>JAWDGP010003844.1:152500-415000 GCA_033675545.1 Elysia crispata
CTTGTTCTTCTAGACTTTAGGAATCTCTTCAGATTCTAGGAAATGATCTCAATCAATCAGGTGGGCTGTCCTTTATCATAGTCGATCATGACCTACTAGGCATCTCTAGTTCTTCACCCCTTGTTGCTTTAAGTACCTCTGACACTTGTCTTATATTTTAGGCCATCCAACATTTTTCTCACGTTTCCCCATGCTGTGTTTTCCTTCAACCATTCCTGTTGTCAGGAGATGTTCTAGTTTCTCTCTTCTCATCTCGTGGACAAAAAGAGGTTACCTAGCATTTACGTTTTCTTTACTATGAGTGATCTTTCGTTTGATTTCTTTGCAGTCCATGACATTCGTTGCATTCTCCGTAGGAATCACATTTCTGTTGCCTTTTTATAGCTTTACGTAGATTCTTTTATAGCTGTTTTGTCATCTCCCATGCCTCGCATCTATACACCAGGATACACTTAATCCAGGTCTGTTCTTCTTATGTGGAGGAGATTATTGTTTTGTTCTAGATACTTTTTTTTTTAATTTTTTGTTTTTGCTGGCGCTATTCTTAGTGCAATTTCAGAGTTATTGTGTCCATCGCTTGATATTAAAGTACCCAAGTATTTGAACTGATCGCTTTGCTTCAGTTCATTCCCCTTGATAAAGATGTTGATCACTGGACACTCATTGTTTTGATTGACGCCCATTTCTTCTGCCTTTTTGCTACTCAATTCCAACCCTTTCTTTCTGTTCTCTTCTGCAACGATGTCTAATAATTGTTGCAGGTCTTCTTTGTTAACGTTATGCCCCCCTCCTACTTTAATCCCTAGGTATCCTTCTAGATTTCGTATAATTATTTCACTGTAAAGAGAGAAAAGGTATGGGAAAAGTACACATCTTTGACAAAACGCTTTATTTTCTTGAAATGATCTACCGATACATAATTTTAAAAAAGTGTGTGTGTGTGTGTGCGTAAAGGGGGTGGGGGGGGGGGAGGAGAGAAGTCTGCATAATGAATGACAGCAGCGAATATGGTGGCTATATCGGTAAAACGTTGCCGACACAATCTATTTTGTTATGAACTTTCAATTATGGGCTTAGAAACTTTTTCTTCCTTTTTAATTAAAACGAATCCAAGCTAAAACGAGACCAAAATAAGGTAGGAAGGACACCGACAGGGTCTTGTAATGCAGCAAGTGATGAAAGGATTCACCGCCTCAATGTAACCTACTCGAGTATTTCTCTCTCACTCATACACACACCCACACCCATATATCTCATTGTCTCTCTAAATAAAAGGGCAAAAGCACACTTGGTTATTAAAAATGATCCAGAAACACTTTAAATTTATAGGTGTGTTGTTTCTTCTTATTTTTTTTGTCGCATAATTATGAAGTTGTGTGCCCGTTTCTTCTCTCTCTCTCTCTCTCTCTCTCTCTCTCTCTCTCTCTCTCTCTCTCTCTCTCTCTCTCTCTCTCTCTCTCTCTCTCTCTCTCCCTTCCTCTCTCTCCCCCTCGTTAAATCCCAATAGTTGATAAAATGAGAGATGCCGATTATTCCAAAGCAATACTATTCAATTAAAAATACGAGATTTGTGTTTAACCAATTCCCCCGTTGGTTTTACACACACTCACCTTCCGTTTGACAGTTTGTATTTTTTTTAAACAGAAATTTATCAGGGTAAAATGTCAGAGCAAATTAAAAAAAAAAAAAAAAAAGAATATCACTAGTATTCTGTACCCATAGCTTGAAGTGGGACAAAGTTTGATATACATGTGATCATTCATTATTTCAAAGCAATCTAATGAAACTGAAAGATGAAAAGCCGTTTGAATCCAATACCAGATAAAACGAATAAAAACGAAGCTCTTAGTTGATGGGGCCAGAAATAAAATACGCAATACCAGTATAATATAATTCAATTCGTTACCCGCTTTATGATATGAGAGTTAAAAAAATACATAGTTAATTACAGCAAATCAAAACTTTTCATAGGAAAGGTTATTGCAACATATTATATCATAGATTTTAAAATTTCCAGAAATTACCTTCACCCGCCTCTCCTTAGCCTCTGACCAAACTCATCAGTGTAAGATTTCAAGACGAATAAGAGGAATGATGAAATAATATGTAAAATCAACAAGTATGCAAGATCCTGCCAGCTTTTTAGGACTTGCTCAAGTGAAACGAGTTAAAAAAATTAGCCCTAGGCCTAATGCAGCAACGGCTCAACATAAAGTATTCGTGCCGGTAGTTTGCAATAATACCAAAGAAATTCAAAATGTCTGGATAATGAATCGGTTTCCAAAAGTAACCGAAAATTCAACATGGTGCTCTATGGGCTTTTCAAAATGCCTAGTAAAGTGACTATAGATCTATAAAATGTTGCAAACACATCGGCTCATGTTACCAGTTCTTTACATCTACTCTCTGGAGGACGCAGGTCTTAAATGCTAATTTTGTGATTTGCATTGTTAGACCCGACAGCTTACCGAGTATAATTATGTAGTTTCATTTCGACATAGGCTGTCTTCTCAAATAGTTCCAATCACTTGATCGTGGCTGCTTGCCTACTTTGCATGAGATTAAAAAAAAATATGAACCGATTGAAAAAGTGATGTCTCAGAAAAACATAGAACACCGCAAATGAATGCAGCAATAAGAAAAATGTAGATATTAATGACGATTAGGAAAAAAAAAAAAAAAAAAGAAGAAGAAAGAAAGAAACCTAAACACAAGCACAGACAAATTCTTTTAGCATTTCGACTCTGTATACATATTTAACTTTGATGATACTAATGATATTTTGTGCATTGAATTCGAATATCTTGATTCGGTGCTTTGGTGTCAAAGACAAGTTGTTGAAATTGTTTTGAAATCCATTTTCGCATCTTAGGTTCGATATACACGATTTTAGCGCGAAATAATAAGGTAGCCGGTCGCTCATTAAAAAAAAAAGTTAGCAAAATATTATTTTTCATAGTTCTTAGGCTGGAACAAATTTCAAGCAGTTTTTCGAATGAATTTTTAACTCACTGGAGAAAAACACGAGATAAAACCTCTTTTATCAAGATGAACGCTCGTTTCCAGGTTCAATATTCTCCAAGCGTCCCATCATCTTTAGGTAGACATCTATAATTGTTCTCCCATAATGGTGAAATCATAAACCAACTGTGAGCACAACCCGAAACTAATATTTTGTCGGGTATTCGTACCCGGACAAACGGTTCATATTTTAAACCAGAAACTTCATGTGAGTTATTCGGATAGTGCCCTAAACCACAACAGACAACACATGTCCTGCTGTAGAAGAAGTCGATCTTACTGATGCAAGACTTGGTAAATTTATGTAGAGATCTAAATTTTCTTATCACGATTCTTATCTTTTAATATTCTTAGGAAAAGTATATAAATATGAATAGACATAGAGTGTAGATATGGCACATATCGCCATATCTAAATTCTAGATTAGATGATATTTCGTCAAGATTCTTCGAATGCGTGACAGTTAAAAGCAAAACGAACCTCGGGCACAGCAAACATTTAATCTAGATCATAGAGCACTAGCAAGTGTAGAAGGAACTTATTATACATATTATAACTAGATCTAGAAATTCATTGATGGTCGTCTATAGAGTAAATCTAGACTCTAGATCTAGATTCTAGCTCTACAATATTGCTTAGAACCAGATAGATTCTAGATCCAGTTCTCCAGATCAAGATCTAGAATCTAGCTCTAGATCCAGAACAAGTTCTACTGCTGTGGAAAGTCTTCCATTTTGCTCCAACCAACCGTGGATATTAACGTGATTTTGTCAAATCCCAATTTCAACTAGACCTACTGTACGTTCAGGTCCTTTTTAAAGCTATGATAGGCTTAGTGCAAATTGCAAGGCAGTACAACTATGGCACTGTTTGGGAGCATTTAAAGCCTTTTTAAGAACGTCCAGCATGATCTTTAGATTTAGAAGATGCATAATTAACTATCTTGAAGAATTTGACATGTGTTCCAATCTATAGGCTAAAGGTCTACACCTAAATTTAGAAAATATAAGCTATGATAGGCTTAGTGCAAATTGCAAGGCAGTAAACTATGGCACTGTTTGGGAGAACTTAAAGCCTTTTTAAGAACGTCCAGCATGATCTATAGATTTAGAAAATGCATAATTAACTATCTAGAAGTATTTGTGTGTTCCAATCTATAGGTCTACATCTAAATTAAGAAAATATGTACCAGGCATAAAATACAAATTACCATTTAAAATGTCATCTCGGAGACAGAATAGTGAGCAATTACAAGTCTATACCCCGACGCCCCAAGGACCACAATAACCTTCTTATACAATTATAGCAAGTAAAACATGCTTGAAGGCAGTGCCTAGAATGCTCTGACTGGATGGTTGTAACTTCATAATCAATTTTATAATTCTAATGTAATTATTATAAATCGTTGGGGTGATTTTTATAATAATTACCAAATTTAATAATTAGGTTCGCTTTCATAATCATAATGTACTTAAAAGTTACTTTAGATGAGATTTACAATAAATAGCTCTCTACATAGGATGCAAATTTTTCAGGAAAATAATTTGATCTAATTCATTTTTCAACAACAGAAATTTACCATGGAAGTGGCTGAAAAGTTGTCGTACATAAAGAGAAATCTTCAGGTTAGTTTTCTGAGCTTTTTAAACCATTTTCTATCTGTAATTAAATTGTTATTTTTAAATTGAGACACAACTTATCCTCTTTAAAAAAAAATTGTTCCTTAAATGCAGATAAAATATTTTTTCTAAACTATAGCTCTTTGCAAGTAAATATGACTATTGTCCAAAAGTATGTTTACATTTATAATTGTCTCTTATCATCAAAAACATTTCTCTTCATGAATGTAATATCTTGCATTGAGTTTCACTTCAAAATAATCCCTCAAATCTATATTATGTAATCACAGGAAGTCCTGGGGGAAGACAAAATTGTAGAAATTTTGAAATCAAGGGATGTGAAAATTTACTGGGGCACTGCCACCACAGGCAAGCCCCACGTTGCCTATTTTGTGGCCATGTCTAAAATTGCTGATTTCTTGAGAGCTGGCTGTGAGGTAAGTTATATTGTTTCATCATTTTGATTACTTTGATAGGGAAGACATTATTTGTGGTTCATTTCTTCATTAGATATGACATGTCATGCACAAGGAAGTTTTAATAATATATTGGGGCAAGGGTCAGAGCAGAAAATAAATTTGATTGTAACATATCGTGATTTTAATTTTGATAAAGAGAAATTTTCTAAGTTAGACTTTAAATTATATTGCAACAGAAGCTCAAAGCGGTTTAGGATGCTAAAGACCAAACCCAGCTTGGGACTTTTCCTAGCAATAAGCAGCGAATCAAATACAAGGCAAAGTTGAATTACATAATATATAATTCGAATTGGCTATACAGGGATAGGGTTGACACATGAATTTCATATTTATATCTGCAAAGCCTCAACAGGTAAATATGAAACTGCTCTTACTGTGACAATTAGAGTGATCAAAATTGACCATGAAGTAAAGTGAATCTCGAACTCGTTCTAAGCGTAGAGGAACCAGGAGTGGGGTCCTGATTTCTCTTACATACGATATTGTGAGATAGTTTGCCATTTTTCCTGGTCGCCTTTATTTTTGTTGAGTCTAAAGAGACCTAGCTACCCATTTAGTGCTGGCTGGACAGAGCTGAAAAACTTTTTGGCCTGGACTGTGATTCGAACTAAGGACCTCTGGATTGATAGTCATACATTCTACCAACTTGAACTCGATTATCGCTCACCCCAAAATTGACCATACATTCATTAAATTTGATTACTGCCCTTGAATATTCGAACAGAGCTTTCTTGAATGTATCTCAAAGTTCCCCAGTGTATTTGCGGAATCTGTGCTTGACTGTAACAGTAATCTGAATATAGATCAGTTTACTCCCTCTTGCTGCTCCTGCTTCATCTGATAAATTAAGAGCTCAAGGATTCTCTTGGGTGTTGAGGTTTTTGAGATTGCTGAAATAAAGTAAATATTTGACTGCTACTCTGCCAGGTGACAATATTATTTGCTGATGTACATGCTTACCTGGATAACATGAAGGCACCTTGGGAACTTCTTGAGCTGAGGGTCAAGTACTATGAAGCCATTATCAAGGCTATGCTCACATCCATAGGTGTTGAACTTGACAAGCTAAAATTTGTGAAGGGTACTGACTTCCAGCTGTCTAAGTAAGTTAACTATCTTATCTTCATATCTTTAATCAGTTTAAGAGTTTGCTGCTTCAAAACTGTAATCATCCACAAATGACATGAGCGCATGTCATCTGTCAATCATCAATACTAAATGCAATATTCAGAGAATCTATAATTGGGAAAAGGCAAATGGATACATGGGTCAGGTCTGTAAACTATAGATGAGCTACTTAATAAAACTTTCAGGTTTGTACACATGTCTGATGTGCACATTTGTTCAATCAGTTTTCTTGTGTCCTGGTTTAGGGGCTTTTAAAAAAGTGATCAAACATGCTGGTTTTTTTTCATTCAGACAACACATTTTTCAAAGATATGTGAAAGAGATAAGATTTATCTCTATCATCTATGCAAGAATGATTGTGTGGTTTAAGTATCATTTATATCTTTTTCTCCTATCATGTACTGATCTTTCTAGCAATTTATTTAATGAAGAAAGCTGTTGCTTCTAGATTGAAACAGTCATCACTTTTTTATATCATATTGTCAAATTAAAATCCAAAATGATTTTGGTTTTACTATTTGACATCTGTATGTATCTTCCTTTCCTAGAGAATACACTTTGGATGTGTATCGTTTGTCATCCATGGTGTCTGAACATGACGCAAGAAAAGCCGGGGCAGAGGTGGTCAAGCAGGTAGAGCACCCACTGCTTAGTGGACTTCTCTACCCTGGCCTTCAGGCTCTAGATGAGGAATATCTTAAATGTGATGCTCAGTTTGGTGGTGTTGATCAGCGCAAGATTTTCACTTATGCAGAGAAAGTGAGCAATTTACTGGCACTTTTCTTTTCATTTTTTTTTCTTGATTATCACCTACAGTCTGATGGTGGTGGCAATTTTGGAATAGCTGTAAGTTTGTTGTTTGTTTTTTTAAGTTCACAATAAGATTGGATGTCTTGTTCAATTTAATGTTTCAAGTTAATTTTTTAAATACTTTTTTTTCTTTTTTGACACGATAGTACCTGCCGCAGTTGGGTTACAGCAAGAGAAGTCACTTGATGAACCCTATGGGTGAGACTCACTTTCTGTTTTGGAAGAGATGGTCTATTTTACATTGCCTGAAAAAGAAAAGTTTAAAAAAAAATTAATTGATCATTTCATGGGAAATTCTTTTAGGTTTACCTTCCACTAAATCCACTTTTTCTTTTTATATTTATAACTTTGCATGGTTTTTAATTTGCTTATAAGAATTTGGTCATCATTTTATGAAAAAGAGGAAAGGAAAAGTTGTTAATTAGATTTATACACTGATTTGTTAAAAATGTTTTAGCCTATTAAAGGACTTTCAAACGCCAAAAAAAGATCAATCTGTTCCTTACTTCCGCTTTAGAAAGATTAAAACACTTAACCTAGATTTAGATAAAGTATGGGACTGGCTACGCTCCAGCTTTAGGTTTGAAATCATGGGTTTGCTTCAATCAAACATCTTAGGACTTTTGAAATAGTTTTGTAAGGCAAGGAACAACAAAGAGGATGTTTCCATTGTTGTTAAGGTAACATTAGATCTTGATTGTTGGGCTCTATTATTGGGATCTTATGTTTGATATCATTCTAATGGTGGTAAACACCCTAGAATATGTTATACCCTTTGGTGGCAAAGAGTATGAATTTGCCCAATATAATAATTTAAAATGCAACTTGAAGAGGCGAAGGAATACTTGCATTCTATTGTTGTTCTAAAGATACTTGAAATTGTATGAATAAAAATTACAAAAGCTTGTCATGTTATTTTTTTTTTCATTGTATTAAACTCTTCAATTTTAGTAGTCACATTTTATCATGTTCATTAAATCAGAAAAAAAAATCTCATATTTTCATCTTTTTTACTAGTGCCCGGTCTAACAGGAACAAAAATGAGCTCATCCGAGGAAGATTCAAAAATAGATCTTTTAGACTCAGCAGCTCAAGTAAAGAAGAAGCTGAAAAAGGCGTTCTGTGAACCAGGCAACATTACAGACAATGGCGTCTTGTCCTTCTGCAAGCATGTGCTATTTCCTCTTAGAAGTTCAGGTACAAGTGGCAGAATGAATGATGGCAAAAGAATGGTTTTTGTCGAAAAAAAAAACCCCATTAAAACTCACACTTAAGTAAGATATATCTATTAAATCAATGAAGATATGGAAAGATGCATTTTTAAGGATTGTCCCATTTTCTATTTCCTGTTTTGTTTTTTAAGCAAAAACTTTTTTAGTTCTTCAATTTTGTCTCAAATTCATTAAGTGCTATGCCTCTATTTCCTTCACAACCAAGCAAACTTAAGACTTGTGATACCATGTTTTTTTTTAATCCAGAGATAGAAGTTAGGCTCTTCTGGGCTAAGCATTTTCCTCTTTAAAGTTAAAATCCCTTACTTTATTTTTAAATGAAATTCTTTTCCTTTCCAAAAAAAGTAGAACTTCTCTCCATTTTCATGAAGGAACAAATTTTAGCCTTTATTTTGTAGAAGTTCTCATTTTTAGGAGTAGGGCTTCAAAGATAGGAAAATGCATTCAGATGAATTATTTGCACCCAAAATTTAAAAAAAATTGGGGAGGGGATCATGCCTGCAGACCCACATAAAAATGACTTCTGTCTTCAGGAAGAGCAGCTGCTCTAATTCTCTTTTTTCTAGGAAAGGCAATTCCAACCCAGCTAAATCCAGATATCAAACAAGTGAATCAAATTCAAAGACTGAATTTTATGAGGCCAAAAAAGTTCTGATCATTAAGAGGCTGAGTTAAAAGCAAACAGTAATTTACAATCCTAGATAACAGCAACAGTGGAAGCAAAATCAAAACTGATCTTTTTCAAATAAGTTTTGAAATGCCTATCCTTTAGTATTTTGCTATGATAGAGTCAGCTTTTTGCCTTCTTAAACAAATTTTTGAAAATTTACTTAAACAAATAATGCTTCTAAATTGATTTTTTTTTCAAATGCATGTGTAAGACCGGCAAGAAATGGGACTTGTGACTTTTGGTACAGTACTTGGAAACCATTGTTATTTGAGTTTTGTAGCAAGATTTTGCTGATACCACTTTATAAATTGATGAAAATGTTCATGTCATCATTATGGTCATTGCCCAAACCACTTTCCTACCTCTTCTTTTATTTCTCAGCATTTGAAATAAAAAGACCAGCTGAACATGGTGGTGATGCACAATATAACACATATGAGGAGCTTGAGCAGGCTTTTGGAAAAGAGGTTGGATGTTTTTTAATGTCCCTTTTGAGTATTTTTTAACCTGCAGATATTTTATCTAATATATTAAAATAAATCTTTAATTTTCTTTATGGAGAAATTTTTGTTATATTTAAGACTTAAGGTCATGCAGTCAATCATGAATTCCTTGAATTCTTTAAACAAGACCCTGTTGGAACATTGAAGGGTTTAAATATATTTGATAAAGATATTCACTTCCCTTCTTTTTTATAGCTATAATTTGAATCAATAAATACCTATGAACATGCAGTGAAAGAATTTTAAATCTTGACTTTTCATTTTTCATTTTGATGTTGAAGATGAAATATTTTCATAAATCTTTCCTCTGAGTTCCATGCTCTACCCACTATGCTATGTATTGCCCCAACCATAAAAAAATGGGAAGATGTTCCTCTTTTTTCTTCATAAATGTGGTATTGGAAGAATTTGTTTTTGTTTATCCCCTTTAAAGCATCAGACAAGGCTAAAAGATTAGAAGGCTAGTTGGAGCAGGGATAAGTGTTGCCCTAGTGCCTGAGAGTTAATTGATAGGGTGTCAACAAATTTTAACTCAGTCAGAGGGACATGCAGAGCGCTAGTTCGCTTAAAGAATAATTACTAAAATTGATATTGGAAACATATAAATTTAATTTTACTTCTGTGATGTCATGGTATCCTTCATTTCTTATATTTTTTTTTTATAGTTAAGATTTCATTGTTTGAATATGTATATAACTCATTTAAAAGGTAAACATATCAAGGATTCAAAAAAAGGATTGGCAAGGAAAAATGATTAGTTTGACAGATTTGTGGTTTTTAGGGATCCATGTTTGTACTTATCATACTCACCTGTACTTTAGATCTTGCTGACTCACATGAACAAATTTTATTAAAATGTCTGTTTTTTGCTCAGCATATATTCCTACCTGATCATTTTTTTCTTAATTTTGAGACTGGCTTCTTTTTTATTTATTTTTTTATTGTGTCAAAAATCTTGCACAGTTACACAATCCACCTGTAATTGTGCAGACATTATCATGGGAAGTCTAATTTATAAAAAATGCACAGCATAGAAAACAGAACCATTATCGCAAGCACTTTTTACTTATAGAGTGAGCCACTTATCCCAATAATATGTTGCAGATTTGAAGAGGACCAGATTAAGGCATATAATGCTTATATCTTGAAGGCTATGTATTGGGTGATGAAAAATGGATATTTCGGATGTCGCTTTTTACATCACAGTTTTTAGTAAAGATTTTTTTGTCTTGCCAAATTAATAAATGACCGTAAAATATGCTGAAGCTGTTTTTAACATTGTTTATTTTCAGGAAGTCCACCCTGGTGACTTGAAAAATTCAGTAGAAATGTATTTAAATGCTTTGCTTGAGCCAATCAGACAGGAGTTTGAGAAACCTGAGTTGAAAAAGCTCACATCACAAGCTTACCCGATACAGAAAAAGAGTGAGTGACAGACAGTGATGGGAAAAGAAAGGTTCAGAATTTCTGCTGAATCAATGTGTGCTCTTTCATTTTGAATTTCAACTTGTTAAATTAAAAAAAAAATGTCCTTTTGCTTTTTCATATATTTTCAATATTATGAAAAATTGAATAGTTTATCTCTATTCTGGTCCCCTGATTTTTTTCATGTCATATCAATTGTGAACTTCATCCTATAGCTATAATGAATGACTTATGGTTGCATAGATAAATTTTATTTCATATCCACATTTAGTGCTCATGAATCTATTTGTAGGAGACAAAATTATATGTAATTTGATAAGCTGCTTTGAGTAAAAAAGAATTTTGAAAGAGCTAAGAGAGATCATGCTGTTACCCTTTTTCTTTGATGTTATGAAAGCCCATTCTCAAATCCAAAACATCAAACGCAAGTTGTAATGAAACTTAATTATCTGATACTCAAAATTTTTATGATGCATTTCAAATATCTTAGCTGCAAGTATTAAAATAATTATCACAAAGTGTCAGACTATTTCGTAATGGTAATGATATTTTCTCCCACTTTATAATTCCATGTTGCTTCCAATGCACCTGTCACTTTCCCTGCATGTAGCTACTCTGTCAATCTTTTTATCGTCTTTTTCTGTCTTCCCTAGCCTCGATTTTAGTCTTTCATTCAAGTTCTCATAAATATCTCAAGTTTCTGTTTTTTTCATCATGTAATTAAAATATATTTGAAATAGTCATTTACCTCATTGATAATATTTTCAGAGGGTGCCGCCCCTCAAGCTACTGGTGGAGGTGATGATGAGCTTGTTCCCTCACGACTTGATCTGCGTGTTGGCAAGATTACCAGTATAAAACAGGTATGTTGCCAGTGAGGATTTTTCAAGCAAAGATGAGGATTAAATTTTTGTCCTGCTTTTGCCTTAATGTCCCACTTTATGGATTATTTATTTTCAATAGTCAATTCATGAAATCGTACATCAGGGTGACCTCATTTAAAATGATGGAGAGGCAAAACAATTTCAGATGTTGATTAAAAAATATGTTAATGGAAAATCTGCAGCTTTCTCACAATCTGCCCCCTTGCCACCTCCCCCCCCCCCCCAATTAATGTCAACACATTGAGTTAGTCCTAATCATAATCTATGTCACATATCTATTGAACTGGGATCAGTATATGCATTTATGTTCAATCTTCCTCTTTCCTATCTCTCTGATAAAACTTTCAGACTTTGTTATTGTAACATGCTGGTAAGAAAATTTATTTTTTTTAAATCAACACTTATCCAGCACCCTGAAGCAGACTCCTTGTTTGTAGAAACAGTGGATTTGGGGGAAGAATGTGGACCAAGAACAGTGATTAGTGGCCTAAATGGACTGGTATCCATGGAGAAATTAGATCAAAGTCTGGGCTTATTCTTGTGCAACCTGAAACCTGTTAAGATGCGTGGTATTGAATCACAAGCAATGCTCATGTGTGCTTCTTTGTGAGTTATAAGATTAGACATCCTTATCCTATACAACATAGATGAAAATGATAAAATGAATTGAGAGTGTAAAAAAAATTCAACAATATTAAAGTCATCTTAATTATTTTATATGATAGGATTATCATAGAGATGTTTTTGTTTGATTTGTTTTATTTTTATCAAACTTGCTGTTCTAAATTTTTTGAAAATTATGTTTGAATTTAGTGATTGATACAATAACAGCATGTTATCTTTAAACTGGTTTCAAAATTTTAAGTTTTTCCTGTCCTCCAAAAAAGCAGGTTTGGGAAGGCCAGTATAGGCCAATAACTAAAAATATAAATCAGCTCAATCAAAAATTGATATTCATTTCTTTTATTTTCTTTCACAAGAATCTATATTTCATTTTAGAAATTAACAAAAAAGAATTTACCTTTCTTTTGATTATTTCCCAGAGAGGACCACTCACAGGTAGAACCCTTGTCAGTGCCTGAAGGCTCTGCACCAGGAGACAGAGTTTTTGTCGAGGGTTATGAGCAGGGCAAGCCAGATGAAAAGCTTAATCCTAAAAAGAAGATTTGGGAAAAATTGCAGGTGATAAATGTAACCGGGTTCAATATGTTTAAATAATTTACCAGTTTTAAGGTCCATTTCAGCTGGAGAAATGTGTGTGCTTAATTTCCAGAATAATTTTTTGGTTCTTTATTAACAAGGAATGTGTTTTTAATATTTTTATTTAAATTACAAAAGTTAGAAATACATCAGTTGAAGTGAGTTTATTTTTCTTGTAAAATATTTGTACTTGAATATATATGTATATTGATATATATTGACTAATAAAACATGTTCAGAAGTCATAGTGAATCAGCATGGGAAACTTTTAGTCACAGAACTAAGCAAACTGAAAACAAATCCATTCAAAATGACCAAAACTTGTAGTCAAACATCTCATACAGATATTAAGAATATTGAGTGGCTCAGTAGCCCTTTATTGTAATTTTTATTGTTTGTAGGATTTTTGAAACCTTAATAATCAAACTTAGCATTGTGTGAAAATTTGAAAAACCTAAATCATAATGTTTCATTTCAGCCTGGCCTCTTTGTGAATGAACAGCATGAAGCCCAATGGCAGGGTAACTCTTTGATGAGCAAGTTGGGGAAAATCATGACAAAATCTGTTAAAAAATCACCTATAAAGTAGCCTGATACAGTAAAAGTGGAATTGTCTGTTCTTATAGCTTTTGTGGTCATTGATTTAAGTTATTTATTATATTTTCATTGGCTTTTTTTTTACTGCCTGATTGTCATTTTAATGGCTCAGGTTTTTTTCAAATTATGAAACTTTTCTGGCTTTTCTTATCTTTGCTTCATTCATGAATACTCTTTGGTGTTTTTGTATTATCTGAGGTGATATTTTCAAGGGGGGGAGGGGGGGGGGGGGGGGTAGCTTTAATGAGAAATTGTGGAAGAAATGTGAAGAGATTACTTATACTTACTTTTACTTTGACGTTTGTGTATTGCTGCTCTAAAACCACAAAGTATATATCCCTGTGAAAAAAAAAGTGCCACATAAAAGGAATTTCATGTGCACTGAACTTTATCAATTAAATAGCTCGTTTTGAGGACTAGTCCTATTTAACACATGTAATAAGATGCGCATATGTGATGTTACAAGAAAAGATGTTGGTGGGTGGACTACATTTTTAATAATTGGTTGATGGATGTAATTAAATATCTATGGCCTGTCAATATTTGGTGATGCGCATTAGATTACATATATTTTTTAGTTCTTGCTTTCCTTTCCATTTACTTTAAACTTAAAGGTAGGGGAGGGGGAGAGGAGATGCACCTGAGAGCTACATCAGAATGTATCAACACTAGGAAGCTGAAAATGCACATACATGAAGTGTATGACTTGAATTTAGTGAATATGCTTTCTTTTTCAACATTTAACATTTGTTTGCTATAGAAACAGCAGCCTTCTTGGATTTTGGGCTATTTTCAAACAACCAAGGCTCAGCCAGTTTCAAAAACAGGTCCTTCAAAATCTTTATACGAACTCTTTACACCCTTGTCTTTAATAAAGGATCAGGGCAATTTTTTTTCAATAATTGCAATACTTTTCTTAAAAAAAAAAATTGATTTGAAAATTGAAGAAAAAGCTGAAAAATGTTCCAGTTTTTTTTTTTAATTTCACAACAAAAAATCCATAAAATCACTTTGATCGTTTATAGACCTAACTCAAGCAAGACAAATTAATAATATGGTCTTATTTGAATGTTCATACGGTTCCTTTTTGACAAGTAGTGGATCTGGTCAATATCTTAATGATAAAACGGTATAGAAGTTCGAAATGCATACAAAGGAATCAGAAATGACATTTACAGTGGCAACTGCAGCTCCAAAAAAAGGCAACGATGACAGTTGTTCTTAAAATACTGACCAATCAAATCACTTCTACTTTCCTGCACAGAACAACATGTCGCTTGCCTTGTCTTCATGCTGGAATCGGTCATTTCATTTAATTGTTTTAATTTTTTTTACTCTCTTAAAGTAAAATAACATAATTTTTTTAAAAATATATTCATATTAACGAAATAAATTGTTTTGAAACGGTCATCCTCTGGAAATTGTAAATAGCGGAGAACAGTCTTTTAAATGCTGTTTGGCAAAAACTTTTGATGAATTAATTACAATAACAATATAATGAGCTTTCAAGAGCAGTTATTAACCTAAATCTATAAATTTTCTTTAAATTTTTTTTTTTTTTACCTTGTGGGGCGTTTGTCTTGGTAGATGAAAATTCAGTAAACTTCATCACTGTACATAGAGGGGTTTTGGAGGAGACAGTGGAGAAAGAAATAGAAGTTGCCTTTTTCAGAATAGATATGCAGCATTTCTGCCAACATATCAAGACAATCCTTTGGTAAACAGCAAAGTTATAGCAGATTTTATTCATAAAACGTCAATTTCGAAATTTCTCAGAAAGTTTAAAAATTCATGCAGATTCAATGATCACACTCCTTTTCATGAAGAAATCTTTAAAAGCCTCAAATTAATGTGGCAGGGTCACACCTATCAGAGAACACATATTAGGCCTATTCAGGGTGCAGTACCCCCTCCCCCCTCTCCCTTAAGACGTGAAAAGATATTGGGAGAAGCCTCCTGGTTTGTCACATCCTATCAATTCATTGATGATATACTGTATTATATGGTGGATCTAAGTAAAACTTAAAATTCAAGCAATTTCATGTATGACTTCGTGTTTTCCTCTATACATTTTTTTGCTTCGACAGCTTGTCATAATTATAATTTAATCAAAATCTAATGACAAATGAAGTTAGGAGTTGATTGGGCAAGATCTGCCTACTTTTAGAATCTGTCTTATTTCTGTCCTAGGTTTACAGCTTAAAGTTTTTTGCTTATTTTTTTTTCTGGATCCTGTTGTATTTTTAGCATATGAAATAATTTTAGTGATATCTTATCAACCAAATATGGTTTTCATATCATATAGGAAAATTTTTTTTATTGATCCAAAATCTAGATCAGAATAAGATTTAGATCTAGCGGCTACCTTTACTTCAAGATCTAGGCAATCAAATGCCTGTATTCCACCCAACATGATTTTCTCTGTTTCTGGGCCTGACTTCGTAGAGGAGATAAAAAAGTTTAATGTAAACGATCTTAATGCTGGTCAAGTCAATTATGGTTTTGGTAGAAGTTGAAGTTGTAGCTTCACCTCCTTCCCATAGATCCAGTAAGAGTGCTAGAGTGCCTCAAAGTTGTTTTTTTTTTTGTAATCATGTGATCACTTCCCGATACAAATTTGTTTGAATTCAGCTGACTTGGAACTTCAGCCTTACTACACATAGGCAACAACATAATTGCCAAATAGTTCTAGACTAACAATCGCTCCCAAAATATTAAGAGCCAGTTTTATTGCGTCCTGAGTACATATTGGGGTGAACTGCTGCAGCAAAATTTGAAGGCTCTTTGTTTTTTTCAAATTCGAATTGAAATCTTTACCAGGAGATAAACACTGCTCTAATTCCAATATTTTGGTCAACCTGAGACATGATACCCTGAACTGTGCACTTTTCTTTTTTTCTTTTTTTTTAATGGAAAATCAATGATGCAAAGTTTCTACATCTGTTTTATTGCAATAAACTCCATATACATGTTATTTTTAAAAGCTATTTGAAAATTGTAAAGGCGATCCAAATCGGAGAAATTTAAAATGGTGAAAAGAAATATGATCCCAAAAAAAAGACACTTTGTAAATAGAATGTCAGGCCTCCCTGTGTCGAATTATTAAAAAAAAAAAAGGTATTTCATTGGACCACAGATAAGGTATGTTTCCAAACCAATTTCATCCGGAAACGTTTTTCCAATTTCAAAAATGTTTTCCTTTGAGAAATGTGTACGAATAAAAAAGATAGCTTAGAAGACCGCACAATACGTTTTAGAGATAAATCCATGGATAAACTGTCTGATTAAATAAAATATCCATCTTTTATTAGTTTTACAGCATGGACAGTAACTCATTAAGTAAATAAAAGGAATATACATGTATTAATAAATAGAACTAAGTATTTTTGTTTTTCAAATTATTTTTATACACTTTGGCATTTCTTTATAATATGATGAGGTATACATTGTAATTCTATCCATGTAATGAAAACATTGTAAAACGAGTACAAATGACAATGGAACATTCTGTCAGTCAAGAGGATTATAAAGGTAAACAAATAACAAACTCTTTAGATGCATATAAGATGACTTTGAATTAGAATATCCATGTGCAATTTAACATTTTTTGTTAATTTCAATAATGTTGCAATGTTAGCTCTTTGCAGAAGCTAAAAAATTTAAAACAAATTCCTAAAAATTTCCTGTTCAGCTTTCTTAGTTAAGATGCACAGTCCAATCAGGTTATTTAATATTTTTGTGGATAAAAAACAATTTCATTTAACCAAAATTCACATTAGGATGTAATGAGAAAGAGACAAAAATTAATACTTACATATTTCATTCATGTTGTACAAGGACTATAAACATAACATTTATTATTAACCCCTAGTGACAGGCAGTATAAAGCTAATGTCTACTCTGATTCTAATCGGGATAAATTTAGCCATCAGATCAGTTCAATAACCTTGAAGGTGCGATCCTCCCTCTTTCTCATAACTAGGAATCACTTGCACGCAAAACATAACCTATCTTCCACTCTCTCCCTTACCGTACGGACTGTAGGCATCTGCACAGATTGAAAGGTGGAACACAAATACACAGGAAACAACTGTCTCCAAGGACTGAATGCTCACTCTGTTGCCACAAACAGTGCTTTTCATTCAGACCAGGCTTAGCTTTTTATAAACTTTTGGAAACATAAGATGCCTTAGATAACAGTTTTTCTTTCCTGAAGTCTGATGCTTCTCCTCAGTTTCTATTCCATACTTTGACAAATAAGATGTATCAGAAAATAGGGAGCTGCTTTCTAAGGGGCTGTAATGAAGTTATCTCTATAATTTTACCTTCCAACACTGCAACAAAACTTGATGGTGAAAATATATCCTTAAGTTATAAAAAAGATGAAGAGTGCTAATGGAATGTTTTCTTGTTTTTGGTCAACCAGCAATTTGGAATATACAGACAAATTTAATGTAAAAATGTTATTTGAATCATTTACATTGCAGGTATTTTCATTATTACAGTGAAAATCTGAAAATCTAAATATTTTCTAGGTAATCTTGATTTTTACCTTCTTTTAAATCATTACCTTGTAGCTCTAGTCTTGCTTAAAAATCTCAATTTCTTTACCTTAACAATTTGGCGAAAAGATGTCTGGCCACCACAGGTTTTTTACCTACAGAAACGAATATATATTGCTTCTGGTGGATGATACAAACTTCAAAACACTAATGATTTTATTGTCTCAAATTTTAAGCACAACTATAATTATAGTATAACTATAAGGCTTTTAACATCACCATAAAGTTGCTCAAAAGCTAAATTATCTAAATTTTTTCTATTTCAATTTTAAATCACATATCACTCATACCTGAATTGAGTGTCCCCTCCAATAATTTTTTTACTTACATTTTTTTAAAACATCAGAAACTAACTCAAAAAGGCTTTGATTAATATGTAAGGCCCCAAATGCCCCTAAGAAATGACTTAGTCTATCTGCAACCACATGCAAATTTATTTGATGCAATAAAATAGCTATTTAAATGATTTAAGGTATTGACTGGATCGAAATGGGAAAAGCCCTAGGCAGCTCATTTCTCCTAAAAGTAGAATGATCACAAGACTATACACGCAGTTAAAACCACTAGAACTCCCTCTCTAGGCAATATCCCCTACGTCAATAAACCAATATATTTAAGACAAAAATGCAGAATAATTTTGAAGTGAATAAAAGCATGCGACAAACTTTAAAAAAAAAAACGTGGAATTTCCATCAGAACTAAAATGTGAACTTAAAAGATCAATTGGAAATGAAACAAATACTTTTATTGATAGCTGTTGCATATCAATTATCATACCACGATACTGGTATTCTCTATATAGCCCAACTGTTTATGTTACATTGTATGCCATCTATATCATTTTCCAACAACCTAAGGATAACCAAAAAGAAGTTTCCATGTTGTCCAATGAAAATGTCTGAGAAGCATAAATTTATTTATCTACATATTTACATAATTTTGGGCTATTGATCTCTATCACAGATAATTTCTATAGGTTATATGTGCTTTTCATATTGTTTCTTATTATGAGGATATTTTGTAAATCTAATTGCTTGGAATTCAGTGGGGTTTTTTATTCTCTGTGTCAAAACTTTGTTTGACAAAGTCACTCTTGGTTCCTTGATAGAAATTTCAATACTTTCTCTGTTGATTAAAACGAAATAAATTAAGAGAATGTAATTGCTTTTTGGAGCACAGTGTGAAGGGTAAAACTGAAAAAGACAACTCTTGAGAAGCACCTTTGACAAAAAGTTTTGGAACAGGTTTTGATACAAAAGTATTTAAGTATAAAATTCTTTTACAGCCTAAGATGGCTGTATTCTATGCCTACAATAATCAATGGATTTTATTTTTTTTTTTTTTTTGAGAATTGTTTTGATAGAAACAGTTCATAAAAATTAAGGGATTTTTACCATAACTTAGTCTTCACAAGTCTGACACCAATCTTCTTTGTATACGAGGATCTTGAAGATAATTTTATATAAGCATAAAATTGAAAAAAAAAATAGTTAATGATTTTAAATTTATGTTTTACATTTCCCCATCTTATTATGTCTATTTAAAACATTTGATTTAAAAAAAAAGTATAAAGGGGTACTTTGCATGACTCTTAATGATAGAGTAAGTTAAATATTTGTAAAACAATGGCTGATTTGGAAGGCACAATTCAATCATTAAATTATTTACATTTCATCTTCCTTAGTTGGACTAAAAAAAAAACCCACAGAGCTAAAAAGCTAGATCTCTTAGTTGAGGACTAAGGTACAACTTTTCAAGAAGCATAAAAGCTAAACATGGTAAATTTTGAAGACATAAAAAGCTGTGAATCAACGGTAGGCAACTGCATATACATTACTTACTTTCCCAATCTGTCTCTTCTGCTACCTAAGAGGCATCCAGAAGGCAAGAATCAACTACTAAGATAGAAAATTAATGACAAAATCATGGACACTATCATTCACTCAGATATACATCTGTTGTAATGCAAACCACAAAAATAGCAAAAGCAAAACATTAAAAGGCCAGAAGTTTCAGTGCACCTATTTAGGTTTTCATAAGAGAGGGAACAAAAATTTTAAAGATCAGTTACAAAACTAAAACACTCACAATTTCAACAAGAAGAATGCCTAATTTGTAAAAACATATAATGTCATTAAAAACAACTGTCAAAACCATAAGTCTTCAAGTCTCTGTACTTGTCATTCCCACGACAAATCATCTTTGCGCAACGTCGACTGCAACTTCTTCATGTCTCGTAACATAAACAATGCCGGATTTCCCAAGGCTGAGTGTCCAATGGGTTTGTTACAGCTGTGTGGCTTGGGTCGCATATTTCCATTTAAATTATTGTTCTGGTAGTAGTTGTGGCTGTATTGATGGTTATGACCATTTGTTGATGCATTTGAGGATGAGGAGGTTGGTCGACCGCCGGCAGAATGAGGTCGTTTGGATTTCATACCCGTTTTGACTGAAGCAGATCTCAGTTTCTTTCCATTTTCCAGCTGTTCAAGAAAAATTTAAATAGAAGAAAAGAATTACAGGTTTATTTAACAGCTCTAAATATAATTGCTTCAACTTGAACCAAAAAAAATGTTAACTAACCTCTTTTGTTTAACTTGAGACCATGTCAGAGATTTCTAAAATCAAAGCTCTTTTAACTGGAAATCACCTTCATCTTTGAGGGGTTCATGATAAACAGCTCTTGCCATTAAATAATTTGAGACCTAAAGTTTAGCAAGTTAAATGTCCTTTTCAATGAGACCACAGATGTTCATGTTTTTTTTTTAAATAACAGAATAAGTTGCCACGCAAAACAGTCTACACATGAAAATAAGAACAAAAATTGAATTCAACCTTTGAGTAAAACACGGCTTTTAAAATAGCCCAAAAAGCGACAACTTAGTTTGCTGCCCGCGCCTGCCACAGACGCCCGCAGCTAGTGGGCGGATCGGTGATCAATCACCTATCACGCAGGCTACAACCGTGTGTGCCTGTGCATGACGGTGCATTGCCGAGAAACTCGAAATTGGGAATTTTCCCTTGTTTTTGCGTCCCAAAATCTCTGGTCTCATTAGTACCAAATATACCAAACGCAGATTCATTTTAAAGCTTGATTTTTCCAGAGTACAATGCTATATTTTTTTTCTCTCAATCACAAGTCATTCTCGTGATACAAGTGAATTTGCATACATGTAAAAAAAATTAATTTAGTCATAATTTAGACCATACCTTAGTTTAATAGTGATATTTCAAAAGTGAAACAATTTTTTCGCCTAAAATTCATTTTTCTATATTTATAAGATTAATATAGACAACTTGCGAAAGTTTCAAGTGCGAAGAGTTTTTCAGTGATTTTATATGATTTTTCAAAAAAATAGTTTCACACAGAGTGAATCCAGTCTGCTGTATGAACTACCCGTAAATGACGCTGTTCGTTATAAATCTACCCTATTAGCTGAAACTGTTACATGTATTGTTAAATATGGAGCAGCACATAGAATCTGAACACAATACAAAACTACATGAACTTTGCAGAACTTGTGGTGGTAGATCGTTAACTAGCAAACAGAGGAAACAGAATCGAAAATTTCTTAACTGTGCGGACTTTATAAACGGCATTTTACTAACTTTTGGTGTCCACATTTCCGGTGATCAAAAAAGCAAACATTCTTCTACAGTATGTTATTCTTGTGTAAACAAGATCAAAGCAGTAAGACGTCACAAGTATGAAGGGACAATTTTAAAAGCTCGAGAATTGGAGAGAGACAGTGCTTACCTCTGGACAAGTTTCAGTGCTGACACAAAACAAAGTGAATGTCCAGTATGCACACAATATGACAAGACAACTTTCGGTGGATACGCAAGCAACCAAGTACCATTTAAGGTCACACACACAGAAGACACGGACACCAGTGATTACATATTGAATACACGAGTAACAAATATATTATCTGACAGCACAGACAATACACTTACTGAACCACCAACAGAACTGTTTAGTTCAACAAATGGAAACACACAACTGTCTACAGAAAATTCGAGCAAGCACATGTCTTTGTTTCCACAATTTATAGAAATGCAGGATATACAGGACTGTAGTGAACCAGTTCCGTTATCTGCTGCCTCCTCAAGCTCAGCTGGCTATGAAGATGAGCTGCCGGACCCCCCTATTGCTACATCAACGCCAACCAAACCGTCCAAAATCATGACAGATAGTATGACCTCACCCGCTTTCAAACAAGACAAGTTATTTTCACATTCATTAGAGATATCTCCTACACGACCACTCACTATAGAGGAACAAAAGTTGAACACACATTTTGTACGTAGGCAACTAAACAATTCAAAATCAAAAAAGTATAATTGAGTGCAAAACGGGTGGGCAACCAATCTTGATGGCTAAAGTTATCAAGGCTCGAAAAGGGTCAGCTCAGGCTAAGACATGAACAAAGAGAGCACAAACACATTTACTCTCCGCAAATAGAGCAGCAGTGGCAGGAACATCTAAAGAAAGTTTGATAGCACAACATGCAAGTGAGTTGAAACACGTAGAGTTAGGATCCAGGCGCGACATTTGTGAAAGTGCTGGCATCAAATCTAAACCACCTCAATTGAGCAATCTGTCTTTGCTGGCTATGAAAGAAGCCACAGATTTAACCTGGAGCCAATTGCGTCAACAACGCAGCTTTCTTAAACAGGCCGGTCTGTCTTTGCAGAATGAGCACAAACAAAGAGCAGCTCTTGAAAACCTAAATACTGGCAACATTGTCACACAGATGGTTGACTTTGTTGACTCATTAGGACACACACACCACACAGCACTAGCTAGGGTTTCTTACATTTCCGATTTTATCATTAGACTTTTAGACCAGCACAAAAAACACCATACACTCACATGGCACGAGTCCGTGATCCCAGAAGATGAGATTTGGGTTAAATTTGGGGGCGATCATGGCAAAGATAGTTTAAAGTTTACCATGCAGATAGCAAACACCTACAAACCAAATTCACAGCACAATACTTTTATGGTTGCTATGGCGAAAATAAAGGATAATTATAATAATCTAAAAACGTGCATGTCTATTTTGGGACCTCAGCTTCAAGAGTTATCAAATCTACAGTGGGATGGGAAAGAAATAGTTTTATTTTTGTTTGGGGACTACGACTTTCTATCAAAGCTGTATGGAATATCTGGTGCTCAAGGCCTCTATCCATGTCTGTGGTGCATGGCACCGAGAGCCCATAAGCCTACACCATGCCGAAAACACCCTCCTTTGCGTTCTTTGTCTTCAATGCGACGAGATTTTCGGAGATTCCTGAAGTACGGACATGGACTTAAGAAAAATGTGTCTAGGTACCACAATTGCCTTCACCTTCCACTACTACACATAGAGCCAGAACATTGTGCTCCTCCATATCTGCACTTTTAGGTATAGTTCTAAAACACCACAGGATGTTAGAAGAAAACGTGCATAACATAGACATGCTTATAGCTTCAAGTTTAGATAAAAATTTCACAGACATTGCTGAATCATTGCATTCTTTCGGCAAAAATTGGCAAAAAGCACAGGATATAAAGGAAGAAATAGAAAAGTTTCAGTCTCATGTACTCCTCTCTAGGAACGAGGATGAGAAAAAGAGGAGTGAGAAAAAGTTATTATCTGCAGAAGATCAGTTGGATAGTCTGAGCTATGAACCTCTAAGCCCTAGGTCAGGTCTTGTTTGTTCAGGTTTAGATAGGATCCTTGACAATCATAACATCACACCACAGTCATATCACAGTCGATCTTTCATAGGAAACCACTGCCATAAGTACTGCCACAGTTTATAAAAAACTTACATCCTACATAGTCCACAGAACACAGGAATGCACAAACAGACAAGACATACTAGACATGGCAGTTTCATTGAGAGAGAAATATAATAAACTAAATGACTCATTCAGAGAGGTTCACATCAATCTCTCACACTCAAGTCCTATACCAGCTGAAGACATCCCACACATTCAAACAAGCATCACAAATTATATGACCATGTATAGAAAACACTTTCAAGATAAAACGATACCAAAACAACATATATTAGAAACACACTGTATACCATGGATTGAAAAATATGGTTTTGGTTTGGCTTTTCATGGTGAGCAAGGGGGTGAGCTCATCCATGCCTCTGTAGCTAAACTAGAGAGAAGAGCAGCAGCGGTTCGTAACATTGAAAAGCACTTAAAAATAATAATGAAATCCCAACACCTTCAGACTTCATCAGAGCTCTTAGCACACGCCCCATCCATTAAAAAACGTAAGACAAAGTAAAACCGCAAATTACCTGTACAGCAAGATAGTGTGAATAGTATGCCATTCTACATTAGTTTTATTTTCTTCGTAGTATGTGTTTATTAATTTTTTAATTTTAAATCGTCTCGCTCACATACTGTGACGCTCTATTGCTTGAACTGCAACCTTCTATCGTTTTGTTTTATTATTACCCAAGAACTGTGCAAGCGCTGTAAGGAGTATATTATCACGGACTTAAACCTTCATAACTTAAAAACCAAGAACTCTTCGCTAATGCCCTTTGGTGAGTGTTATGTTCAATATATATATGAAATGCTGTTAAAAATTTATCATCCAAAAATGTTTCACTTTTTTGCAAATATCCCGTAAAGAACGTCATCCCCTGTCATAATGTAAGGTTTATGTCAGATTCATGTACTTCTTAGATTGGTCCATAACTCTATTAATTCAATGAAAGGAAGAAAAAAAATTATATCTTCTTATCGTGTAAAAATGGATTTAACAAAATATATGATTTTTAAACTTCTTTCTTTGATGTAAGCACTTAATTTCTTCATTGTTTTTATGTGAAAATAAGCTCTAGTAACTAGAGTTGGGGGGAGAAAGGGGAATCCCCGTTCCGCCCGGTGGTTGACCTCATGACCTGATCGGGTTACAAGGGGCGTCGCGGGTGCGGCAGGCAAACTAAAATGCCGCTCTTTAACAGCCGTGAAAAATGACATATATAAATTTTTCAGCTTGCAAGACAAGCTTGATTCCAAGTTGATGAGGAATCAACTACAAATATTTCCCAACTCTCTAAAAATTGCTACATAGTCTTAAAACACATATCTGTTTAAATTTGAGACACACCTTTTGCTGGTGTTGTCGAATCTTAGAAATTTGTCCACTCTTGGCTTCCATACGAGAAACAAGGGTGTCCAATTGTGCCTCAAGGTTTGTCTGAAGGCGGAAATCACCACTGGCATGGGCCTCATGCAATCTTGTCATCACTTCCTGTTGCTGACTGCATTGAAAAATGGGTAAGAGTTAATCACAGTATCACTGTTTAGTATCTCTATGAGTAAATAGGAACTGAAATCTTACAGCTGCTTTGTCTTTGAGAGGATTAAGAATTAACTATAGAAAGCTTGCAAAAAAAAAAAAATCTATCTTTCATTTGTTTCAACACACCTGCAGAGGTAACCAAACTCATCTTGCAATTGATTGAGAAGCTCTCCCAGATCTTGAAGTCCTGAACTTGACTCAGTTGCCTCTCCTGAAGAGGAGCAAGAGCTTGATGGACTGCCAGGACGATGAGACCAAGGATGAGATGCGCAAAGTGCTTTGTTGTGACTTTTCATCATTGCCAGCACCTTTTGAACATTGGCCCCTAGAGAATGGCTGGCAGATGTTGACTGGGAAGAAAGGATGGTAAGCACGAATTAAGAGGCTATAAACAATGCTGTAAGTTATCTTGCAATTAAGTTGAATGTCCGAAATGAGACATCTGTTGCTATGAATATCTACATCAGAAACATGCATACACTTATCAATATGAATATTTGAAATACAAAATCTATGTGAGATTAACATTATATTTTCTACAATGTATTTGCAATATCCTGAAATGATTAAGATAATAGACTAATCTATTTTTCATAGAGTAAGACCATACAACTATTTTCTTAAAAAAACAGAAAGCCAACAATTTTTCCTAACCTGATTAATAAAGATTTGTTTTGTTCTCTATGCCACATTTATTGCTTTCCGTTGACTAGGAAGGATTACAATCTAAATATATCTAAGAATTTTATAAAGTGGCAAACTGACAAAAGCTGAACAATTGCCAGGAAATAATGCTAAGAAACAAAGATTGGACATTGAGACTCGTGGCTTTAAAATTATGCATGACATACTTATCTGCATTGTTTTCTTAAAAGTTAAAAAGATGCGTTTTTGTTTCATTCTATCCTAATGTGTACTAACTTAAAAATACTCTACTTTAAACAGCTGCGCCATTTGCTGGTACTTAATTTTAAATTGTGAAATAAAAGCTTTTCTATTGCAGCAGCCAAATTTATAATATGAAAGCTTGAGCCCTTTACAGGAAACAATGATATGATAAGTGCACAATAACTTTAAAAAAAATCAAATAACTATCAAACTTGTTGCCGTTGATGCAAATATGAACTCCAGTCTGATCCTTTTGAATTTTCCAAATCTTATTCAAATTGGTTTTGCAAAACACCGAGCATCAATATAAATTCATATTGATTAATTATTAATTGAAATCAAGCATCTGAATT
Organism: Elysia crispata; assembly: GCA_033675545.1. Classification (NCBI taxonomy): domain Eukaryota; kingdom Metazoa; phylum Mollusca; class Gastropoda; family Plakobranchidae; genus Elysia; species Elysia crispata. Next base: position 179,194 of record JAWDGP010003844.1, read on the forward strand.
TAAGTGACAACATTTTTTTCATATTTCTTAAAATTAAAGATTTTTTTATGGCAGAATTGGAAATATACTAAGTTCTGAAAATTCAATTACGTTCATTTGAAAAACTAAAAAAAAAAAAAAAAAAAAAAAAAAATTTAAAAGCCAGAGAATACATTTACCTTTCCAGCTACGAATGGAATTTCTGCTAAATTAAGTCTGTAGTGTCTATTCTGTTCTTTGTCTCTGAGTGTTGGGCTGCTGTGAGGTCTTTTTGGAGGAGCTGCTTTCTTCTTTATTTTCTTCTTTGGAGGTTTTTTGCTTTTGATGACCTTTGCTGCTGCTGATGTTCCTGTAGATTTTTTAGGGATGTGTGGCGTCTGGGCTGTGACAGGAATACGAGGAGCATGGGCAGGCGGTTGATTAGGTGGGGGAACTTGAGGTCCTTTCTTGACTTGCTTTGTTTCAGATTCCAGCTGAATGAATGAATAAACGAATGAATGAATCACTGATAGTTAAGAACCCAGATGATCTATGGCTTGGTCATGCAAGTTTAAAGGAAGAAATATAGAAGATATGTAGAATTTTTAAGAGTCACCTCACCAATCATTTGCAGTTGGGGAACATAATGTATGATAGAAAAGAGAGGAGAGAATATACATGTCAAAAGTTTTGTAGATTTATATCTAATAATACTGGGAAGCTTTGAAGAAAGAATTATGGTTCTGGATGTTCCCAAATAAGCAAGCAAGTGACAATACTTCACAGACACCTAGGGTTTACAAATGCAGTGATGAAAATGTGAACATCCACTTGAAACCTTTATTTTTGCTATGCAAGAACTTAAGAATAATATCATGGTTTCTTGCTTACCTAACAAACGAGTTAAAATTTACGGGTTTTGTAATCAGAAACAAGTACAGTTGAATCCAAATAATTTGAATCCGGATAGTTCAAATTCTTGGATATTTCGAAGTCGTATAATTTTACCGAATATTTCTCTATTTAAGTTTCATTTGAAAAATATCAGTTAGTCCGAATTTTGAAATAAGGATCCGGTTAATTCAAAGCGATTTTGGCCTGATTTTTTAATTCTGACATAGTGAAAGCACTTTTCCAGGCTTTTAAAACAAAGTACATGTAGTGCTATGTCCCTGTGGCAAGCGATTCGGGTGTGTGTGTGCCTACCTACGTTACAAGCAAGAGTCTGCAATAGGGCTACAAGAGAGAAAGGGGTTAGGCCCACCTCCACCCCCCTGCACACATGTACCACATTCCTGATCTGTTATCCATATTTTTTTTTCTCTATGTATTCTTATAATTCGAAGTCCTTTTTTTTATCCGAATGACTTCGAAATAAGCAGACTCGACTGTACTGGTTATCTTTTAGTACATGTTGTTCATTATTCATTTCAAATTTAAGAACTGATGAGACTACTAAAAACCGCATCATTTGGATAACATATTTGTTCAGCATATTTTGGGTTTTTATATACTGCAAAGGGAGGGGAGTAAGTGAGTTAAAATTTCTTTTTTTTTTTCTTTTAATGTATCTGATTTCAAACCGATCTTTTAGAACAGCTGAAAATGCTAGTACCGTGTGCGTCAACAGAATTAGGATCAAAACCGAAATTATGAAATGTACACACTTTAAAAGCAATATTACTATAAAATACCAAAATGCAAATTTTCTTTCTCTTCCCCCCAAAAAACTAACAAGAGCAAACTGCAATTCAGCATATGATATGCAAGATATAAAGCCTTCATATACATGTCATATAGAAGATCCATTTTTTCTTTTAACTCTATGTTGGCTGTTGAATGGAAATATACCAATGAAGATCTAAACTCCACTTATGCCATCTAAACAATTGTTAAGATAAAAAAGAAGTTGTGAAAAAGAGAATGTAAATTAAAAACTTTACTAAGAGCTGCTCTTGGCTTTATAACTTCTTTATTTGATATAGACATAAAAAGTAGCCAATCCCTTCAAAAGAAATTGCACTATGCTATGGATCTCCAGCTAATTCAAACTGCTCTGAAGCATTTCATATCAATAATCCCAAGACACACTTCACAAAAATCAAGACCATCACTTTCACAACAATTGGATACCTTTTGAACATTAATCTTAAGAGCATATTTTGATTGGCAATCGTAATTTGTAAAGTAAAAAAAAAAGTGTGTACTCATACCTATTTTAATTTCATCATGTTATTTTATTTTTTTCTCCGATAATTATTACGTTTATTTTATTTTGCAAATAGATGTTGCTTTTTTTTTTTTTAAAGTTATTGAAAATATCAATCCCTTACACCTCTGTATATATTTAAATACATACACATCTAAAAATACTGCACAGATCATGCACCTATAGCCAGAACATCTTTTGTTTTACGGCAGCAAACTGATATGAACCAAATGTTTATACATGTGTAGAGTGGATCTTTACAAAAATTATAGGACCCTCTCCCTTATTTTTGAAGACCCTAATTAGTGCTCATAATAAAGAAAAATGAAAAAGCAGGAAATTTTCTTGATAATCAAGACAAACCTGCAAAGCGGTCCCAAAACACTATGTAAAAAAGAAAATAGAAAAAGATGAAAAGGTACACTTTTAAGAGGTAAAGAATGCAAAAAAAAAAAAATGACAATTTGACAATTTTTTGTGATAAATATACCATAGAGGGCAGGGGATACAGCTGTTGTCTCAGGTACCAACAGATAGTGGATACTTTCAGTGACTCAAAGACGGGAATGGGAGAAAAAAGGGATATTTTAGCAGATTTACATACTATCTCTTCTTACTTTGGAAATCCCTCCAATTAAGAGAGAATAGAAGAAAGATTCACCCACAAATTCATCTTAGATGTGCTTAACTCAACAGGGAACTCACATGCGCTGTCCTCTCCTGCAACAACCGTCTGTGAACCCTCTCTTCCTTTACCTTCTCCTCCAGCTCTCGGATCTTGGTCTGAAGTATTTCATAAGAACAACACACTAATAGGTTAAAAAAAAACAAAAAACTTTATTACAAAAAATGATAGGCAGTGTGATATTCTACTTCTGTCAAATTCTTTAATGCAGGAGTGGGGGAAGGAGGTTAAAACATTTTTTTTAATATATATAAAGCTGTATAAATTTCACAAATAGAAAAAAAAAGATTATTCACAATTGATAAATGGAGAAAAAGCAAAAGAAAAAATTTTGAATAAGCAGGCTAAAAAATTCAAGCAACTCAGATCACAAGCATAATACCTTAGGATTGTAAATGTTTCAATAAATTGAAACCTGTTTAAAGTCAGATAAAACTTTTCCTTATGACTCAGTTTTTCTTAAAAACTGAAATTACACTCAATGAGTTGATGATAAGATACAGATTTTTGGTAAAAAGACTATTTCCTCACAAGTCAAATGAGTCAATCATTATCATGTAAATGCAAAAAGTCTTAATAATATTCATCTTGTTATTTTCACTATCAAATCATTAGATTAAATTTATTGCCATTGCACAAAAGGACAATGCATTTTCCTTGACATAACCAGCTTAACCTATGACATATGACAGATAGATCATTAATTGAAAATCACACCAAACGTATGAGAGCAAAGAGAGTGATGATTATTTAAAACTTTACAATAGTACCTGTTTCTAATTGGGCAATTAATTTTAGTTCAACCTCGAGATTATTTTATTTTTTTTTTACTGTTCCTTTCAACTGATTAAGCATCATGTGCTTATTTAATTATTTCAATAGTGCAGAGATGTTTGCTTCTGAATGACTGTGCATATCAACAATTTAACAGGTAGATGTTTCCCCAGTAAGTCCCTCTGCCCTGAAAGCAAACTTTGTATAAAAAATCTTACTCTGCTTAAAAAAGGTCTTGATCATGAAGCAAAGAAAATGATCAACTCTTAAGTGAATGTGCTTTTCAATAATGAAGAAAAAATGTATGCAGAATTAATATAAATTGGGTGTGAATCGAAAAGAACAAAGTATAAGCAGTTATCCACTTGAAGAAAAATGAATGCTGCTTGTGTTAATTGGCTCTTAGAATCACACTGATTTTCTTCTTTATTACATCTTACAGTATAGACCTAAAGAAGTTATTTGAGCCTTTAGTTCTAGGCTGATTTTAAAGGTAAAAACAAAGACAACACTTTTTTTTTATGAGAGGGTCTAAGATGAGCTATTTTTAGAAAACAAACTGAATTTTGATCTTTTGACATGAATTTCAATAACATTGTTTCAAAGAAATTGGTGGCAAGTTGAAAAAATTAGAAAATCAGAGCTATTTCACACACGATGGGGCATGTAAAAGTGCAAACTGACAATTGAGGGGGTGCGCTGGGTGTGCACGGTCAAGAGTTTTTTGTTTTTTTTTTTCAATACAAATTTCTGTCGCAAATAAGTAAATATGTTTTTTTTTTTTTTGCTTTGAAAGAAACAGATTGATTTCAATCTATATAATTTAGCTGAAAAGCTATACAAAAAAAAATCTTCCAGTTCATACTGCCTTCGTAGATGAGACAATAATTTTGAGCAGTATATTTTTATTGTACAACTAATAAAAATTAGTTTTACAAAATATATGGTGAGATGTTAGCCTTAGAATTGCATTGTAGCACACTAAAGCTATCGGAGATAAACTGGTTTTTCTACGAATACAAGTTTACACATGTGTTATAAAGATAAAGATACCTCAAGAAGTGGTCCGTCTTTTACACTCTGAATAGGTATGTGAAAAGGAAAATAAAAAGTAAAAAAAAACTGATATATGGCTAGGAGTACTTGTGGCTCAACTTGATAAAAAAAATTTGTGTTTGTATCCAGTCGACTGAGTCAAATGTCAAATATTTTCCCATTCAAAACTACACGATTTTGAACATAATTTGCTTTTAATTCAAAGATTACTATTACAATAAAGTACAAAAGAACATGAGATATTTCAATGCCCTGAGATAGTATGAAAAAGAGGACAAAAACTTAATTGCACTGTTTTCTAAATTTAAATTTCCATTTACTTGAATGGAACTGGCTCAAAATTATATAGTATTTTACAATTAAGCTTTGAATATCATCCTATGAGGACTGCGCAGAACATTTTAAAGAATGTTTATAACTCAATAATATTCTCGCAAGCATAATGAGACAAATTTTTTATAAAATTTTTGTAGCATTGCAACAGTGCACAACATGGACAAAAACAAAACAGAATTAAGTGCTTACAGTTCATGTATTCCTTATCATATAGAAAATGTAAAGGAAAATAAAAACAAGAAAGATGAATTAGCCAATAAAGCAAGATCATCTAATGATCTATATGACCATTTTAAAACAAGAACTAAACAAATTAAAAATAAGTGCATAAAAAGCAAATATCACATGAAAGGAAGTTTGTAGAAAAAAAGGATATAAAGTCTAAAAGGTCAAGAAATTATGAGTTTACAAATAAAATATGAGAAAACTTTGGATTGATTCCTTATCAGATACACAGAAATGATAAATATGGTCATACTTTTACTTTATGTTTAGAGTGATGGCCACAATAATACTTTTTTTTTATACTCTGCTTTTGATCTCTATGACTTTATCTGACTTAACAGTATCAGACATAAAAACTCTTCTTGCAAGTCATTCCCATGATATAAGTACAAAGATATAAAATATATACTTTCTTTATCTGCTTCCATGGTAAAATACCCAAGCGGTTACTTTCACTATGATTGTCCTACCTCTGCAAGAGTTTGTGTGGCTGTAAGCCTCATCTGATCCCTCTCCAGTTCATTAAGCCTGTCCATGTGACCTGCAGTGTCTGCTGCCCCTCCACCACATTTCCCTTCAGACCCAGCAAAGACTGCATTGTCCTTGTCCTGCCTGACCCGTGCTGTGCGCTCCATTAATTCCCTTCTATTTCGTTCTGAAGTATGCACCATTGTTCGCATATTCTCCAACTGCAGCTCTAGCTGTCGGCAGCGATTCTCAGCAGACGTGAGCTGGCCTTCTAGTTCTATAGTGGATAGAAGATATTATTCTTGAGAAAATGGAAAATATTTCCAAGAACGCTTATAATGACTTTTGTTACATCAAAGCAGAATGCTTCAATACAAACTGCAGTAAATTAAAAATTTTCCACAGCAACAATTACCTCTGGCCTCTTTCTTTGAGGGCTGAAAGAAGAACATTATGCAAGTTGCTATAGAAAATTGTAAAACAGGGAGATAGCAATATTTTTCACACTCACCTATCTCTCGTGTGTAAAACACAATGGTTTATACTTTTTCAAGACTAATCTGTGATAGATATTTCCCCTCTTTAAAAAAAAAGAAAAGAAAAGAACAATCAGCAAGATAAATTATTACGATGATAATATTTACAAACCTGAGGTCCTTGTAACAGGCCAAATTTTTTAACCTTACTCAATATGAAATAAAATTAAGTTAAATCTCTTCTCATATAAAATTCTCAAGTTTGGTTTACCTAAAATTGAGCCGTCACAATAATTGATAAAGGGTGCGGATGCAAAAATACGATTACAATAACAGTCTCCTTAAATTAGTGGTAGAAAGAAACGCCAATTACAAAACCTAAGTTGAAAGTACTTTATATACCAGATGTCCAGGAGAAAACAAAAAGATGTGTGATGAAAGAGTAAAACAAGTTGAGTTTCATACACTATTTCTAAGAAACCTCTTTTCTATGTGTGTGTGGTTTTGTCCCCTATGGAACAGCCATCATCAATCTAGATTGACATGAATACAGAAGAATTTTTTAATAGGGAGGGGGGAAAATAAATCTTAGTAAAAGCATAATATTATTAGATGAGAGAATGCTCAAAGATCTTTACCTTTAGCTTGGTTGGCAGCATAACCATCTCCGTTCTCCATGTAAGATCCAAATGTAAATTGCTTTCCTTTGCCAGATGTTTTATCATGATTTAACATGTCCTTGTATTGCTCCGTTTCTGAAGCAAGTGTTTGTAAGTTTTGTTCCGCTTGTGTTCGCTCTAATTCCAATTTTTTTACTTTGTCTTGAAGATTTTTCAAGGCAGATATCACAGCTGGAGAGAAAATAAAAAGCAATGATTTGAGAATGATAATGATAATCAGTTGTAGGATGTTCAGTGTATGAAGCAGAGAAGCTGCAAACTCTTTCAAATGAAGTACAAAAAATCTCAACTGCTGATGAGAACTAAAGAGACTTAATGCATAATTTGATCCAGAAACAAAGCTCATGACAGAATCACCAGAGCATTGATAATTCTTTGGTCAGGAGCAAGAGATGGAATGAGCATAAGTTATACGCTGAGCTTTGTATTGCAATGCTAATTCACTTATTTCAAGTAATGGTTAAGACTATTTGATGGGCTTGCACAATCCCTGAAGTGCTCTCTGAAAATCAGACTTATACCTGTCAGCAAAATTTTTAACCACAAGGAAAATCACTTTCGTTAATTTTAAGACAATCGTTTCAGTTAGATAAGAGGGCCATATTTCTTTAGGCTTAACATCACTGAAGCATAGAACACAGATCGAATATCATGGTGATATCTACAGTTGAGTGACAAAAGCTTTATCAATCATTAATATTAACAACAACAACAACAATAATAATATTAATAATAACAATTATTATAATAATAATAATAATAATAATAATAATAATAATAATAATAATAATAATAATAATAATAGTAGCAGCAGCAGCAGCAGCAGTAGTAGTAGTAGTAGTAGTAGTAGTTGTAGAATAACAATAATAACAAAAACAATACATGTGATAATTTTTATCACTATTCATGTAACTCTGGTTTTCAAATTAAGAATTTTTTTTTGAATACTTAAAAGAAGAGTATAGGGCTGTTTCTGTTTATCTCTGAGGTTTGAACTTTGAAATAAAATATGCAAAAATTGTTTTTATCTCTAAACTTTAAACTAAGGAAACATTTATACTCAAGTAATGAAAACCTAATTCAATGACATCTATGTGTCTCAAATTTCCCATTATCTGTGTGGGAAATTACATTTAAGACATATTATAGAGTTACATATGGAGTGAGAACAAGTTCAATCTTTATTGGGCTAAATTGGCTACTCATGCACAAAGGTTCTGTAGACTTTCCCATATATAGGTCTATATACTTAGAAGGCTCTATTGCTGAACTTAAAAAAGCTTCAAAGTAGACTGAAAAGCTCAAAGCAGTGGGAATTAAACAAGTGGATGATGAGAAAAAAAAAGGAATGGAAAAGACGACATTGGTAAATATAAAATATGCCATTGTTGTAACTATGATTAGGTTAAACTATATAGCCAAAAATATAAATGGTTTGGCGGAGTTTCCCTGGACTCACCATCTCTATCACTAGTTGGGTATGTATTCACAGTCCGCACTGGCATCTTCATAGAGCTACTTGTTGTTACGGCGGATGCGGTTGTGAATTTGGGATAATCCGAATTAAGGAAAGGTCTGTCTATTGGGTAGTCTAGGTACTTTGTAGAGGCCGTAGTTTCGGCCATGGTGGTTCTTGTCCCCTGGAAGAGATGGTGTGGGTGCATGTTGTCATTCTGGTTGAGGCCAGTGTCCTCGACATCTCCGTAAAATTGCTGCTGTTGTTGAGAAGATGTGTAGTCATCTTGGATGCCTAGAGATGTGGAGTAACCTTCCTCTGGCCCTAAACCTCCTTCCTTGCTGTTACTGTTGTAGTCCATGATGGTCGAGCTGTAAGACAACTATAAACAGCATAGGTACCTCATGGCCAGGTTACGCTTGTCCTTTCCTCAGTTCAATGAAACGTTTTTACGTCCTTGAAACTAAAACAAAATTCATTCAGAAATTTTTGTTGCAGGAACAGTTAACAGTTGTGATAAGCGTCGCAGTTGATGCTTCGGGAAAATAAAAGCATTGAAAAAGCTCAGCTGGTGTCACTCACGATATCCTTTAACTTGTCTCTTTGTCTGAGAAGACAATCAGTGTCAAAGGCATTGATCGGATACCTAGAGAAAAGGCAAGAGATAAAGCTTGCGAATATAATTATTAAGACTATCACAGTAGATATGCACTTGTCTGCAATCGCTCTCTTAAATTTACATGCATTGCATTCGCACACACGATAAGCTATGCACAGTTTTGTGTGACAATAAAAAAAAAATTATTAGCCAAACCTATTGAGCTACTACTATATGCAATTGGACCAAGGTAGCACAAATGATATGATAGCGATAATGATGGCAGGGGTGATTTTGATAAATGCATTTTCATAACCTGAAGATAATCGCGACATCAAAGGATAAAAAAGTAATAAAATATAAGGAACGCTAGTTACCACTTATTTCAGTCTTTCTAAATCTAACGCGTTATGACAGAATTATCAAAAGAGAGAGGAATATGCTGGAATTTGCTTAACAAGTGATAAAAAAAAACCACCTTTATCTCGAATACTTTACTTCATAAGTTTCTAGGGTTGTGCTTTGTGATTTCAAGTGATTAGATAACAGCTGAGGAATGTATTGAATTTTTTCTCTCCCTGTTTTTCTTTTTTCTTTTTTTTTTGTCACATTGGATGTCCAATCTAGAACTGAGAAAAAAAATGAGTACCATGAGAATCCCTCTTTCCCCAAAACTATTATCTTATCCTAAAAAGCAATTTCTAATTATGACATAAAAATTTCGAGATTCTTTTTTTTTCTCTTTTTTCCCTTTTTTTTTCTTTTAACAAAAAAAATTTTACTCCGTTAATAATGCATTTTGTCCAGTACATAAGGAAGCTAAAAAAAATGTCTTCAATTACTCATGTAGCCCCGCATAAAGATGCCCCTACACACGCGCGCACAAACACATTCTAAATATAGGCCTTACTACATGCCAGTTAAAGTCATAAATTATCCAAATCTACTTTGCGTTTGTCTTTGGAAGATGAAATAAGTCATCCCCATCACTGCTGTCTATGTTGCTTACTACTAGTTTACTTCTACTTCAAAATTTCTTTACGATTCATTGAGACCTTTCATCTCAGATTCTCAATCTGGCCTGAGGCTTGCAGTAAGTGTAAGAGTGAGCTACGTGTAAATCATTGAGCTATTTAGCAGACTTAGATATTTTTGTTGTTGTGTGGCCTGTGTGCTGAGCACGATTCTGTCTTCAATATGCTTGAACTTAAAAAAAAGAAAGAAATAGATCACTGTAACCCTTAACATGCGAAAGTTTGTTCGCTTCGGTGATTTGGACTGTGCGTAACAAGGCCTCGATCTGGTCACAAGTGAGGGCCGAGACCCTCATTCGGAGAAGAAAGCCGATCCACCACCTACCTTCAGATAAAGGGTATTGCTCTTATTCCAGCACTGGTATCATGGTCTGGAGAAGCTTCACATAAATATTTAAAAAAAAAAAAACAAAAAAAAAAAACTAAGCAGCTAAAGACTGAAATCACAATCCTAGCCAAACCATATAAGAACAGGTAAGGACATGACTGTGAGGCCGCACTTGACGCATTTTACATCACCAACACACAGTGACTCACAATAGACGGGGACAGTGGAATTGCTGTGAGTGGTGTGTGTGTGTGTGTGTGGGGGGGGTTTAAGAAAGTTGAGAAGCTGACAAGGAAATAGGCCTCTGAATTATTCCAGACTAGATACATTTTCCGTCAGATGACGTCTTCGATTTCGTTTGAGTAAGCCAAATAAATTCAACAGTAAACAAAAAGAGGAAAACCGTCATAAAATTTGCGAGTTTCGACTGTCATGCCACATCCCCCTCCCTCTCTCAGTGGCTCCCCCCACCCCCCATCCTATTCCCCTATCATGCGTTGTCGTGGTTGCATTTAGAAACCCAGGTGGGGTTAGGTTAACTTTGTAAATGTATTGGCAAAGATTATCAATAGGGCACCGCCAGCTACACGGGCAGCATTGCTTTCAGAAACCTTTAATTTACTGTTTTCAAACAATAATGGCTTCAAGGACAATGATCTACACTGTTATGCAGAGCGCTGAACAGGCGGCCTATTAAACTGGGTAAAAAGGTAATAGATAAGAGGAGTCAAGTGCTTGCTTTGTGAATTTATTGTCAGACAGGTACTTTCTTTCAGAGTGATAGAGAGAGGGGTAGATAAATAAATAAATAGATAGATAGATAGAGAGAGAGAGAGAGAGAGAGAGAGAGAGAGAGAGAGAGAGAGAGAGAGAGAGAGAGAGACAGACAGACAGACAGACAGACAGACAGACAGACAGACAGACAGACAGACAGACAGACAGAGACAGACAATGAGCCAGAAATAGACAAATGTAGAAAAAGAGACATTTTGAAAAAGGTGTCATGAGACATTATCGCTAATAACTGAGTCTAAGAAGTGTCAACTTCATTCAAAGATTTAATTCTGCTGATTTCAGCTTGCCTGATGCCAATGCCCACCACTTTAACAGGCGTCATAAACATTAATACTAACGTTATAGCCACAAGAAAGTTTACCAATCATGATCTTTAGACAGAAGGGGGCTTGTAAGATCAGACACAGCGGCTTTAAGCTCACCAAGACTTCAACTCACAAACCATAGCGTTCATGGCGCTCGTATCGTGAAAGGCGAGACTGCAAGTCCTCTTTTTTACCTATTCCTCGAAACGAAAAATTCCCACAAGCCGCACTGAATTCCAGTACACACAATACTCGAGCATTAAATCTGCAGCTCCAGAGCCGCAAACAGAGCCAATAAAAAGCTTTACAAATTTCTTGCAGCCCCTTTGATAATCGGATTTTATATATTCTAGAATGATGGATTAATCGGGGAAGGAATGACATAAGTTCAATCGGAACCTGAGATGCGCTTAAGAATGGAAGCTGAGATGCCATAACACATGCCAATACATAAACTGTCTGGTGAAGGAATAGGCCACATAAGTGGAAATCTCTTCCTTTAAGGGAACTTGTAGAATGTCTTTCTTCGTGGATAGCATAATTTGCGTTTTAAGTGCTTTAGAGAGAAATCCTTGAGAAAACTTCGCAGCATAGCAACTATTTCTTTCTTTCTCTCTATTTTTTTTTTTTATAAAGCTCTTTATAGCTGACATTTATGGCATATTGCCTAGATCAACTGGAAAGCATGCATTGGACAAAGACAAAGACTGAGGTATACGACGAATAGGCAATTTACATGTCAAACTTTGAAAACAAAAGGGGAGATAAGGCTCTCTAAGACGTGAAAATTGCCAAGCACAGAATTGGCACACAATAGATAAAAATAAAGATAGATAGAGTCAAATGTAGGTAGATAGATATACCCCCCCCCCCCCACCCAAAAAAAAAAAAAAAAAAATGCCTTTTCCCAATTATATCTTTGTATTTAATTATGAGGTATGAAAATCTTAATGGTCATGATGAAATAAAAAAAATTATTGATAGGTATGGGTTGGAGATTTTTTTAATCTTGAGAACAACTTTCAATTCTGGGTAGCTTTCATTGATTTCCTTGTTTATTTTCTCTCTCCGACAAATTGAAAGGCTGACAACTCTACCTTCTAAGAGCCAAGTGTTGCTGTAGGACGAATGCCTCTAATAAAGCAAAAAAGCAAGACTTACCCTTCATCAGTACATGTACTAAGAGCATTGAAAAACTGCTATGCTCTAGGTCCAATATCTGTAATATTTTTTACGCGGTTACCGTTACCTGGAATGAGTAGTTGTTTCTATTACCAAGACATTACAACAAAATATAACTTAACCTTTATATCGACAGGAAGACGGTTGTAAATTTTGCAAGCCATATCAGTGTTTCAACATGAAACGGACGACTGTAAATCGCAGGGGTGCGCCACCTTTAACATTAAAATGATTCGACATTGTTACATAGATCACAATTTTCAAATGACGAGTAAACAGAAAAATGAGGACATAATACAAGAGAAAACAAATAAAAATAAATATCAAATGTGAGCAAATATAGAGTTACCCCTTGATCGGTACTTAGCCTACAATAAAGATAAGGGGAATTTTTTAGATCCTTATACATAGAGTAAAAAACATTTCATTCACACATTTAACATTTAAGGCACTTGTGTGCGAATTCCTTGATTAGAGGTGCCATAAACGTGTCCCGTTGATGGTTTCTTTTTTTTTTTTTTTACTTGCATTGTCGCTCAGGATATTATCCTGTATACATATATATAAAGTTTGTTATTCTAACAATCTAGGTAATCAATTTTATTATCATTATAATTATATATAACCATAATCTGTGCGCACTTCTTTCATAGAAACTAAATAAAAGGGAAAAAAATCATAAATGGAGGAAGGAAAAAAAATGTCCAATGTATCCGAGCCAAATTTGAGGTCGAGTAAATTCTGCCCTCTCAGAGGACTTCCGGTATTAATGTACGCGTATTTGTGTAGTTTCAAAAAGTATTTTAAAAATTATATGTTTTACAGCGGGTTCCAAATAAGACTCATTACATCGAAATCTAGTTTAAATAAAAAAAAATTGTGATCCTTTTTCATACGAAAATTATAATCACATATTCATAATTTTATGCAACAAAATGGACATCAAAATAATGATGAAGGTGAACGCACTATTCAGCCTGCATCAAGAGTGGTTTGTGGAGACAAACCTGTAAACTTCCACAACATGTTGTTGGGAGGGCGCCAGACAGCTTATTAAACAATGGAGTGTTGAACAGATACAGTTTAATCCTCGGCCGAGCAGTTTGTTATTAGCGCCGGCAACCATCAACTTAACCCAATGCCTGCTTGAATGAAGGTCCACCGTAGTCCGAGTACAGAAATTTACGGGACGCAACAGATCTACCAAGATATACCAAAGAAGCTCACGCGGTCATGTGACCTCGACACGCGTGGTCTTGGCAAAGACATGTTCACTTTAATGTTATGATGAATAGAAACAAATTTAAAAAGTTGAAGAAATGAACTTTTTAATCAAAACTCACCCATGATGATAATTTTATAAGTTACTGTCTTAATCCTCAGTGGAATTAAATTTTATTGGAACAATCCAAAACATTACAAGCAGTGTGCTCAGTAAATTATAAAAATTGAATAAATGAAAAGAGATTTCCAGAGCACCCCAGAAGATTTTCTACTCGATCTGGAGTTTTACTTCAAGACACTCATAATGAACCAGCGAAAAATGTGTCCATGAAACGAGGCAACTGAAGGCAAAACGTGCCGTCTTCTGATGATGCGTTTCCAGAGAAACCGAAGAACCTACTTGACATGGATTTAACCTGTGCACACAAATTGCTAAGCATTTGATGTTGAAGTTATGTACACAGTATTCAGTCCAGCTCAGCAGGATTTACCGGCCTGCGAGGACATGACGCAACACTCTTGAAGTATGAGAGCGTTGTAGGGTCCGGCGGTCCGACCTGCAGATTATGCACAGTAGAAAACTGGACAAACCTAGGGAGAAAAATTCGTTCTTCAGACCGCTGAGTCCTCGTAAGCTCAATTGTCATTTAGACTTGAATGTCCGTTGCTTTTATCCTAGCACATAGCTCCGCCCAACAACCTTCGACATTAACAAAGTCTAGAAAGCCTACACAATACGACTTGCGAAAATATGGACGTCGTTATTATTTTGGCAGTGTCTCGGAGGACCTCATCTTGAGCGCGTTAGAACAGAACTAATCCCTGGTCAGTGCACAACACACAGTTCTGGATCCACACTGGACCAAGCCGCAATCTAAAACCCATAGCGCCAGCCACTACATAAATCTATCTCGACCTCTCCTGAGATCGAACTGCGAGTATGATTGAAACAAAATAAATCAGGGCGGCTTAGAGAAAGCCGCGCCTGGGATATCTGTACCAGTTAGCGGGTCGCCATGTTCAAACAAAAGGCTGACCCGACTGGTTTACACAGACGTTAGGAAGAAAAGCCTATTCTAGCCGGACAATCAACTTCCACGCGAGAAAGTTCCCCTGCGATGAGGAAAGCGCCGGACATAAATACATAGGCATGTACAAACACATAGCACATATCACACTCCCGACCTAAGGCCGGCGACAGGCATTGCTATATACGCGAATAAATCGAAGATGTCAAAACACTTGACTGTTATTTACTGACCGAAATGAATACCTTCATGCCTTGACTGTGTTATTTACTGACCGAAATGAACACCTTCATGCCTTGACTGTGTTATTTACTGACCGAAATGAACACCTTCATGCTTGACTGTGTTATTTACTGACCAAAAAGATATATCAAGACATCATTACTCTGACGTTTGTTTAATGTCACAGGATTTTTTCCCACCACAAAAACGTTAATTTGACAGTTTTATAAAGGTATCTTTAACACGATAAAAACGTTAACCACGTTTAAGTTTCATTCAACATGTTATATAACTTTGTACTGAAAACGCATCCCATTCCAGTTCTTCATTTAATGCGAAAGCCTAATAGAAAGCCTAATAGCCAAATGGTTACGTTTTAATGGTACTGACGATTTATGGTTTAAAAAAAACCAAACAAAAAACAAAGAATTGCGAATAAGAACTCTCAAAACGAGGAGTTTAAGAATGATACAGAAAAGTGAGTATGAGAAAGGCTTTGGGTTAATTTCGATGATATAATTCCTTTTTATTTTATTTCAAGAAAGAAGCCTTCTGAGCCAACAATCAGTGTAACCGCAGTTTTTCATGCTCATAGCAAAGGACTAGACTCCGATTAACGCAAATTTCGATACGACCCTAGTCTCAGAAACGTTAACACCAATGAGACAACGCTCTGATGGGGTCCGGTCCCAGCATCGAATGGCCGAAGTGTTTGTCAAATTATACTCCAGAAAAGACCATGACTGTAGCACCCTCGCATTAGAGAAAGCTTCACCGAGACCAGACAAAATTCCTTCAAGAAATATAAACCGCACAAATCTCTATCACCACTCGCAAACACATTAAATACAATTTATAAGAGACTAGTGTGGACACAATTCATGGAGGGGCTCAGTAGTGGTGTAGACATCTTTTCACCCACTTTTCGCTTCGAGCATTTTTGTATCGAAAACCTTGCCTCACTAGTTAGTTAAACAGCAGCGCTCTCTCCAGCTGAGACCAGGGCGTGCAAAGACACGTACTTCATCATAGCGCCAGTGGATCTGCCATCCCTGTCATCTTCATTATGGTTATACTCTGTGCGTCTCATGTGACCCAATCAATACTATGGGACGTGGTAAGCTCTTAATCAGGCAGTACCGTGTATGTGTGTGTGTCGTTAAGGGGGAGGGGGACACACACACATAGGGAATCAGATGGGAGAGGAAAGGAGAGGGTAGATGAGGTGTTTTCAAATCGATATTGACCACAAGCCGGCACAGGTGCGGTAACAACAACTTCATTGTACATCACTTGCTGATCATGTTCCATGGTTCCAAACTGCCCTATAACATAACGGGATCAACTGGTGCCGCACAGAAAATCCTGAACAGGGCATAAGGGTTACATAGATGAAGGACACACATTGCTTAACATGTAACATTTCTCTAATGGATTGGCACGTTGGGTATAAAATTTCTCACAACACACGTCACCCGCAAAAAAGGGAAAAATAAATAAATAAATACAAATGATGACAAAAAAAGCACAATCGATATACGGCCTTTTGTTTCATGAAAGGAATAAGGTCTTCCTATGACTATTGCATAAAGTTGGTCATTGTAGTCCTCGGTAGATAAACGACATGAACTTTGTATCACACAATAAAAACCAATTTAATATATCATGCATTAAGAGCTGTAAGCAACATAGATATTAAAAAAAAATAATCAGGAATTGGAAGAAGTCAAATTAATTGAGTACCAAAACGAGTCTTATTAAGTTTTGAACAAATCAAGTACAATAGTATGTAGTAACATTATAAGTTTTTGCGTTTTTTTAAGCCCTTAAAAGAAATAGAAAACACGTTTTAATTTTTTTAAAAAAAAGGCATTTTTCACTTAAAAGAGTTAAAGGATACTGATTGGCATAATAAATCATTTACAATCAATTTAGAGTCACAGGTTATTAAAAACTCTTCCACTTCCTAGCAAACACTTTCAATCTAACTTTGCCAGCCTATAACAAAAGTGAAAATGGCCACAGCGGCGAAGCTTAGCCTATCAAGCAATGTTTCTCTAAGATGGCTGATAATTTTGAGGCCGGACAAAGGGGTCTTGAGATTGGGCCCGCCGATCGAGCCTGCCAAAAAGTCTCAAGAGCTTTCAAGAGGGACCTCTCGCCGTGTTTCCTTTCTTATCCAGAGCTTAAGATAATTCGATTAGCATTGATAGCGCCTAGCGCCCGAGCTCTCGGCCGACCAACAGTTTCACTGTCTTGTGCGGATCGCACGGTGGACTATGGGAAAAGCTAAAAAGATAAAAATTTACTGAATTTTAGTAAAAACAATTTTAAAAAAAAAGGAAAAGGCAGATGTTTATATACATACTGTGATTTTCCTCAGAGAAAAGAGTTGCGGAAAGAGATTGAAACAAAAAATAGGTTCAATTAAGGGAATATCAAAAAAAAAAAAAAAAAAATGACTGATATCCTCGATGTATTCACTAGACAAAAATAGGGTTTGTGTCCTGATGGTGATATTCTATTGGCTCGCTTGATGCTATAAACGCTGTGCACAAAAGTTGCTCTGGACGGCTAATCGCATTAAAAAGCTGCAGGTTAAAGAACAACAAAACAACCCCTGCGAGCCCTTTCAAAGCTGTAGTAAACACAGCGAATTGCGCGAAACCAAATCGCAAGTCAGTCTTCATTTCATATCATTCAGGTTCACTGGGTCCTAAAATATGTGTTGTGACCTGTTACGCTGTCCAGCATATGTCGACAACAGAATTTGTCCTGTGACTGGCTGCATGCAATAATACATGGTTAGGTATCTCGACTAAAACACGATACAATACCACAATGGTGAATATTAAAACTAAGATGCGTTTACAATTGGGAAATCACATAGGTATCATTATCGCAAAACATGCACAGAGAATATTGCTTCAACTCACAATACACTGGGACGACACTAGCGAACTTTTTGTTATTGCATATGTAACCCTACCTAGCTGGGTGGATTCCCTGGACTTACTTAGTCACTACTGTAATAAAACCCACTAGTCTAGTTACCTATAGAAGCTCAGTGCTTCTACCTACTCTAAGTAATTGCAGGCCCTAACTGGTTATGGTAGCGTGCCTAGCAGCCGTGCAATACTACAGAGTTCACACTCTTGGGTCCTTGAGTATCAGTGGAGTACTAAGGCCACTGTTCCCTAACTAATACGAGTGGGTGTCGAGACTTGACAAGAATAGAATAGCTACACTCTAGACGAAGAAGAACACAAAAGAGAAGAAATTAAAGTTACCACCTATAATATGTTTATTCCACGAATACTCAATTATCAATGAATTAAGGCAATTCTCAAAGGATAGAATACAAAATATAAAGATGATCCAAAAGCAATTAGGCAATAAAGGTACTAACAAATGGTCGGAATGATAAGCGCCAAGCAGATACTCGAGATAAAGTGCGGATATTATACTAAGATCAGATACTAAAACACAATGGCCAGAATACTAAGTAGAAGATACTAACAAAATGGTCAGAACAGAAGATACTAAGGACTAAACAAAATGCCTAATGAAAATGCCTTATACCGGTAGTCAAAATAGAAAATATCCAAACAAAATGCCTACGGTAATGAAAATGCCTAATAGTCAAAATACCTAATAGTCAGCCAACGCCCGAGTCACGGTGATAATCACGTAGAATTAAAACAAATGATAATCCAACACAAGTTTCACAATAGTTCAATAATCTCCACAATAACTTCTCCCTAAATTTCCAACGATACTACTGGCACTTCCAACGTGGCCTCCAGATACTCCAAAAAGATACTGACTACGAGTCTTTCCGAGCTCTACAATTTATAGTCCAAGCTCAGTCGGCAAGGCCCCCGGTCAAAGACTTCCCTGGTTTCCCAGTTCGTCCCTAGAACAAGGGCCAATGCCGACCGAGGAAAATCTACTCCGTCGAATGGCACAACCCGTTTCCCCAACTAAAACATCACCCGACCGAGATCATAGAATCTACGGAAGGCATCGTTACATCTACGAACTACATTTAGCATCTCCCGATCAAAGTACACTGTATGTCGAAAGCCGACCGAAGAAAAGCTTCTCTGGCCAGCTGGACAGGAATGAAAGAACAAAGTATCTTCCGAATTATTAAAGAAATAAAAATAAACCGCTAGAGGGGCGGAGACTAGTCTCCCGCCATTAACTAAGTATACTAACAAGCTAGAAGCGCACGTGGCTCCACCCACAAGCTGATATAATTAGCACAATAAAATCTGTTCTAAAGGCCTACTACTACTGCCACAAATAAATAATTATACCAGCCTCCTTACACATACATTCAATTATAATTTAGTGTGTATTATGTAAGTTGTATAAAAATCCATAAATCACATATGCTTTTATTTTGTAACAATAAAATGACGCAGCGGAAACAAGTTCCTTCGTGATTCACCCAAAGCGAGGCTGGATCATATTTTGGTTGTATACTCATCGACACCTCTGACCTGTAATAATAATGTAACGTATGATATTTGCATTAATGACCTGCATTAATAATGATGTATGATATTGGAGACCTGCAATAATAATAATTCAATGTATGATATTGGAGACCTACAATAATATTAATTTAATGTATGATATTGGAAACCTGCAATAATAATAATTTAATGTATGATATTGGAGACCTGCAATAATAATAATTTAATGTATGATATTGGAGACCTACAATAATATTAATTTAATGTATGATATTGGAAACCTGCAATAATAATAATTTAATGTATGATATATTGAAGACCTGTAATAATAATGATTTAATGTATGATATTGGAGACCTGCAATAATAATAATTTAATGTATGATATATTGAAGACCTGTAATAATAATGATTTAATGTATGATATTGGAGACCTGCAATAATAATAATTTAATGTATGATATTGGAGACCTGTAATAATAATTTAATGTATGATATTGGAGACCTGTAATAATAATGTAATGTATGATATTGGAGACCCGTTGGATCACCTGGGATTGTGCAAAGTGCAGTAGCGCCTGCACGCCGTGTGGTCTGAATTATCGGATTAGAGCTAGTGAGACTAATGCCATGGTAAGATGAGTTTAGATTGAGCTGATACCTGAACACATGTTCATTACACATGAAGCCAACTGGTGCACCATATGTACTTCAAAGACTCAAGGAAGCTGTAGAGGCTCAACAGGCAAAGAAAGAGATACATTATGTCCTCCGCTTGAGACAACCAGTGTCGTATGAAGAGAATTTAAGGTAAGATCTTCTATATCTATGAAATGCTCCCACAGTTGAGCACTCTTATCAATTATTCCAACTTATGTTCAAACGATACATTATGTATCGATATCTCACTGAAGCATTGGATTGTGATCAGGCGAAACAGAATGCAGAATGGATTGTATAGCTTAAACATTGTTTTCATGGATATAAAGCCTACCAACCACTAAAGTTATATTCACATATTTTATTCAACGTGTCTCTAACCACCCCACCCCCCTCCAGCAGAGCACGATTGGTTAGATGAAACCCCCTCCTCCCTAAAAAAAAAATAAATCACTACGACAAGACTCCCCTAAATTTTCTGTTATCTCTTAAAGTAAGGGCAATATTCGATAGGTATATTCGTAGATCACATAAGCAGGATATAGTTATTGTCACGTCAATATTTTTAGATTTTTGTTGCTGTTGTTTCCCCCCGACCTTGCGAATTGTGATAAATGCTAAATCGGACGAGATCCCTAAGTAAGAACTTAAGTTTAGCTTATTTTATCTCAAATACAAATCTCAAGTGATTCAGTCTCAAAAAGAGAAAAAAAAAAACCTCTTTATGTGTACAATAATGATTTGGAGTGCCAATGTCAGAAATTTTC
Source organism: Elysia crispata (assembly GCA_033675545.1). Classification (NCBI taxonomy): domain Eukaryota; kingdom Metazoa; phylum Mollusca; class Gastropoda; family Plakobranchidae; genus Elysia; species Elysia crispata. Next base: position 200,143 of record JAWDGP010003844.1, read on the forward strand.
ATGTTCCTCGCGACCAAAACTTCTCCCGCCTTCTACTCAAACAGCAAACATACCCCTCTTCAAGGAATTCACATTAATAATGCTTAGAATAGCTTTACGCTCGAGTCATTCCGCGCTGAACATACAGTCACACGCATAGAAGCTGAGGTCTTTCAATATCGAACTTACAAATGCCAAATCACTTTTCTTTTTTTTTTTTTTTTCAGTTTTCATTTTTCCACTTTAGAAATAGAATAGAATAGAGCAAACAAAAAAAATCCTTTTTTGAGCGTAACGGTATCCTCGACCGACTCCCGGCTGCCGAGCGTGCCGGCGTCACGGCTCCCTTCCAATGAACAAATAATTTTTTTTTTTTTCAAACCGGTTCGACAATCGCAAAGAATAGTCCAGTGAAATAGACTGGGCGGTGATGCCTTTATTAAAACATACAAAAAATTGGTTTTTGTACATACATCGTGTTCGTGAGTGTATTCAGTCACAAATGGAAAAGCTTAATTCATATGACAAGTATCATCAAAGAAAAATGAAAAGGTCAAAAGTTGCACTACATTACGTCTAGATTTCTACACAACAGTAACGCCCTCTTTTCTTCCAAACAAATGAGAAGGGCAAAAATACTGTAGCAGTTATTACAGGAGGTAGCGGTCTATAAAAAAAATAATCTCATATATTTTTTTTGTCCACTGATGTGGAGTATTAAGGTTGATTTCACTGGCCCTGGCTCGAACAACTCAAACAATGACGAACCCAGCATTTGAAGAATAACCAGTACATGCAAAGAAGGGGTAGAGAACGATTGATATAAATGAGGTTTGGCCGTTGATATTCTTGTACTGAAACATAAGTGGGTTTTAGAATTATATTGCATTTTCTTTTTTTTAGGGGAGGGGGGGAGGTTAGGATATAGGATGTTAGAGTCCGTCTTCATGACTTAAGTACTTTTAAGATATTTTAAGTAAGCTTCCTGAATTAAAATTAAAAACTGAACTCCTACAACATACATGAGAGGAGAGTGTGAAACAGAAAGAGAGAGAGAGAGAGAGAGAGAGAGAGAGAGAGAGAGAGAGAGAGAGAGAGAGAGAGAGAGAAACTCCAGCTTTAATGAGTTTGTCAATGATGGGTGAAATCCATGGAAGAGAGAAACAGAGCAAAAAATTTCAGAAAGAGAGAGAGAGAGAGAGAGAGAGAGAGAGAGAGAGAGAGAGAGAGAGAGAGAGAGAGAGAGAGAGAGAGAGAGGGGGAGAGAGAGAGAGAAACTCCAGCTTTAATGAGTTTGTCAATGATGGGTGAAATCCATGGAAGAGAGAAACAGAGCAAAAAATTTCAGAAAGAGAGAGAGAGAGAGAGAGAGAGAGAGAGAGAGAGAGAGAGAGAGAGAGAGAGAGAGAGAGAGAGAGAGAGAGAGAGAGAAGAAAAAAAAACCCAGCATTAACGGTTGACAAATCGATACTTGAAAGCCGATATGAACATAAAAGCTTTGTAGCTCCGGAGGTTTGAACAACAGAAAGGACCTTCAAGTTTCAAACACCGATTGTGATCCTCTTTTAAACTGGGATACTGCACATGAAGGGCTGAAACAAAGTCTTTTACGACAGCAGAAGCAATGGTGAGATCGAAACAAAATACTTCCATATCGAAGAAAAGATCTGATTCAGTACAGGAGCGCAACAGGTTTGTTTTAATGAGAGCGATGGAAGTTATGAGCCGAGTATGACTGAGTTTATCTTTACCTTGTACCACTAACGTTTAAGTGTTCAAAGAGATGAAAGGAAAGAGCTCTTTTGTTCCACTTTTAGTTTGATTGAGGAGTATAATCACCACTATTGTTTTTTACAAGTAATTATTTCATTACGCGGCCATTTTCTTTTTAAAATTTTCATTTTCAACGCCGATGGTTGAATAAAAATACAGCTTAAACGACAGTTACAAGCCATTTAAAATTATGGAAAACGTAACACTAGAATGAAATGGGCCAACATTAATGCCCGAGATAAAAATGCTTCTACGACCGTGGGGAGAAACAAACTTTAAGTAAACATGCAACATATTATCGCTGTGAAGTTTGACTGTTTCATTTAAAACATCGAGGAAAGGACGCTAATAAAATTTTTTAAAAAATTCAAGAACCACAAATGTAAGTCCTGGCATAACTTTTGGGGAAAATACTCGTGACAGTAAAGTTAATTGTCGCTGATTTAATCAAAGTTTATTTGCTTCTTTAAACGATTGAATCTCACGCGTTCTCCGCATGTCTGACAGAAAGTGTGGAACTTTAAAGATGAGACTCGAACTAATCCACCAAGCTTTGGGGATCAAAGTTGCGAAAAATGTTTATAACCCTACAGCCCTATAAGCCACAGACTTCAAGATAGATTTTTATTAGACAGTAAAGGTGCGCTCAGTCAAGAAAAAAACGATCATCTTTTGGCAGTCGGAACAAGCAATATCATCCCGGTGTCTCCGTGATAAAATGCCATCTTATTTAGATGGCTGCGATTAGGGTCAATATAAAAAGCCATTCACCGCAGGTTTCGTGCTTCTGGTGAGGAGACCTTGGATTATGACTTTGCCTCTAAATCAATTTTCCAACATATCAGCCCCAAATCTAGGACACACAGTCACAATAGAAGGTAACATGATACAACAATCATGTATCCGAATGATCATCTTTTTTCTACACCCAAACGTTTACATTACCACCAGATTCAACATTCAGCAGATCAAAGAAACTTCTGTCTAAGATATAATTAAATAAAATTTTGTATCTGTTTCTCAAAACCGGGGTAAGTTCGGGCTGTCGGGAACTCATTTTGCTTCGATTTTGTCACCAATAAGCTATCTTGACAGGATATGCCTCATATTTCCAAATCCGCGCTGCCAACGCAAGAATTGCTTGTTTCTTTGGTATGGTGTTTATGCATATCAAACTTAAGCCACAATATATCTAATTAAAAAAAAAAGTTTTAAGATCACATTGCAGTGAACCGGCGATATCAAACATCCAAGCAAACAAATTTGTGAATGAGACAACTTTAACTGTTAAAAGGAGGTCGCAAATGTGTATGTTAGGAAATGCGAAAAAAGGTCTTGTAACAAAACAATCTGCAACAACCAAAAGTACACTGTTTTTATGGTTACAACAATAATGTAAGACAAAATACACCAGTGGTTCTTATGAAACTACGCATGGGATGAAAACAGGTTCCGCTAACTGAGCGCAAAAGCAAACTAATCCATGTATAAGCTGAAAACGTGTCGGCGGTTGTTTTCGGTGAGTACGCATGTGAGGAATGCCATGAGAACGCCGTGAGAACGAACAAAAATGAGAAATCAACAGTGAAATGATAAAAATAAAGACTGACGGCGGGAGAAATACATGTTATAATAAAGATTGCGATAAGAAAAAGTTTCAGGATCAAAATGTACTTAAAAGATTTTTTTTTAATACTCACCTTTGAGGCGTCACCCGTAAAAGGGAGACATTAAAGGGAAAGTGGAGGCAGAGGAAATTTCATGATTTTCAAAAACCACTCAAGTCATTGATTTATCGCTTAAGGCAAATTACTCATCTGGTGCTCATAAGCTGGTCCCAACTCGAAGCAAATTAAAATCGATCAGAGACTACAGGACGCTCATTAAGAATTAATTTAAACATCAAAGTAGCATTGAAACCGTTAAAAATGATTCATCTACATTTTACTCAGAGGCCCTCATTAAATTTAATTATATCGTTAATTTTTTTAAGGGGCGTTTTTTATTTATGTTAAAATTTTATAGGTCGTTAATTAATTAAAAACCAAAAGACATCTTTCACGCTTAAAGTAACCGGTTCACTTTTCCAACTTGCTCGAGCAAAAAACTGCGACCTCAATCCCGATTTATATTCATCATTCGAACTTTTCTGATGGCAATTCCGGAGACTCCACCTTGAGAGTTTAAAAAAAATATCAGTTTGAATATTTAAAAAAAACCAGTAATAATATTATACAGTGCTTTTAACAACCACCACATTGAAAACACAAGTAATAGTCCGAAACTCAGAAGGATTATTAATTATCATGAACAAGAAAAAAAAAAAAAACTGGAATGTTTTCAATGCCTGTTCAGCAGAATTTTGTCACTTGTACAATCAATACACGAGGCAAAAGACTCGATTGAAGGAACAAAAGCTGAAAGAAAAGAAGAGGCCGACAAATATTAAAACAAATGGTCTATCTACAGAACGATCCTTCCAGATTCACATTTTTAACTGATTTGGAAAACTGGCGAAAGAAATGACTGTAGATCTATGATAAAATGTTATGGTTTCTGATACAGCTCTTAAAATTAATAATAATTATTATTATTAATAATAATAATAATAATAATAATAATAATAATAATAATAATAATAATAAGAAGAAGAAGAAGAAGAAGAAGAAGAAGAAGAAGAAGAAGAAGAAGAAGAAGAAGAAGAAGAAGAAGAAGAAGAGGAGGAGGAGGAGGAGGAGGAGGAAGAAAGAGAGAAAGAAAGAACCAATGAGACGGAATATATCGAAATACTGCACATTGAGTATCGCTGTATGTCGGAAAATTTCATTTCAAAGACCCTCTACGCTTGCCTTGTCCACAATATGTCATTATAATAGGGAAAATAATATTGTTCGATGACAGAGATGCGTCATAAAAGCTAAAAGGACACAATGAAATAAAAAGAACAGCAAAGCTTCCAAGTCTGATTATCCTAGCAGCAGCCAGCTTTAGGTCTTGAAAGTAAACAAATGTAACTGTCAATTAAGAGAAAAAGATGTGCAATTACAAGCTGCGATTTCATGATTCCTTACACCTTGCACATCGGTACACGACAACAATTATGAGCACATTTTACCCCGATGATAGGATTGACACTTGACATATACTCGAACGCAAATAAGCAATTTAAAATTCTTAAAGGCATAAGATAGTGCGTACTTTAAATGGTAATGAGGGAAGAAACAAATATAAGAAAACAATACAAACCAGGGAATTCATCGAGCTGTTTTAGTTATAGTATATTATGAATTTGCAAAAAAATCACATATTACTAGGGAAATTCGTAATTGACCCTAAAGAACTTCAAAGTTAATTCAAATGACAGGTGATATGCAACACACCCTCAAGCCTTCAACGGCTACAATGGACGCCAAAATATTTATCTAGCAACTGAAGAGCCCACATCGCAGTATTTGCTGAATACACTTACGCCATAGCAGCGTAGGAAATGGACAAAAAAAAAGGAATTTATTTGCACGATTTAGAAAAAGGTACCTAGGTTACTCATCTACTCTTTTTACTATGGCTTTCCATTGAACTGAATTTTAAAAAAGCGATATAGCTAGATCTAGGTTGGTAGGTGGAATCCTGTGATATAAAAAGTAGTAGCACTTCCATTCACAGTACCGAATCCTGAGAGAGCCTAAGAGTTTACACAACGTGCACGGGGGAAATTTGTCTTGTATAGGTTACAGATCTATAAACTTGACTTGAACTGATAGGTTAGAAACACTGGCTGGACTGCTGACTTGACTGCAAGCCGACAGATTACCAGGTCAGTTATAGGCCTAGATCTAAAGTTCTTATACCACTGACTAGAATCAACGCACACAGAAAAGAACATTCGACATGCACCATTGAGCGCGTATGTTACCTATCAATGCGACCATTACCGGTGCCAGTAGAACGTGTGACTATTTGACGAGTGGAATAATGAGATATTGAGTAGCCCCTGAGTATTGGAAACGGCTACCCATACGAGAACTTTAGGAATGATAGGACACGCATGAGAAAATCTTATCTCCGCCTCAGTTCGAAATCAATGAAGTCGCAAACTTATGCATACACTGTGCGATTGGCTTTCACGGGAATAAATTCCCATTCTAGTATACTTGTGTCATGTGGCAGATAGTCAAGCAATGGTATCTTCATGATAAATGAGGCAGCAGATATCTCTTGAATCTGGCACACAAACTCTAGGGTGGCCGATTCCACCTAACGCCATATAGTGTTGGTCCTCAGAATTTCTCTTTGCCAAGTCAATGGTTCAATCTGCAGGAAGACCAGACAAAATTGATGCCTTTTCCTGGATTTATCTCGCTTAATTGGTCGGCCTTATATAAATCAGAGTAACAGTGAAAAGTCATCTTCATTTTATAATTCCAGAAAACCAACGTAACCGCATCGCCTTTCGAGGTATTAAAAGGCAAGGGATTCGTCATAATAGTACTACATGGAAAATTTGATTCTGCTTAACAAAAATAAAAGTTGATCGTGCTCAAATGCACCTGAAGTTGTTTTTCCAAAGAAAATTAAAAAAAAAAAATCATAATCAACAAGATACGAACTGAGTTAATGTCGAAGGCCTTTTAGCCAGAACAGTTGGAGTTCATGGTCTCTTTTCTTGTTGACCTCTAATTTTGTTTTATTTCCTCTTTTCCCCCCTCCTCCTCCTCCCTTTCCTCTCCAAGGTGTGGCCGATAGTAAGTCTAGAGGGATTCACGCGCGGATTTATTTCAAGATCTGAGGCTGCCATGAACATATTTTCATGCCTTGCTCTGTCTCGCCATACTTGTGTCTTGCGGATTAAAGACCAAATTATTTCTCGGAAGAACCACGGGTCTGTAGCACATGGCTTTAAATTTCTCTGCAGGATATCTCTGAGTTTGGAGAGGTTATTGTTTGGTTTACTTTGTTTTTGTTTCTTCAAAAAATCACACAAAAGAAGCCAAAACATGTAGATACAACTTGAAGTGTAAGGTTTCGATAAATCTTTTATTAGGGCAGACAAAGGCACGTCGCAGGATCCGGAAACGACCATTTATCCTTACTGTATTCAAAGTAGAAAAGTGGAAAAGAAGAGAAAGTTAAAAATACCATAACTTTAACTACCGGTATGCCAGATCGTGGAACAATGTTAGCACCTCCCCCACATCAATGGGATCTGGTTGCTCTGGTATAGACTTGGCGGAGCACACAATGGGAACGGTGATCAGGTCTGGATGTAAAGGCGACTGTTATGTTTATTACTAAGTTAACTTTGATAACTCGGCGAGAAATGTCCAGTGAAACTATGAAAGATCGTGATATCTGTGGTTCTCGCTCAACATTTTAAATTCATCATAGTGTGCTATCTCTCCGTCAATCTTCTTATTTACGCATGACAGTGTCAACGTGTAGTACCAAAAAAAAAAAATAATAATCATATCCACAATGCATTTACAGCACAACTCTTTGTCGCAACCCGCAAGGTAAAAACACAACAACAACAAAATGGGCATATCATAAAATCATTTATCTAGAAGCAGACTGAGAATTTGGAGAATTTATCTGTAGCACCGAAGGTATGCATAAATAAATTAAAAATACACATATATTACACACAATACTTATCGAAAATCAGCCCCCGACAAAGTCCAGAAGAAGAAAAAAACTGCGTTTCATAAAATTGTCGACATAATAGTGTCCCCTTTCAGATGTCATTGTGCAACGCCATTCCATTTTTATTTGGTGCTGTGCAGAACATAGCTCTGTAACCAAAAGGGAGAGAAGGAGGACCCAAGAGATATGCGTGAAAGAAATACGTATGTAGAGGAAAACAGACAATAGATTTAAAAGAACACTGAAAATCTTTTCTCACCTGCATAAGAATGAAACACTATTGCTACTACCGATAAAAATCGTTCTGCAGTACAAAGGATACATCATACACCAACATTGTCTTTTTTTTTTAGGGGGGGGCTGTTTTTTTTTTCTTTTTAACATAGTTCTTATAAACAAAATCAAAGTACCATAGTATGGAATAGGTTGGTTAAAAAGATAGGGCCTAACTAGTTGAACTATCTACGAAGGGGTAGAAAAAGAAAAAGAAGAAGAGGAGGAGGAGGAGAATGAGAATTCTGACGCAGTGTGTTGCAGATCAACAGATAAGTCCATGTATTCCATGAAAACCCGAAAATGCGGGTTTAAGCAGTGTAGGGTAATTGGTTTTCATTAAAATCCATCCCTCTCCACCTTAGGGGTATCATTTTAGTACTCTAAATTGGTCTGTCGGTCATTTCAAGAGAAACAACAGCAGAGATCTTTAGAAACAATCTAGTGCTTAAATTACGCTAAATTATGCTAAATCCGCACACCTGGGCGGACTGTTTAATCATAGACCAATTACTGCGAAGCTTTAAAACACAAGATTGTCCTCTACTTCCATATTTATGTCAGAACTAAAATCCCTGCCTCCAAATAATATGTTTAGATCTAGTCGGTGGTCCTTGCCGGAAACGGAGGATCATCACAAACAAGTGGCACGTTCCGCCCAGAAACAGATACATTTACTATGAGGCCATATCGTGGAATAGCCTCGTGTAAGACATGCTATTGCTATATACGTATGCATTGCCCGCACGCTTCGTTGCTTGATTTCCAAGCTAACAAAGCAAAAATTCCGACTTTTTGCGCGCAAAAGCATGCCTTCACAATCAGAATGATTTAGTGAGAATGAAATCAAAATTAATGTATATGTAATTGATATTTCATTCACCGTAAAGCACGAAAACAGGAGGCTATTCATGCAGGATTAAGTCGGTTCCCTTGCTCCAATCTGTATTATCTTCAGAACTCGGAACTCGCCCGACAGTTTCTTTTCAATTTGTGTTAACAAATGCCATTCTCTTAAACAAACACGATATTGCCGACTACCTTTCTTTTCCCTGAATGCCGCAGATCTTACGTTTTGAGCGCTGTCAGAATAAGGTCGGTCTTGTGAAAGAAACGGGGACCTTCTCTGACATACGTTAAATAAAAGAGAACCAAAGACAGCAAGATATTTTTTGGTGTTTAATGAATATTAAAAATCAATTTTAAAACTCTCTTTTTTTTTTCCTTCCCATGCTTGGACTTCTCTATAAGAAAGTAATCAGGTTACTTTAGCTTATCTTGTTTTTAAAAAATGTTGCAAGGCATTGTACATGAATATATTTTCTTTCTTTTTCAAATGAATCAAACAATAAGATTTCAATTTGAGAGGTAGAAATAAGACTTCGAGAGAGAGAGAGAGAGAGAGAGAGAGAGAGAGTGGGGGGGGGGGGGAAGAAGAGAGATTAAATAAAATAATATTATTCCTAACTGACCAATGTTTTCTTTCAGTATGGAAGACTGATATTAAAAAATGTCTTTATATTAATTTACACAATAGTTGACACATTCCTGGGCTCCAAAGTTGAATACACGCCTGTGTAGCGAGCGTGGGTTCTCATAAGGGCGGTATTTATACTCCACACCCCCCTCCCCGGTATATCGTGATTAATAAATGCGCACTATTACAGTTGACAATTTTAAAAATGAACCTCCGCTCGCTACGCCCGACCAAGCGTTCAGCAAACAACAAACGCGCCACCGCATGCATGAGCTAACAGCAAAGATCTTGCAAAGAACAATATTTGCGTTTGCATAATCAATTGTGCCCGGTCGCAAAAGGCATTTCTTCATCATAGAGAGCGATATTATGTCAAAACAGGCATTCAAATGGGCAAGCTCCGCTTTTTCTTTAAACAAAAGCGTTTAATATCAAGAGGGGAAGGGATGTCAAACAAATACTAGAAGGAATACATCTATCAAAGACAATTTTTGAAATCTTGAGACGAAATTACTTTGTAAAATTTATAGTGTATACATAGAAAGCGGATGGTGCTTTGAAAAGAGCATATATATTAATCTTAAATTTTCGAGACAAATTTCGCCGTTGTGAGACTCTAATTTTCTTATTTATGCATGACAATGTCAACGTGTAGAACCATAAATTAAAAAAAAAAAAAAGAAGACATCTACAACTCATTGTCGCAACCCGCTAGGTAAAAAACCAACACCACCACCAACAACAACAACAACAAAACGGGCATATCATAAAATCATTTATCTTAAAACAGATTGAGAATTTGGAGAATTTATCCGTAGCACCGAAGGTATGCTAAATAAATTCAGAATAGACGTATATTATACACAATACTTGATCGAAAATCTGCCCCTGACAAAGCCCAGAAGAAAAAAAAAACACTGTTTGTGTTACATAAAATTGTCGACATAATAATGTCCCCTTTCATGTGTCATTGTGCAAAGATTACAGTTGCTAGTTTGCAGTCTAATTTTTTAAAAATTTAAAAGAAAAACTACCACAAAATTTTCACCATCTAAATCATAAGTCATTGTGGGGGTTTTTGTTGTTATTTTCCTTCTTTAAGCAAATTATATTTTGAGGTCATGCTACTAGAAAAGATCCATTGGTGAAGTGTTGTACATTTATAACGCAAAGTGCCTGCATAGTAAATTTGTTAGACGGCTTCTTCATTATTGTAGTCTTGTTTTGAGGGCAAGAAGTTCTATTTTGCTCCTGCAAAGATTATGGCAGATTCTGTGGTACTTTTTTAAACACTGATTTGCAATTTGATAACTTTGATAACCTCTGGTTGTCCTTCAGTTGCTAAAAAACTGGCAAAGATTTACATTTGTCACACACATATAAGAGCATGATAACTTCTGCAACTTTATTCTAAAAATTTATTTCAACTTTTTGTCCCAATAAACAATGTGTGTATAAGTCCTGTCATATGGTGATTTTCAATCTTGCATACAAGAACAAGAGCCCTTTTTATTCATTTGGACATGAAAAAAAAATTGAATTCTTTTAAATTTTTTTTCTTTGCCACCTTGAGAAAATCTTTAAAATTTTGAATAAACTGAAATTCTTAAGACCATAATACAAAGAGGAAGAGGAAAAATCAAACCTGAATCTTTTATGGACCTTAATTCTCTCACGTCTGAGTCAATCATCAAGGCTTCAGATAAGGTGATGAAAAGCATAGTACACCTCATAAATAAAAATTAAACCTTTCCATACTCTCTGTCTAACAGACCACATGTAGCTAGCACTGAACTTTCAACCAGAATCCCCCTGCCCCTCAATATGCTATTCCTTATCCCTATAGACTGCACACATTTGTCAGAGATATACCTGGGTTGTGGAAGGGGGTGTGGGGTGTGGAAGGGAGAACACAGGCACAAACACACACCTTACAGGAAACCTTCCATCGCCCAGGGCACTGCATTGCCTCTCTGCGGTAGCCAGGAACTGTATTTATAAATCAGTAGTGAGTGATATTAAATTAATCTTATCTATTATTCAGACTTCAACCTAAAAAATGTATACAACTTACAAATTTGGTAAAAAAAATAATTAATTTGACATTAATCAACAATCAAAAATTTTACCTCTCCAGATTCTAATTATTTGGACTTGACTTATCAACAAACCCAATTTTGAAAAAAAAAAAAAAAAGAAAAGGAAATCCAACTCCATAATGCAAAACATTCTTCCATAAATCTCTTGCATTTTACAGTCAAGATGGTAAACAAATGATACTAATCACCCAGAAAAATCTCATCCGTAGTTTTGATTCAAATAGTTTGTTTGTACCAATTATGATTGTGTTGTAAAATTATAAGACTGTGATTTTGAGGACAAAGACCAAATGGCATCAGCCAAGATTCGAATGTGAAAAATATGGACCAATCCAGGGGCTGATGACACAAAATTTAATAGCAATTATTTAAAATTTTTGAACAACAAATTTTCAGCAGGGTATCAATCAAAGCTTCATGACTGATGAAATTAGGGCACATTTTACAGTGTAATGGGTTCCTCACTTCCACCCCTTTAAATGGAAAGACAAAAAAACTTTACAACAAATTATACTAACTGAGAAGTGACTAGAGATTCAAATTCCTAATTAAGTAGTTAGTTTTACCTTTAAAAAACTCATTATTTTTTCACCCATTTTTCAGATGGTAAGTTAATGTGATCCCCCTCACAAGGAAAACTTTATGGACTTAAAAAACATAGACAAAAAAGATTCATAGAGCAAGTACATGAACAATGACAGCAAGCTTGCATTTTTGCCTGACAAATAATTAGAAAATTTTGAAATTTTTATATATATTATGGAAACCCATAGCTCTTGATAAATGGCTAGATATAGATGACATCAATGCCATTGGCCTGTTTCAATGATTTATAAAAATATAAGTAGTGACACAAATGCAATTATAATTTGAAATTTAAAAAAAAAAAACTCCTACATTGCTTAAAATTTGCTTTCAATGTAAGACATAGAACTCATCTAAAAACGAATGAGGATATACTTATAATGTAGTCTGCCAATCTTGATTAAATTGTCAACTTTCAGATTTGTTAAAATCTATTCAAAGAAATTTTAGGTGCTCCCAAAATCATTTTAGTTTTAGAGCGAATCACAAATCACACTCACAGCATATAAAAAGTATAGATTGTTTGCCACAAATGACAGGCACACGTTTGTCCTAGATTTCAATCTTAGCTTTGGTTTCATAGCCTTTAAAATTAAAATATTTAAATGCTGACCAGTCCATTTTTTAGGAGATCATTGAATAGAAGTCTATGTTAGTATATATATGTACCAATACTGGAAGACAAATTTCACAATTTAAGGATATTATTTAACACTAGGGATCATTACATTCTTACACCCTGTTTATCATGTTTAACTTTAAGATAAAAGTGCTGACACCAAACTGAAAGTCTTTTTTAGTTTCACAAGATACTTTGAGAGATAATCATTTAAATTGAGAACTTTCACTCATGTGTATCCTGTTTAAATGAGATAACCCTTTTAACAGCTAATCTGTCCACTTTGTCGAGTATCAGAATTAATTGGATGAATGCAATGATATCTTTAAATTTCAGCCTTTTCCACTTACCTGTCTTTGACCTTTTTCATTTTACAATCAAGCTGAATTCAAGTGAATAGATCTAGATTCTAGTGTTGTATAAATTTACCAGATCTAGAATCTACAATCTAGATCTAGATGTAGTGAGATTTTTGTTAAATTAACTTTTTCTGTTCCTTTCGATTAGAATCTCGATTTATGAAGTCTAACAGCTTTTGTGCCAATACATCAAAATCAAGGTTTATATTCATCTACCAACCTAGATCTAGATCTAGATCTAGTCTTTAAAATCTGAAATTTCGTTTACAAACTTGGTAAAGTCAAACTCTAAAGTTCTAGATCTAGATAGATCTTGATAAATTCAATCTAGAAGCCAGTTTAATAGGCTGCATCAACTTTGTTAAAAGACTTCTTACGCGCCTAATTTTTACCATCAATCTGAAGATCTCCAACTAGTCCAGGATTCTAGACCTTGATTAGACTCGAAGAGGAAGAGATATTTTTTTAATTCATAAGGTCTCCATTCCTGCAGGTACTTGAATCTCGCATCAAAACCACTCTTTTAGTTTAGAATCCAAAAAGGCACATCTTCCACAACAACCATTGATTACTCTTTAGGATTGGTCGAATAAAACGGCTTGGATGAAGAGCAAGTTTTTGTTTTAAAATACTTTTACTTGTATTTTGTAAAATCACATCTTCTAATTAAAAAAACAAACTAGAAATATACTGGGTCCTAAAATTTCAGAGAAATTAACCTAAAAAAGTATTGTCAGGCTAAATGTGGTATGTTTTAATAATCTAGTCCATTAATTTTTCATTTTATGCGCATGTCAGTGTTGCACTTAGCTACTTCCGTGTATCTTCGAGATTGAAAGCTTGACTTTCAGCATTAGGCCTATAAGTTAGTGTTTAGTTTTTTTTATAATGCTGAATTAGATTAGATTCAGCAAATTTCTAGTTTATAGCTATGAAATTTTAATTGTATTGTCATGGAAGCTCTATTCTCATGTACAAAATGTCTCAAACGATGTCCCTTTGACGATCTTTCAAGGGGTGAACAACTTTGCAAGGTAAAATAATTGGTAACAATGTAATTCAAGCACCAGTTTCTTGACGAAATGCTTGGAGTCACTTTTCTTTCCAAAGCTTTATAATAAAGCTCCTTAAGTCTACACACCTACCATCTCTTGTCTTATTTATACTTTGTGCGACAATTAAAACTTTCAGATTCGTTCCTACCTTAAACACAAACTATGCACATTCCCAAACTAATCGCTAACCTAGATTTAGGCCGAGATGTGAAGATGTAAAATCTAATCTAGATTTTGACGAATCTAGATCTAGATTTCTTTCTAAAATTTCATTTATATTTATGTAATTTTTCATATTTTACCCTCATGACCAACTTAGTAGTAGTACGATTCTAATGAATGATGTGCCTTCTTTCTTGCCTCACTCCCATCTAGGACTAGAGTTAGTAGCAACAGTTAGTGTTACTCTGTTAGAAGAAGTGATGCATTCAGCCAGACGCTGAAATCATATCTGCTGGGTATTTATTTTGCTCCTAAGTAGAGAGTCTAAAATTCAATACCAAAATTTGTGCTAACAGCCTTTCTCAAGAACTAATCTAGTTACACCTGGCTCACAAAATGTATGAACTCATTATCTTAGGCCTAATCTGAAAATTTGGAGTGCCATAAATTCTAGACTACTTAAAAACTGATTTATGAATTAATTATATATGTCTGGCTTGTGTTCATCAAGAATTGAAAGCTAGTGATAATATACAATCTAGATCTAGTGACATTTGTTATGTATGATGTATATTGTTGGCTTGAAAATAATTGCAATCAGTATTTTGTCTTTGTGCTCCAGCCGGGCTTTTAAAACTATAATTTGAAGCTGGCAACAAAATTTTTCAGTATTTTTAGTGGCATTTTGAACCTTTGAACAACTTTCTTTCCTATGTATGAAAGTTGAGTTGCCCTTTGAACTTGTCCTTTTATTTGATTTGAACATTTTATTTTCAGTTTTTGTTGTTTTTTTTACTCTTTGTCTTAACAGGACTGCAGGAATAATTACCCCATTGTGAAGTGCACTTACTGCAGGGCAGAGTTTCAGCAAAACAGGTGCAATAACTAAGTGTTTTAGAATGATGTGATGTTTTTTTTCCTATAATATGATTTTTTGGAGGGGTATAAAACAGATCTTTTTTAAAATGTTATTGTCTTGCAAAGAGTTGGAGCCTCTTTGATAACATTTAATTCAACAGGACTGCAGCGAATGATTAACTTTGTATCTTTGTATTGTTGGGCAGAATTTTATAGAAAATAAAAAAAAAAGGTTGAAGAAATGATATGATTGGTTGAAGGATAATGTTTAAGTAAAATTTAGTCGCCCTTTCAAGTTTTTTGTGTTTCATGTCAAATCCTCTGAATTTTTAAAAGTAAAAAATTAATCAGATGGCATTTCTTTTCTGTTGAAGTGGTAGCCTTGTTTTTTTACATTGTACTGTTTTTGAATGTTTTTTTTTAAACAAGAGTTAATAAAAGTCAAAGTAGAAACCAATATAAAATTGAAGTTATAGGAAATTTAGTCTCATGTATAGAGAGAGAGAGTTGTGCGATAGTCAAGGGGATAACATAAGATTTTATGTCTGCTTGTATGTATGGTGAGAGCTGCGCATTTGTTTCTATCGTCAATCTTATAGAGTAGCTTTTAAATAATGTCGAATAAACAGCTGAATGTTTATATATTTTTAAATTTGATCAAATCTTAGAACATGAATTTAGACCTACAAACAAATTAACAAAATGAGAGTGGTAGGAGATCAGCCAGATAGCCAGAATAGTAAAGATCTATTACTTCAGGGTTTCATTCGTTTTCTTTTCTCTATTTTAATATTTTAATATATATATTATATATATATTTTAATATTATGATTTAATTATATTAAAATACTGTTCAACCAAAAATATTTGATCCTTAATAATTTTTTTTTTTTAATCAATACTCCTTTTAAGCGAAAAATATCATGCAGTCTATTAAATTTCAGTTTAACCGTTTTCTGTTTTCCACTTTATATTCCTATTGTTAAAATCAAGACTCTTTTTATTATTATTATTATTATTATTTTTTTAGCATATTGAATCATATTTCATACACTGTAAATGAGTCACATTATTCAAACCTTTCTCTTTTTCAGTAAAGGTAGCACAAACTCAATATGTGCTAAGTGTGCTCAAAATGTGAAGCACTATGGCAAGGTAGGTCATTATGAAAATTTCCTTTCACATCATTTTAGAATGGACAGGTACATTGATAGCAATTGATATATTATTTTTTTCTATAACTTCATAAACTTGTTCATATTAATCCAGTGTATTTTTCATTTTCAGTGGTCCATGTTAAGTTCATTACAGAAAAAATGTTTCTTTTAAATTTATTTAACATTGGCCATGAATTGATGAAGAAAACATTTATTTTTTAAAATTAATTTTAATAGTGAGAGTTAGTCACTTTCATTGTACCGTTTTTGTTCTATTCTATTCTAGCCAACAGCTTGTGAGAATTGCAGTGTGCTTGCAGCATTTATAGGCAACAGGTGTCAGAGATGTGTGAACTCAGAGAAAAAATGGGGCCCTCCCTTAATCTGTGAACAGTGCAAACTGAGGTGTGCCTTTGATCGTCCTGAGAAGAGAAGTGTAAGATGCTTTATATACATTTCTGTTAAATGATTGGATCATACTGATTTTGAAAGCTTGACTAGTTGGCTGTGTGCATAGATCAATTGTCTTTAACACTCCTTAGAAATGAACGTGGTGGCAAGAAAATGATGGAAAGAGAAGGAAGTCAAATATTGGCATTTGTAAAAGCTACTTGATTGAAATTTAGTCTAGTTTTACATGACTTTGATTGTGATCAATTTCGATTCTATAGAAACAGCTATGCTCACAATTGGCAATGAGATTTAGAGACAATTAGATATCTAGAGTTGATTTTATTTACTCTCAGAAAATCAATGTAGTAAACAGAAGATATTGTTTTACAACAAAAATGTTTAAATCATATTGTTTGTTTCATTCAGCAGGGAAATGGTAAACTGATGTGCTGGCTCTGTGATCAGGCATATAAGAGGGTCCTGGCAAAAACACGCAAAGCTGGTGGAGACTTAATGGCCCTTAAGCACTCCAAGTCTTCATCATCTCTGGTAGACTCCTCTAGTAAATCAAACACACCCACCAATAATGGACAGAGTTTTCCAAAGACACAGGGTGGTGTGTGTTTTTTTTTTAATATGTTTGAAATATTTACATGAAGATATCTCTGCATCAAAACCTGAAGCATTTGAAACTACTAAATTTCTGCAAAGACGAATAACGTTGCTTAGAAGTATCATAAGCATATTGTGCAAGTTTTGTAATAGCACTTTTATTGATGACTAAAAGAGCACAATTTCAGATAATATTGCATTACATTTTCTTCTTTAATCTATGCAGTGCACAAAAAGTAGTAGATACCAAAATTTGGAGGAAAAAATTTTTTCAAAATCTTTGAACTTCAATTTTCACATGAATAAATTTAATTGATTTTAGCTCAAATCTGGTGTCATTGTCAGGGTGTTTTAGGAAACTGAGTTAAAACATAAATGCCTTAATTTCACCCACCAGTTTTATTTTAAAAAACGAAATGTGTTTTTTTTTTTTGGGTAAACACAATCTCTATGGAAACGCTGATTCAAATGGGTGGTTTTTGCTCATAATTTTTACTTCATTGTGTAGTGAAATCAATAACTTCCAGTCCAATGTCTAAAAATCCATTATGTCTCACAGTTCCTTTTGAACATTGTTCTCTTTAGCCTGTTATATAAATTTGAATCAGGAAAGTGTGACTTTAAGCTATCTAAATTTTTTTGAGACATGCTGTGGAAAATAAGATGAAGTATATGATAAATGCATTAACGAGTATTTTTTTTTCTATTAAGGCATTTGTAGTAATAATCCTATTGATGATATGATTATTGCAACTTGGAGCTGGTCAATTTTTACAATTGTCTTTGGTCAGGCTCATTTGAGGGCATGACAGTTCTGGAGCGTTTGACACGCATTGCAACCAGTGGAGGCAGTAGTCGTGGCAACACTCCACCGGTGTTAGGAGGTGGTGGACCTCAGGCTCCTCAGCAGGGCTCTACCCAGACAGCCTCCGCTACAAGTGAGGGGGATAAGGCTCCAAACTTCCTTGATAAGCTAGAGGCGGAGGCTGCTGCAGCAGTAGAAGAAGATGATACAGCTGCTACAGGCTCAGCTGTCAATGAAGAGAAAGACAAGAGTAGACAGCATCGTCATCACCATCGCAAACATCATAGCCACCACCATCGAAGCCACTCAAAGAGACGACACTCAAAGTGAGTAGATGAAATAGGCTTTGCAAGGAAGCACACATTTTTATTTATTTAGTGTATTCACTGAAAAATTTGTACAGAAAAGTGTCTTTAAGGTATGCATTTGGGTTTTTTTGTTGACAGTATAACTGGGCTTGATTATAGTTGAGAACAGTCAAAATTGTCAACTTGAATTTTACCAGTAAACTAAATTCTCAAATAGTTACATATCAAGTAAGATAATAATAAGCATCCATGACATTGCGTCACAATTACTGAGCCACACAACAGCAAGTTAGTTTCTGTGGTTAGAAAAGGAGTTATCATGGCAAAATGAATGGCTGATCACAATATTGAACCTTTCATATTGCAAACAGTCTCTAAGTTTAACCCAGCAATTAGTGTACACCCGCACAAGTAAATGACTTGATCATTAAACAACTTGTATTTTTCTGTCCAGAATTGAAAAAAGATTTTTCAAAATTTACGTTGACCATTTAACAATTTTCTTTTTAGAATGTCACTGATGACAAAAATATATTCTGGCATTATAACATTAACCGTGAATTCAAACAATCTATCGACTGGAAGAATTTTCTAAGAAACAGTCCTATAGGTCTGTGCTGGTTTCAGACCTGCTATTCAAACTAATTTAACTGAAATCATTCCAATTTTTTATGCAAATTTGGTCTGTTTCCGATTTTCCGAATACTTAGGAAATATTCCGATATTTTTCCAATCTAAGTTTTCACCTCCACAATTAAAAACTTTTTTTGATTTTTTTTTTTACATTAGACCTACAAGATCGACAGACAGCCTGCACAAAAGAATAAATACAGATGATATAGTTATATTATGTCGATATTATTTTTTATTATATATTACCATATGCGGTATCAAAATTGATATTGATATTTTAGTTGTAACCATCTCGGATATTGATTCTGCCGAGTTGTTTGCTTTATTGTTTATTCGTCTGCGCTACCTCCTCTCTATCTTCACATCCAGACTTCGCCATTATTTGCAATGAAGGATTATTCTTATTTTCTAAGAGTAATTTCTACTACAGGACAACGTTTTTTTCATCTATAACTTGTTAGTTATCAAGATCGATTGAGAAATCTTAAATAGAACTAGAGTAAATCAAGATGAAATGACATGAGACTCAGTAGTTGTAAGTCTGTGAAAAGTAAGTTCTAGATCTGGTATAGGCTTAAGAAATTTTATCCGGATGCAAACGTTACAATCTGCACAAGATCTATGATTTTGATCATTTTATCTAATATAGTATTTAGATCTAGATTCTAGATCTAAGTTACACACTACATCATGCTTAACTAGTCTCAATGTCACAGCGTAATTTTTGTACTTGAATTGGTCTATTTCTCAATGAAGTGATTGAACAATAGAGTGGATTTAGATTATTTATGAAATAAAATATTACACCTTTTCAGCAAATTGTCAATTTGCTCCTCATGAATATTTGGTTACGTTTTCAACGGCTGGATCCAGCAGAATTCATAAGATTTTTAATTTTCTGGGTCAAGTGTAAGAAAGGCCTATACACCATGTAGAAAAATTATCTACAATGGAGAAAGAGCATCAAATATTTCATTTGTTAACCATTTTTAAAGTCATGTACACTTCCCACAGGAGCTACATTTGCAGCTCTGCACTTTGTGAATTCATGAAATGCTGCATAATGCCAATGCCATCCAATTTATTGAGCCTCTTAAAAGTATTGTAAGGCATAGAGTACTTGTTTCAAACTGAAAGAGGTATGGAAAAAAGATCTTACGATTATTTAGAGTTTTTCACCATTGAAGAATTACAAGCTAAGAAAACTAGTTTTTACCAGAGTTCAGAGCTAAACCGATGAATGAACATTCAGCAAAGACAGCATTACATGTTTTGTAATGGATGCTGTAGAGGGCAAAAATAAAGCGAGTCATTCAGATTTTTTTTGGCAGATTCAGATTTTCTTTCCCTGGAGAGTGGCAGGTCTGTAGTTTGAATGCTTTATAGATTTTTTAGGGGTTATTCTAAGCGTTTCTTTGCTAAGGTGTCTTTGCTGCAATATATAGAGAAATGTTTGCCTTAGACATCGTAATGACAGACATTGGCAAGGCAATGATCAAGTGTATGTGTGGGGAAGGGTGGTGTGTTGTTTTGTAATATTTCTTAGTCATCTTGCATTTAGCCACTTTGTTAGTCCATCAGCATGTTTTCTCATGTTTTTCCTGCTGCCTTTTACTTCAATCACTCCATTAGATGTTGTGTTTCTCTCTTTCCACTACATAGCTGAAAAAGGTTACCAGGCTTTTTTCTATTCTATTTGTGAGTGATCTTTTTGTACCAGCTTCTCGTAACAGTGTTTCATTTGATTTCTTTGCAGTCCATGAGATTCGTTGCATTCCTTGTAGTAACCACATTTCAGTTGCTTTTAGTTTTTTTTGTTGCTGTTTTGAAATTGTTCAGGCCTTGCATTTATACATCAGGATGGGTTTATTTTTGCATCCCAGGGTTCTTCTTGTGTGAATGGAGATATATATTTATTTCTTAGTACCGAACTCATTATCTGGAAACTCTTGCAAGTCATTCTATTCTTGGTGCAATTTCTGAGTTATTCTGTCCATTGCTTTATATTAAAGTACCCAAGTATTTGAATTAATCCCTTTGCTAGAGTTTTTTCCTGTTGATGAAGATGTTGATCTGTAGACACTCATTGTTTCAGTTTAAGCCCATTACTTGTGTCTTTTTGCTGTTTAATTTCAACCTTTTCTTTCGGCTTTCTGCTTCAACAATGTTTAATATTGATTGCATGTCTTCTTTTTTTCTGCAATTAATACAGTATCATCAAGGTATCTCAAGTTGTTTAAATTGTGCCCTGAATTTAAGTAGAAATGCAAAAATGAATTTGACGACGCCATCTTGGCATAGGCCAAGTGAGGCCAAGATTCTTTCTAATTGTCTCGGTGTTGTTCCAGTTTCTAGAGTTGAAATATACCTCTAGGTTTGTGAAGAGAAAGATACCATTAGAAGATAGGTATCTAAATCTTAGGCTGATTTCATGATGACTGAACATTCCGATGAACGTAAGGCCAACCTACATATTTAATTCAACAAGGAAGAAAATTTTCCATAAATTTATGGAATTCCGTATATTTTGAACAGTCATATGAACCTCCAAAAATCCTTCCCTATGCCAAACGGAAACTTTTATCCGTAATGGTGTACAGTAACTTTCGCAAAATTTTACGGGAAAAGAAATAGTGAAAATATTATTCTGCAACAAGTACAATATTTTTCTGTCAACCTGTGTGAAAGTATTAAAATGGGCAATACAGTGTATCGGTATCATGTATTTTCCATTACTATTTTTTTATATGGAAATTTATATTATAGTTGGAACCATCCAAGATATTGGTGCCTTCGACTTGTTCACTTCATCATACATTCGTCATACAAACTTCATTCTCTCCATCTTCAGATCTGTCCTTTCCAACAAAGCATTATTCTTATATTTTCATCTGAATTTTGATAAATAAATCCAAATGTAGTTAATACGATTAAACAGTTGGAGTTGTTTTTATTTGGGGGGGGGGGGGGTCAAGATATATTCTCTTAATCTAATTCATGGGAAAACCTAAGTAGATCTAGATCTTAAAATTGAAACTTTGCACCTCATGACATGAGACGACAATACATGCAGTAAGTGCTTTTCATGTTAAAGCAAAAAAATATAAATGTAGATCTAAATGTTAAATTCTTATACGTGTATTTCTTGTAACACGGCGAGTTGGGGAGCCTACTGAGTTTAAGACATGACCGATATTCATCATATTCAGCTCAAATGCCTTAAGAAAAGATAAGGTCAATATGTAAGCTAGAATATAGGCCTGATGAGTAAACCTTTATGTGCCTCAGTTGAGCTAGTAAAACACAGAAAGCAGTAACATGGGGGGGGGGGGGGGCACAGTTGTATATGGGCTATAGGTCAGTCAACCTATAAATATTTCTAATTTATGTGATAAAATTTTTAGTTCCATAAATATTTTTATTTCTTAAGTTAAATTAGTCTGTAAAGTATCAAATTTTATGGTTTTTAAGCTGTTTTCAAACATGCATAGCTGTTGAGCAATTTGAAATATGTGGGTTTGGCTTCGGAACATGAATATACATAATACATATCATTTTGTAATTTGCTTTTTCCTTCTCAATAATAGGGAAGAAGATGAGACTGGTGATGGTAAAAAACCAAAGGCTGAGAAAAGTTCTGCCAATGGTGTTACAGCAGCAACGTCAACTCCTAAAAGGTATAGATAGAAAAAAAGGTTGACCTTATATATATTTTTATGTACAAAAGTAAAACTGCAGGAGAACATGATTAGATTTAACACGGGTTCCTCAAAATCAGGAATTCCTCTTCTGATTCTCTCTTTCTTCCCTTCCTATTTCTTTGATTTCGTCAAAGTAGTTAGAAGTTATAACACACATTCTTCAAACAATCAGTCCTCGTTAGAGAAAGAGAATGTTTGTATCTTAAGAAATTTGACAGACTGTGACTTAAAAAAAAAATTTCGGCCATCACATTTGCAGATCTTAAATTTTGATCAAATGCTCTACCCAGCTTTGTTCAAACAAGCATGTTTGGCATCTCCCTTTCATTGTGTAGAAACACTTTCTGGACAGGTAGCCTTGTTCCCTAGTTCATACTGTAGCTTAGTCCGATGCACTTGGTGCCAGTTGTCTATCAGCATCTGTTAGGTCTATCTGTCGCTAAGACTTCAAAGGGGATTATTTTCGATACAACTTGCTTGTCCCACGTGTGCACAACATGGGAAGTGATGACAGTTGAATCTATCTCAGCCCACTCCTTGCTTAAAAAAATCAGTACGTGGTTGTGAAAAAAGGCTTGGGGCTTAATATAGCTTATTGCTGATTAGGATGCCAAATAGCTCAAAAGTTAGAATGTTGGACTGACAATAGTGAGCTTCGGGTTCGATCCTTTGTCTGGTCCTCTGGTGGGATTAGGCCTAGATTTGCCTTGAGAGATGGCCCTTATTCAGGAATAAGCAAGATTCATTATATTTGAATATTGACTTTAGACTGAAATCAACTGGATGTAGATCTAGACCTAACATCAAGAGTCAATAAGCGCTGGGGTTTGGAGACAAGTTTTCACATAAAAGGAGTTGGAAATGAAATACCAAAAGTAAGGAAATTATGACAAATCTGGTCTCCCTGAAATGCTTGGAATTTTAGCAAGTAGCCAAGAAAACTTAAAGCCTTGATACATTGTTGACATACTTCAGAATAATTATTTGCAAAAGCTGTCCCAAATGCAAATCCAGGGCCCCAGGACTGAAAATAGAATGTTTGAAAATTTCCTTATCAAATACATAAATATTCTCAAATGAATTCCAGGAATCCGTGCTTGACTGAATTTCTCTGTTTTTTTTTGTGAAGTGTATAGTAGCACTTTTATAAAATGAATTCAGAACACAATAAAAATCATGAAGTAAATACACTCAATGCTTCCATTTTTTTTTTTAAATAAAAATGTGACTTGAAAAAGTTTGTTTAAATGGACTCAGAGTCAGAATAGTCTAGTTTGTCAGGATGGAATTTGAATATGATCTTTGCACGTTTTAGGAAGCAGAAAAGTGGTAACAGTTATGAGTGTAAAACCATGAAGACAACAATGGTATCAAAATTTTGTGTTGAAAGTTACCTTTCTAAGCCTTTTGGACTGTTTTGTTGACTTATGATCTCTTATAACTTAACATTCCTCTGCTTTTTTTTTTTGTTGTTGCTGTTGTTGTTGTAAATTTCTACTTTCACTTTCCTTTCCTCAGCACAGGGACAACCATGTCTGAAGCTATTATAGACTCAGCCAACTCCGAAAATGTAATCCTCATTACTCAGTTACGTGAACAGATAGAGAGTCTAAAGAAGCAAGTAGCCTCCAGGGATCAGCAGCTCTTGGAAAAAGAGAAAAAAGTGAGGCATCAGATTCAATTATTTCAACTATTATGAAATGATTAAATATTGTGAGAGTACTTGTACAAGCTGAATGTTAAAAAGATGTGCTTCTTTGTAGACATCATTTTTTCTTCTATGAAGCCTCTTACCACCCATATGTTACCCAAGTGTACTCCTCTTCTCGTCCAGAAAACTTTACTACCTTAGTAAAGAAATTTGAGAGTTGTATATCACATGTTAAAAATTGGATGATTGTCAACAAACTTAAGATGAATGAAGACAAAACAGAGCTTCTAGCATGTAGCATTGATAGAAAAGCTTCTCCATATGCTGTTGACCACATGTACATTGATAGTGATCAGATATTGTTCTCTTCAAAAGCTAAAAATCTTGGTGTTTATTTTGATTCAAAGTTGTCAATGACCCCTCATATCAGCCATTTGGCCCAAATTATGCTTTTAGAGCTACGCAGAATTAAACAGATTAGATCTTTTTAAATGAAGGTGCTGTGAAAACTCTTGTGTCCTCTTTCATTCTATCAAGACTAGACTACTGTAATTCCTTACTATATGGCTTACCCATGGACACACTAAAGAGGCTTCAATTGATTCAGAACAACGCTGCTCGTCTCATTTTGAAAAAACGTAAAAGAGATCACTTAACACCCATGTTTAGGCAGTTACACTGGCTTCCTGTACAAACTAGGATAAAATATAAGATTGCTGTCTTATGCTTCAAATGTGTTCACGGCTATGCCCCTAATTATCTTGTAGATCTTGTCGGTATGTACGTCCCCACTCGTAGCTTACGATCAGGTAACAAAGCTTTGCTGTCAGTTCCATGCAAACCATCAAGAAAAGACGGCCATAGAGCATTTGCACAATGTGCACCAGTTGTCTGGAATGCCCTTCCCCTTTCCATCAGGGAGGCGAGTTCTATAAGTCAGTTTAAGACCCTATTGAAAACACATTTGTTTACTGCACATGAAGACCTTAATTAGTCTGAGAAATTTGTCTTATTGTCAATGTCTTTTCTTATTTTCTTTGTACATGTAACTTATTTATTTTTTCCTCTTCTGCTTGTTTGAATTGTTAATGGACTATGTTTTAGACTATAGACTAGTGTCACTATGTTAAACGTTTGTAAATAGACTATTGTAAAGAGCTTCGAGCCTACAAGTAGGAAGAGGCGCTAGGAAATAACTTCATTATTATTATTATTATTATTATTATTATTAATAAGCCCTATCTTTATACAACATGACACCTCAGCAAGATAATCTGATGTGGCAGTAAACTCAGTTTCTAATTCTATGTGAATCAAACTGGTAAAAAAAAAACTTTGATCATGGCCCTGCATCAGGTCATTCATTTTTTTACATTTGAAACTGTATTCTAGGACATATGACGAGCTTAGTTTAAAAAAAATATTTAATTCTTTGAACTATTAATGAGAATTTTTTATACAAAATTTTAGCCTGGACTTAGTAAATTAAAAACTAAAGAATATCAATTGCCCCTTTGAAGCCTAATTTGATCCTTTTAACTCAAATAATGTTGTTTCCAAGCTCTTTCAAAGTTTATTTTATAATTTAGATGTACATTTTGTATTTGGGAGCAAAGGATACAACTTTCCCATTAGTGGTAAAAAAAAGAGAAATTAATAATGGTTTTAAATTTTGGTCATTAATGTTTTTAAATTTCAACTTAATTCTTCAAAAGGGCTTTGAAAATTACAGACTTTTCTACTCTTATTTACTGATGTTGCCAGTCTAAAACCAAAATTCACCTTGCGAACAAATTTTAGATAAGTTAGGCCATTTAAAAAAAAAAAATTTAGACCATTAAATGAGTACAGAACTGGATGGTTAGATCCCAAAGAAATATGACATGCTTCCATTTATGAACCTAGATCTAGATCCAGGCCTACAGCATCTTGATTAGCAAATGGGCTTGGCCCAGGTCCAAGTTTTATTGTTGTGTGGCTCTTTTTTTTTATATATATATTTTTTAGGGGGGGGGGCGTTGTGACTGAAGAATATAAGTGGACTGGAAAGCTTTGATTTAGATTGCCCTATTTATTTTTGATCGAATAGATATATATATACAAAAAAATCTGTAATTGCCATTGAACTCGCAATCTGCCTCACTGCCTGTGCTCAAGCTGAAGTTAAATAGCTATACCAATAGATCTGGTGAGAAAAGCCTGGACTATCAATCAGTCACAGGTCTCTCCCAAGAGTTTTATGCAAAGCCCATTAAATTTTGAAACCATTTATTGGACAATCCTTTTTTCTTATAATTATGCTGAGGTTTTTTAGAATATCTCTTGACATAAAAGTATTAGTCTGGTTATTTTTTTCACTCTTTTTAAAGGACAATGCATTTATGTTTACTTTGCACCAAGTAAAAAATTTGGCTCACACTAGGCGTCACACATTTATAACTTCATTCAATGGTTATAATTGATTTCAATAATGTTACTTGCCTGATGTGTTTTACTTTTGATATTTATAATGCAGAGAATTAAGTTGGTTTTGATACTAAATATTAAATGCTTAGATGTCAATAGATCTATGAATGAGATCAACATCAATATGTAGCATGGGGTATTCTTTCCGTTTGAAAGCTTAATTATTGATTATTACACAGGATCAACAATTGTTTTCACTAAATTTATTTTGAAAATATATGAATTATCAGAACAGCTATCTAGAATGTGTGTTTCTTGAGGCAGATGCCACTTAGTTTTGCTCGTTAAGAGATCCTTAATGTAGTCCTTTTCATACAAGTATTACTTTGAAAGATATTTAAAATTTATAGTATCATGGCTGAATAAAATAGTATGAAATATTTAAAAAAACTCAATGTGAAACTTTTAGAATTGACTGAAGCAAGCATAATTATTGGCTTGTCTTTGCTTTTTCCAAATTCTCTTTGTTCCATTAATTTTTTGTCAATTTTGAAATATTGACTTTTATTATTATTATTATTATTACATCTATTATTTTGTGTCTTCTAAGATAACTGAACTGAAAGCTCATATGTATGAGACTGACAAGGAATTTAGGTTAAAGATTCACAATATTCATCAGTCTAATAACACAGTCACAGAAAATCTGCAGGTAACTATAGATATCTTTCTTTTTTTGTGTGTGTTTTTAGTCATGGGCCTTTTTTTTTTTTTGATAATTGACATGTTCCTTTACAGTTTGTTAATTTTCAACTTAGCATTTTTTTTTCTAGTTAACTTTGCTGTCAGTTATCAGAGCTAAAGTTTTTCCATCCAGAAGTTTCTCAAGGAGATTCTTAAACTGAATTGTTTCAAGCTAAAGCTTTTTAATGCTTCCTGAAGTGGAGATTTATGTTCATAACACGTAACATTAAATTACCCTTTTTTTTTTTGGCAAATTTAAACACTATTATATCGTCATCAGAATTATCAAAAATTATCTTGAAAAGCATTTTTTGAATCCATCTGTTGAAGCTTTTTGCCCATTTTTTTTTTTCACAGACAAAAGTCAGAGAGCTTACACGACAAGTTGCATCTTTATCTAAAGGAAAGAAATCATCTGATACATCTTCAAATATCCTGTCCTCTTCATAGCTAGTGACAAGCTTGGAATGTGCGAAATACATGTTCTCACATCACAAGTACCTATCATACACATAATCTGAATTGTCCTTTACTGGTCTTTTCAGAAAAGACAGATTTCATTTGGTATAATTTGGGACGATATATTGAAACTAAGAAGATTCATTTTCAAATCTGATTATGACTATTTTTGTGGCCCTAAATCACCACTACTAAAATCTTTTGGAAAAAATTAGATATTTTGTGCTTTTTATACATACATTTTTTGATTAGGACTGACAGCTCATGTTTTAGATGAATATAGTTTTTAATTTCTTTACCTTCTTTGAACATTGAATTTTTTTATCATAGCCTGATATTTGCAAGACCCTTTAACTTTGGATGGATTTGTCAGTCCAGTTTTGATAACAATGCCATCTTGTGTTCATGCTTGAAGTGTGTATGCTTTGTCCTCTTGATAAATCGTTTTGCAATTGTTGCATACAAAATTTTTAGCACAAATTTCTTGGTGATTGATAGAGATAGCAAAATTTTCTTTTTGATTGAAAAATTGTAATATTTCAATTTGTGCCAAGTCAGTTTTTCAATGTCTTTTAACCTAATTTATAGCATGCAGGCTGTAACCATTTCATATCAAAAGGACAATTTATGGTGCTTACATAATGAAAATTGTCTGTAGGATTGACATTTTTTTTCTTTTTTTTTTAAACTATTTTGAATTTGATATAGATGAGGGAGGATAATATATTATGAGTTGTGCTTTAAAAAGATTGTCTTAAATTGTTAATTCATTAATGTACTAGCTGGACCAAAAACAGTTTTTTTTAAAGATTTGGTAGACAATTTGCAGGTGCTAGTTTTTCATGAATCACACTGCTATAAAACAGGCAAATGTAGATTATCTAGATCCATTTTGCAATTTTACATAGTTATGCTGACTAGTCAAATGATGGAGGGGCTCTTTTAAATTATCAGAAAATATAGAAGGCATCTAATAGAATTTTCTTGTAGGGAATATATTTGTCACATTATATATTCTTTTGAATTTTTGCAGCACACCAATATTTAAGTGCTTTTGAGAATTTAAGGTTTCTCAAAGCAAATAGTATTTTGTGATGTACAATGAAGCAAAAAATGAAAGCATATCTCTTTTTAGAATCATATTCACCATTTTTGTGAGAATTTTAGATTTTTTAGCTTGATTCTCTATTTATTTTCCAAACAAAAGCCAAATTGTCTGTTTACAGTCAAGCCTCAATCTTGAAAGTTTAGGATTAGATTAATCAAATATTCTAAAATGTTAGTTGTTAAATGAATAAGAGGATGAGATGGTCAAAATTGGAAAAAACAACCGAAGCCATATTAATCAATCTTTTCAAGATCACAAAAATTTGCATCATATATAACAGAAACCCGTTGAGCTTCACTTGTTACAGTTTGCTTTTAATTGATATAGCCCAATAATATGGTAAATTTAGGTAGGATTGAGTCACTATCCAATTCAGTGTGGGGGAGAGTCATTGGATTTTTTCTTCTTCCTCTTCTGTACTATCTTCAAGTGCTGTTACAATTGCTTTTGCTTTTCATTTTTATGAATTTTTTCATAGCTCTTGTTCTTTTTGGTTGTAAATATATAAAGCAAGTTGTCTGGCAACCTTCAAAATTAGTTAAGTGTGGTGCTAGGGTCCTGTAATGATTATTATGAATCTTAAAAAAAGTTGGGCTATTGTCTGAATTGAAAAATCAATAAGGTATAATATTTTCACAATGTTTATAACCTTTATCACAATTTAGTTGCTGGTAAAGCTTGAGCTGAAATAAAAGTCCCTTAGCTAAAGCTTTACCCTTCATCTAAAATAATAACAATCTAAAAAAAACTTCAGGTGACTAAGGCAACTTGGTGTCATAAATTTGAAACCCAAGATTTTCCTTTAACTATCATTTAAGTAGAAATTTGCCCATTGCAAGTTATAGTTTCTCTTTTGATGACATTCATACATGTAAGGGTCAAAAAAAAAAAAAGAAAAATAATTAATTTTTGCCAGTAAGGTGTAGATAGGAAATTATATATGTATTGTGTTCTTATTCAGATAAATCTGTTCTTAGACCTAAAAATCAAGAGTGACTCATTCCAAGCAGTATTTTGAGGCAATTTTCTTTTTGTAGTATTACAGCTCAGTAAGGAAGCAAAAGAGGTCCAAGTTGCGATAATTGGATGTATTATAATTATATTAGATTTTTCCTTTATTGATAAGACCCTTTTTGTGTTGTCCTAGACAGTGTTAAAAACAAGGGCGGAGAGACATTTAAAATTTCATTATTTTACAAATATCAAAAGTGATAAAACAGGTTGCAAGAGATTTTTTAAAAACCAATATTTTTTAATGTAATGAACCAAGAGATGTGATTGTTAAATATGAAACTTCAGACAGTGTGCACTGAATAATTTGTTTTCTTTATCTTAATTTTTTAAACATTACATTTTACTGTGTTAAGAAATTAATTTTTTTCTCTCTCACTAATTGTACTTTTTAAAAATGTTGATCTTCAAGTGATATATTTTCTGCAACTTTTGCCATAGCTTTCTAATGATTTTCAGATAAGTTGTAGATGAATTTTAGCTTTTAATATGGCAGTTAGAGGAGGTGTTGTCTGAGCTATATCATCATTCTAGACACTATGAATATTTTGATATCCTCTAAATTGCATGCCATTTTATAGGCAATTAATAGCCTGTCATTTTTTAAAGCTTGTTTAGGTGGTTTGCTTGATAAGTTTTCCAATAAACTGCAGAATAGAGGAAAGGATGTCTATATAAGAACAGAAAATGAACAATCTTTAAACAAATTACAGGTTTTAATTTATAACCCATTAGTTGCAAGCATGAGTGATTTTTTTATGTAGTTAGATAAACCACATTTTTTAATTTGCAAAATTTTTAATTGATGGGGCGTCTGCTTTTAGAACTTTCAACTTTCTTTTCAAGCATTTATCATGAAATTTTGAAGCTATATAAGTCAACAAAACTGACATTTAAGTTTGCATGAAGAAAGGTAGGTGAGCTAGATTGTAAATCTACAATAAGGCAGGAGAATTTCATGACATAATTGCTCAATCGTTGTGAACAAAATCATTAAAGATTGCCATGATAAATGTTCTATGTACTTGTTAGTAAAGTTTTAATATATTTTTCCCAAACATTCATTTAACATTTGAATTAAAGCAGTAAACAAATTCTCAGCTAGGCCAACATTTTCTGTGAGCTTGCAAAGTGGCACATTTTCGCCTGTGGATATTATTCATGTAAGTTCCGTTAAGGACTTATCATGTCTTTTGCTCATGCCACGTTTGAGATGTAATAGTTGAACATATTTTACAGAACAAAATTTGGGGCATATGTTCCTGGAATAGCGAATTCATTGCACTGGCAATGTTATGTTGGAGTCTGTATGAAACTGAATGGTGTATTTTCTTTTTTTTTATATATATATAATTTATTATATTTTACATAAACATGATTTTGTTGTGTTCTCCATGTCATTTCATATGTATCATATTTTTTTTCTTAAAAAATTCACGTTTATTTTGTGAAAGTCTCATGCCATAATTTTTTTTTTCAAAAAACCAGTACCTTGTGAACCATCTGCTTTATGCACTGTAATGGGTGGTGATTACAAAGTGTATCTTTACCTTTTTTTTTGTAAATAAGCTTAGTGGGCAATAATACAAATTGACATTACCTTCTATTTTAAATTTGTTTGTCATTAATACATTTCTTCCTGAATTTTTGCATAAGCGTCACCTCTGAGAGACAGGCAGCTACTGACATGGAGAAAACTTTTCAGTATTAGACTTAAGCTAGCTCTTTGTAGTCTCAAAGACTCAGTAGCTCTGAATATCTTTATAGTGTCCAAGAGCTTTACATGGATATTTTGAAAAATAAGTAAATCTATAGAGAAATTTTTATGTAACAATATAAAGCTTATCAGTATATATTTAGATCTATGTAAAATCTAATCCAATTTTTTAATATTTATATTTAATATATTTTGAAATTTTTAAAAGAAATATGCCCTTAAACTTAACTGGTACAACAGTAGGGAGGTCAGCCTTCGTGTTTAATTCCAATAAAAAGATAAACACAATGGATAATTAGAGAAGATTATAAAAAAAATTAACTTGATTCTCTTATCCATGCCCTTTGTTTTACCTAGAGACCTCTTTACTTTTTCTGTCATATTCAGGCAGGTCCCACTGTATTGTTTATGTACTCAAATGTTAGGTTCTAATGAAGCTGTTTGAATGATAGTCCTGCATCGCAATATACTTCACAGCTAATATGTGATGAAATGGGGAATGAGCTTTGTTTGAGTGTGTGAGTGGGGAAGTGTACCAGTACTTAGATGTGGAGTTATTGCCTGTGCAATAATTGACAAGTTCTACAGGAAATGCATAAATAAACTGTTGAGCAAAATGCCTGCCAGTTTCCACTTGTTTTTTTACATTTGTTGTAAAGTTCATATGCTGGCTATATTTATCAAAATATGAGTATATATGAATGCAGCTCTGCTGCTCACTGGAGTTCAGTCAAAGTCAGCAAAATTAATACATGTATATATTAATATGTAGCAGAGAATGGCAATGCAGAAGGTGAGGACATTCTAGTTATAAACTTGTATTTTTGGTGTATGCTTTTCATGAGATAAAGAAATATTTTCCAATTATTGTTCAAGTTTATGTAGCATAAACTTTTTTTTCCACCACTTACAACAAAGACAAGATTAGAGCATATAAAAACATGCAATATAAATAAAGTAAGAAACAAAAGATTGTTTAATGTTTAAACTGTAGCTAAGAGTTGAACACTTAAAACATTTGCTTCAATTGATTTGGTCTTCATTATTCATTTACATAAAGATACTTGTATAATTACACAAAGCATTGTTTGGAAAACAAATACTCAGCACATTTTAAAACCGAGCCTAAAAAATTTTTCAGCCTGAAACAAAAATCTATCAATTGAGGTTTCACTGAATTCTTAAAATCTTTTAAAAGGAAAAATAACTTGACAGAGCAGTTGAGGTCTAAAAAAAATTTGAGAGTAAAGACTTGTCAAAGCTACCTTTAAAAATTAACTCTAAGTCAAATGTTATTTATGTGAGCTTTACCCTTATGCCAAGTTCCTGGGTTAAGAACTTAGGAATCCGAGTGAGAAATGCAGAATCTGGTCTTTCACAGTGCTTTGCAAGAATTTCATCTGATGTTTCATTACTTTCAAGGTCTTAATCACTAGCAGAAGAGCCCTTAAGTGCTATATTGTACCCATCCTAATTTATGGATTCTTTCAAAACAGCTGCAAAATAAACTGGATGCAACAGAAAAGGGTGTTTCTATGGAGAAATCAACGAATTTCATGGATTGCAAATAAAGCATATGAAGCACTACTATGACTATGAGAAGCTGACACAAGATCACTCATAAATAGTATATCTTTTTTTTGGTCATGTGATAAGGAGAGATAAATAAGAAAATCTCGTGACAACAGGAATAATCAGAGAAAAACAGTGAGAATAGATGTTGGATGGACTAACACAATGGCTAAATCATAATGTATGACGAGTGACATGCACTAAAAGTGACAAGAGATTGAGATGCGCGGAAGATTATGATTGTCTACATATATTTACATATATATATAATTTTTTTTTATGTCGATATCAACACTAGATGTAGATTATAGATAAAAAATCGACTTTTCCCAATCATATAGTTTTATCAAAAAAAAAAGAAGCTTAATTTAACCCTCAATCACTGAAACTCAAATTACATGTGCCCTAAAAGGAATGGTCAGAAAAGAGCACGGAACACTTTTAAATGCCACTCAGATATTATCCAGACAGTATTTGATATGATCAAAGTTTCCATTTGTTAGCATTTACAAAATAACACAGTGGTTTTGTAAGTTTGTGCATCTGCAAGAAGTAAGACAAAGAGACGAGCAGACAATTATGAAAAAAGAAGATATTGGATTCAGTATAATTGATAGAGAGGGGCATTTAGGTATAAATATAATGGAAATTCAAATTGATTAAAGATGAATTAGAAAAACTCTGTATGATGTCATGCTCCCATCCACCCATTAATTATAAGATTATTTTAATTATTTCATGTTGCCCGTGTTGGATATAACCTCAAGGGTTGTTCGAATGCATTACAAATATGACAGGAAAACTGAATGACACTTTTACACATTGTGACTTTTCATCGAGATGATAATTTCAACTTCCAGTCAGTCAACGAGCCTTGGATGCCTGTGTCATTGTGAGATCTTCATGTACCTAAAATGTGCATTTCTGAAAGTGGGAGTCGTACAAACCAAACTGATAGCACCATATAAGAAAAAAAAAGTCCTAAAGAGGTAGCACATAAACGCAGATGATGTGCATTTTGTGAGACAAGAATTATGCTGACATCAATAAAGTTAAAGAAAAGCTTTAAAACTATCGACTAATTATTAACTCTACATGATTACATTCATGATTCAGTTAAAAAAAAATAACAACATAATATGAGAATGGGTTCACGTGATGATAATTTTAAGCATGCAGAAATAAAGAAGCCCACATCAACTTTACCACATACAATTATAAGTATAAACACACTAAAAACAAATCGCTTATAAAAATCTTTTTTTTTTCTATGAATGCTGCAGTCGGGCAACTGAAAACGTACTAAACATAAGATATCCACTCGAGTTGCTTTAGTAAAAGGATCAAAAAAAGCTCATGAGACAAGTACTGGGTATTTTAAGTGCGCTATTATTTTTCAGACTTATCATGAGGAGATAGTGATTGTCCTATCTGCAAGGCAACTTAACTCTAAATATCCCATCAAAGGACAATAATTATGACATCAAAAGAAGACACACAAATATCAATAAAAAAAATTCTTTTAAACAGAGAAATTCCAATTTTATCCTCTGAAATCTTTTACTAAGGACTTCATCAAATTTGTGGGCTGGAGAAGCCTACTGCACTAGCATCATAACGGGCTCCAGTGTGAGTGTAGAGTTTTAACCTTGAAAAGCGACATAAAGCCCTTACAACAGTATAAGAATTATCCATTTCAATATTCACAGTCAATACATGAATTAAACAATATTAAGGTTTAAAACCGGTACCGCAGGCTTATTTTAGATTGAGTGATGAAAGTTTCCAATTATTCTATTGATACCAGTTTCTGATAGCCTTTTATTTTATTCATTTCACATTACCATAACAAAATTTTTAACTAGGTTTCAAATAATTTTAAATAAGGTTTCATGACTGATGAGCTATACCCTATAAAATATTAGTTTTATGGAAGATTTGTTAATAAAACAACCGGGCATCAATATTTCTGCTAAATGCTATAACTTTACAAAGACTAGTCGTACCCTCAGTGTTATGCCAACATTTTTTTGGTTACTGCCCTTTGTATAGTTTATATTTTAAATTTTATTTCCCTTTTATAACTAAATACTTTTATTTTTTACTAAAATTTTTGTAATACTTTTGGTGCTGTAGTAAATTATTACTATTGCAAAATTTTACCAAACTTATATTGTGTATTTTTCTGTAAACTAATGTAAGTTTTAGCTCATAAATAATAATTATAAAATATTTATATTACCTTTATACACAAATCATAAAATTTATATTTAAAAATAATTTATTTACTATATATTAGTTTTTCGTCTGACCTTCACCTTTATGCCTTAAACTAATGAGTAAGGAAAATAACGAGCCCGGGTGACGACGGGCTCCCACACTAATCGTTGTGGAAGAATTTGTAAAGGGGCACAGGTCGCCCCCACGGTGACCCACCTACTTCGTGGGTCGCCTGGGTTGAGTGATCTGCCCTCAATATCAAAACTAACATCCAAAAGAATAAAAGTGAAGAATTATGCTTTACGAACCACAGGTCAAATCACTTAAAATAATTATGTAAAGAAAAGGAATAGATGGTAAATTATGTTCGACCCATATCCACAAAGCAACTTGTACACCGAGGAAGCGGTGATTTGGGACAACAACATGATGTAACTAGGTAGTAGAGAAATTAGGTACGTTATACAAAAACTGATAATGAAATTAATAAGATTTATTGACTATTTGTGCGAGAAGCAGATGGAATGGTGTCTTTAAAGGACATATAAAAGATAGTAGAATAAAACAGACCTTTCTTCTCATACTTTATTTAGGTTATTATCTTTCTAATCCGATCTTCTGGTATATCCTCTTTAAAAGGTGTAGCACATCTTTTAATACACCTACCCGGAGTTTGTTGGCTCTGCCCTAGATCATCATTTTGAGAGGAAATAATGACGTGTAGAATCGAGCTTTAAGAAATATAGATAAAGGGAGAGAGTGAAACACATAATTATCGTAGCTGCTGTATATATATATATATATACGCATAATTCCATCATGTTTGTTAGTTATATTTTTCTCAACCTACGTGAGAATTTGGATATTTATTTGATCTTTCAATCGCCATCCCCGCCTACATTACCACCTATTTATTAGAGACCCTCTACATCTCACCCTGTGACGTATCAACTATCATTCTTCTACACGCGCATTCCCATTTGAATCAGATGTAAAACCCCCCCAAAAAAAAACTTTTCCCAAATTCAGAATTTTGATTTTTCTACAGACACTAACCAGCCCTAATATTTTATTCCCAACACGCGCTACAGCCTTATCTTACCCTCATATCAACGAGGTCACGCCCTCTGCCATCACCATCCCTAGCCATTGCAATGAACCTTGAAGCATTCTGCGCACTGCCCCTCCCCCAACCAATCATTTGTCCCGTCTGAGCCCAGCTCCCCCAATGTTTTGTATAACTTGTTGAAGTCAATTTTTTCCTACACACTCTGATGAAGCCACAATAAAGGCGAAACGTTTTTATGTTTAATCTATAGGCTAGGCCTACTTGTGTTGCTTCTTTTTTTAGTCCCGTAGTTATAAAGTGGTGTGCCTGTCTCTTTTTAAACCTAGAGAGAGAGAGAGAGGAGAGAGAGAGAGAGAGAGAGAGAGAGAGAGAGAGAGAGAGAGAGAGAGAGAGAGAGAGAGATGAATCCAAAACAGAATAGCAGCCATTCAGCTTGATAGTGTTTGCAACCGTTTTCAAATTGTATGTTTGTTCACAGGCAGCTCTTGTACAGATTAATAGAGAGAAGGCAAATAGAGACAGGGAGAAATAAGTGCAGGGTGAAAAAAAGGAATTGACAAGCAAAGGAAGAGAGGGAAAGAAGAGGCGGAGAGAAAATGTAGAAGTGTTAAAAAAAAAAAAAAAAAAAAAGGACGGGGAGGTGGGTGCAAACGTGTTCTTCCTGCTATTATCATATCCAAACGATCTTTGTCCTTCCTATATCAAAATAAAATCTCAGTTTCTGTAGTCCACTGTTCCACTCACAAAAGTCACAGTTGAAGCCACTAAATTAAAGGATGCTTATTTTTCATAATCACAAGTACAATCAAATGAACTATCATTCTCAACTTTATTCGCATACCGGTGGGTCTACACCGCTCACGTTTTTTGAGTTCGTATATTTTTTTTTTTACTTGAATAATGAATTTGAGCAAACCTAAGCTCGAGTATGAGAAGATCACTGCAAAATGATATCACTTTGAGGACTGCATGTACCCATGGATCTACACTACCGTTAAGATTAACACTTCTATTACTTCTTCTATTATGACTACTACTACAGCTACTGCTGTATTACAAAAACCACCATATACTACGCTGTGTTACAAAGCTTACATGTGAATGAGAAACAGCACAGAGGGATAAGCATCTCAGCACTCCTTTAAAAATTTAAGAATTAGCAGAGTTTGATTGTAAAACGGATTTAAGTGTGAATAGCAGAAAAAAAATGCTCTTCTTTGAGTTGAGCCCTCTACATAAAGTAGCGGCAGCACTCACTGCTGAGCCACTTGTAGAAAAAACAAATTGCACTATGCTCCTTAAAAAATTACCTTCATGGTGTAGGTTTTTATTTAATTTCTGTGAGGGACTTGCTAAGATCAGTAAAAGGATCCAAACAACACAAATGGCAATTAACAACTGCAAAAAGTTAACGCTTGCTTATTTATTCTCATAATAGGAACAATATTTACCAAACAGTCAATGAGCAAAAGGCAATGTTATTGCAGTACAGTTCATGGTGTTGAAGGAGTTCTGAATATAATGTAGCAGTGCAATAATAAAAATATACTTATATTTGTAGTGAATTACAATGGAAATTATTCAATTAATCCAAGAGATGACATTTCCTTTATAATTAAACCATCTTAATATACTATGACAGAAATTTTACAAATAGCATCACTTCTATGGTGTTCTATACCTTTGCTCAAACTACTTCAGTGCTAGTGGAACTAAAAAAATTCGGTTTATGAGAAATTCAAATAATCAGACCTCAGTTTTTAAGGTTTCCATTGTATCCTTCATCCCTTTTATAAAACAATTTAAGAAAAAGATATTGCTGCAAACCTAAGAGGGTCAATGTAAATCAAAACATTTATCATGACAGATTTCAGACTTGTAATAACCAAGTAGTATTTCTTCTTATTATATAATATACTTTTATTTCTTTGTCCTTTTTATCGTTTGCGGCAGAGACCCATTTTATACTTGCAGTATTAGATTTCTCATATACACTAAAACCATGTTTTACAATTTTTCAGTATTTAGAATGCTTTCTAAGGCCAGCATATTTTTTTGTAAAGTGCTTTGAGTTATCAGGAGAGTGGGTACTTTATGAATAAATTAATATCTATTTTATCACACTTTATGAATAAATTTATATCTATATTATTACCTCAATCTAAGTCCAGAGGTTGATTTAATTTATACTTGAATATGGCGATTCTTAAAATATGTGTTAAAAGATTATCGGAATCAATTCCTACATAAAGCCTTAAGTTAAAGAAAAAATAAATGACACATTGAAAAACCCCTAGAAACTTCTTAAGTTTTCAGGTAAAAAAAATTATCACAATTGAAATCTTTTTTAAAGTTCAATCACAACCATAAATGCATATCAAAACAAAGCCAACTCTTTTTTAATGATTTTTTTTTTATTCCTGTGACAAATAAAAAAATCCTAATAATCACATACCAAACCTTGTATACAATCTCATTATGATATTCATCATTTGTTCCTAATACATTCACATTTTGATAAAATCATTAAACACAAAGATGATCAACATTTTAATGATGAAAAAAAAAAATTAAAACAGCAAACCACTGACAGCCACACTGAATAAAAAAAATGGGAATAGCATGATTTTGCTTATCATTTTAACAAGATGCATGCCCATTTGTACATTGTCCCATATGATCCATAATTTTTCTACATTCTTTTTAATTTCAGTGCTCTTGGCATTCCCTGAACAACATCACATAGTCTTGTCTATCTTCCCATCATCCCTCGAATACGATCACGACTTGTGAAAAGAACATAGAGAGTTGAAAGACCCAGTCCAACTGCGCCTCCTCTTAAGCAACGCTTCCATCCGGCTGTACAGGAATAAAATATTACAAAATCTTAATTTAGATTTTATTGCATTAACAACAGCACATTGCTGAATATTCAGATGTACTGTTCAAGAAATTTAGTTAAATACTTACATAACAATGAACAATTTACAATATTGCAACTGAGAGAGAAAACAAATAAACGGTACACTGTCCAATTGCTCTCACAGGCAAAACAAAATGAGGCCCCTTTTCAGACTCAAAAGAAAGTGAGTTGTGAAATTAACATTTTTTTACAGGTGTGAGTAAGGACGTAAGGTGGAAGTGGCCATTTAAGAAGAGTAATGAATTGCTACTTTGAACACTTGATATAAAAAAAATATATCAGTAAAATGTTCTTAAAACAGGAGAGTACAAAAAAAGCTTTTCAGTTTAGATAAAGAGATATTAAATCTAGAGTGGAAACCTCAAAAACCTGATTATTTGAATTTCTCATAAACTGAATTTTGCCATGAGGATATGTTATTTTTTCTCTTTGGGTTTATTAGAATCTGACTAATATTTCAAAGCCTTTCTAAATTTGATTCTCATAAGGCATTACATTTACAAAAGTACTACAGTGGAAACCTTCAAAACCGAAGTCTGATTATTCAAATTTCTGATAAACCGAATTTTGCAAGATAAGTTTTTTTTTTTTCTTTGGCTTTGTTAGAATATGACTCGTATTTCAAAGTATTTCTGATTTCATTCTCTTAATTTGAAGTTGATACCACCTCATAAGACATAAAAAAAAGTGCTACATGCATCTCTCAAGCAGCAAGCAATGCTAATCACTGCCCACAAAAGGCTGATCAGTGTGCTATCAAGAAGGGTGCAGATACATTAACAATTAAGTGCCAGTAGCAAATCTGTACTGATACGGATAGCAATGCCGGATGAGGGAACGGGAGGGTTGCTCATTGCAGGCTCAGTACACACCTACTCAATGAGTCTTAAACTCTGATATACCCATTTTTGTAATTCGAATATTCTTAATTCGAAGATTTAAGCCATTCCCATACAATTCAAATTATGAGATTTCCACTGTAAATCAAATGCGTCTCTCAAGCAGCAAACAAGGGTAATCCACATCTTAAGAAGGAGCTGATGCACTAAGAAAGTAGTGGCAGTAGCAACACTGATACTGGTAGCAACGTGGGACAGGGGAAGGGGAGAGTTGCCAGTTGCAGGCACAGTACACACTCCTTCATTAAGCCAGAGGTTCAGTTATACCTCTTTTTAAAAAATCAAATCCTCTTGATTCAAAGTTTTAATCCATTTCCACACAATCCGAATTATTAGGTTTCCACTGTAATTTAATAACTTACACAGATGAGAGACTCTGGGTATAAAAGTAAGAGGTGCCTAAAATTAGACTGGAGCACAGTCATTACTAGTTTCTAGGTATTTGATCTGGCTGCCTCCACTTTGGCCTATTGAATGCTTACACATTTATCTAGACTTGTACACCTATATTTAAACTGAAGTTTTACAAATGTTTTACTGCGTTTTAATCCTTGTACATGGACACTACTAATAACAACAAATACAGCTAAAATTGTCCTGCATATAAATTTTACGAAGGGGGAAAAAACCAAACAACTTATTCTATATAATCAACAATTTTTTTAACATTATCAGACTAAGAGAAATTCTCCATTGCTATTTTTTTTCCTTCTTTTTTTTTTAAATATGAGAGTGGTTTATTTCACTGAGCCTTGAGAAGAATTCTGTTTTAGTGGCTGTATATATTAGATGTATTAGATTTACTGACACGCAACAATCATGCAATTGAATTCTTTAGTATAAAATTTTATTTAAAAGACTTTATAATAAGAGACAATGGTAAATCAATGTGATTACCTGAAGATTTATACAACATTCCTGTGGCGGTACCTGCTGTTACTGTGTTGAGTTCATCATCAACCCCACGACCCCAAGACAGCACAACACCAAACACACTGTACATCAAAGCTGAGGGAATAAAATCACATGAAATTAAGCTTTTATGATTTAGCATTTACCTAAGTTAAAAAAAAAAGAGAAATAAAAACACACATGTGCACTAACCACAAAAGGTAACAGCAGGTTGTTCCAATTAATTTGTGTTTGTACTTTGCTTCTTCGCCAGCAAAGATTCTTCGAATTCTTTGAGGAAACATGATTTTTGTTTGACAAAGTCATATTTGAACATTCACTGGTAAATTATAACGAAGGTACATTTGATAAATGTCTAAAAATTTACTTCCTATATTTCTTTTGGCCATTATAGATATCAAGGATGCAACTAAAAATACATAAAGCAGAAAAATTCAATACTGTTGGCATCTTGTGCTTTCGTTTTAATGTTAAGGATTCAATAATATTTCTGAATAAATTTCTTTTCCAAGCTCCCTGGCAATACCATGAGAAAGATTTGCCCTTAAAGGTGCTATTTCATTTTTACCATCTCTTCCCCTTGCCCCTTTCTTTCTTCCC
This sequence comes from Elysia crispata, assembly GCA_033675545.1. NCBI lineage: Eukaryota > Metazoa > Mollusca > Gastropoda > Plakobranchidae > Elysia > Elysia crispata. The sequence goes on from JAWDGP010003844.1 coordinate 241,922, forward strand.
TTGATATTCCCTTTTGCCAGCTTAGCACAATCTTTTCCCCCTTTAGATTTCTGTTGCCTCTTACTATCAACTCGCGTCTTATTCCCCTACTATTCCCCTGGTCTTTTCCTCTTATCTTTACTCAGACTTCCTACCCCTGCCCAGTGTCTCTTCTTCTCATATTCCCTCTCTATGGTAAGTTTGATTGGTAGATAAAAGTGCAGTTTGTCAAGGGTATAAGTTCAAAGTAAATGAACCACCCCATTAAGATCTTTATATAAAGTTAATAGTTAGATGGAAGCCAACCCCATCACCAGATGTCCCAGAAAGGCAAAAAAGACATTGTAGTACTTGATGAGTACCTGGCACCCACCCATCAATTGTATTATTTTTAAATGAACTGCATGACTGAGCATGAGAAAGGTTTAGACAGGTTTAGCTCTCATTCAATTCATCAGCACTGAAGTCATGTTCGGAGGCAGGTAGAATTATTTTGCAATCGACCTCTTTGAAGTCCAAGCAAAAGGAGAATGCTGTCAGTCATCGGAAAGCAGATCAAAATTTTATATTGCTGCATATAACAGGAGCATTTTGTATAGCCTAGGATTATTTCATTTCTTACCTACCTAAAATTTTTGGGTGAAAGTTAAGAGAAAATTGTACTTGGGAAAATGATAGAGATAATCTGAACCAGAAAACAAATGAGCTTAAGAATTTGTGGTATGGGATCCTTGTTCAACTTAATTTTGCCTGACTGCAGATTATTAGGTCTTTCAAAATGAGTTGAGTTGGAATAGTGGTTCTATAATACAAATACATGGATTTAGAATTTCTTTATTTCAAAAAAATGGATGTATCCTTTGTTTACAAATTTAATGCTGAACAAAAACCACCTTAATGAGTCAGATCCCTATCCGTTCATCAAAATGACCCTCATATCTCTATGAAATTTATGCATGTTGATGAGTGATGTTTTCCTCATTTCATGATAAATCTGTCAACTGATATAACAAGCAGGTGAAATAAGAGTGCCATTTGAGGTATAATACCACTAAACATATCAAACAAACTTACCAACAACACCTAGTGTCTGGGCTGTGGAAGCACCTCCTTTTGTAATAAAATTGAGCAATCTGAAAATCAAATGGTACATTTGTTAGAACCTTAACAGCAAGGCAAGAGAGCTAAAATGCTCAGTTAGCAATGGGTGCCAAATGAATAATAAGACCATAAAAGTAATTAAAATATGAGAAGTAAACTGAAGAAAATATGAATATTTTGAAGGTTATTGCTTTTTCATAATTCAGATTAATATTGACATCTCTTAAGGCAAAAAAAAAAGAACCACAAATCATACTGAATGGAATTAAAAATATTGTTACTGTGAAGACACACTTGGGAAAATTTTCTTTCCTTTCTTTTTGAACACTCAATATCAAAATCACTATAAATCCCTGATACACAAACTTACTGTGTTCTCCTATTTGCCCCTGTAAGTTGGCGAGCCTGTACATCTTTCAAACCAGAGTAAAAACCATTAAGACCTCCTAGTCCAGCTCCTGTGGTGATATAACAAGCAATTGTAAATAAAGTTTTTTTCCAGTCCAAGGACATGTACTTCTTTCCAATCCTTACAATGACAAGGGAAACAATTTATTTTGGTCTAACACTTACGGAAACTCATATTAAAGCGAGCAAAAAAAGGAGATGAGAAATCCAAATGAATATCTCCATTATTTCAAAAACATTTAATGATTCATAATTGAAACACCTGTAATATCGATATACACAAAATTTTAAGAAATATGCAAAAAAAAAAAAACCAAGAGCTTTACCTATGAACACAGATCCTCCTATAAGAGAAAAAGAAAGCTCAAGTCTCCCTCGTGTTCTGGCAGCTCCTTCAGGAAATATGAACTGTGAGTCTGCATTCTAAAAAAGGAATGAGATCTTCAATGGATTCTAATGTAATATACAATTACGATTAGCTAAAATTACTGGAAAGGAGGAAGTGTCCCATAAAAAAAAATTAATCGGTCTAGGACTCATTTGATAAGTGTGTAATAATCTAATATAATATAACCAATGGGTAACAACACCAAACAAGCAAATCTCTAGGAAAACAAATATATAATAATGTAAAGTTATCATGGGCAACAAAAATATTTCTACAAAACAGACAAATCCTTGGGAAAATATATACAGTTATGCTATAGTCCAAGTCTAATACTTCACAAAATCTCATAATAATATCCTAAAAGAACGGCCATTCTATAAATAATATATTTTATACTCACAGTCCCAAGATAAGCTGGATCAAAGTTGAGATATGGTGACATAATGGCTCCTGCAGGCCCTGTAGTAACTGCAACAAAAACATTAAAATTTTGACACTTAGCAGGATAAACGATTGATTTGACATGTTGCAAACCTGAAGCATATATAATAACCATTTTCACTGAAGATGTTCATCATTATAATTATGTTCCAAAACTCAGAAGGACTGTGACTGTCCCTCTACTGTCATTAAAATTAATGAATTTTCTTCTAATCTTTTGGACTGCATCACTAACAAATCATAGCATGAATTTAAAAAAGAAAAAAAAAAAAGCAATGACAATTTGAATCACCCCAAATTTGAAGTCTGTATTTTCATTTATTAATCCTATTTTGTTTTTGTGTGATACTCATCACTCAAAAGAATGCACATAGATCTAGCTCTTTAAAAAAAAATATATTGAAAACTGGGCAAAAAGAGTCCCTTTTTAATATTCAGTTAAAAATTAAACAACTTCAAAATATTAAAGAATTAGAATTATTTGGACTCGACTATAATAAAGTGACCAATTTGATTATGATTAAATGTTATTTTAAGTCATAATTACCTGGGACATTCATTGAAGGATCTGATGAACTGTATGGGTTATACACTGGCGATTTATCTTCCATTTTGATCAGAATTGAAGAAACTGACCCTGATGTGATTCAAACTTGATACGAATAAATATGAGATTAGGCTTATATGCTGAAGGAGTCTATTTCTAAACAAAACCTTGATTGTTAATTTTTTTTACGATCAAAATCAAATCAATCTAGATCTAGTTTCTAGACTGGACTTTTTCAGTCTAAGATCCAGGTTCTCGTCTAGATCTATAGGTTTAACGTTATTTCAAGTAATCTAAATCTAGATCTAGATCTATAATAGATGTAAAATCTAGATTTTAATCTAAACTTTGGTCTTATTCCAGAACCATTCTGAATCAAAAGTGTAGATCTATTTAGTTTTTCCAGATAGCAGACTTATGTAAACCAATATTTTCAATTGACTAACATAAACATCACAACCAAGGGCAAAAAATAACGCATGTTGTCGCAGAAAGAATTGCATCATTGCCAAGATATAATGCTAGTAAAGTAGCAGTGAAAAAAGTTTATTAAAAAAAAAACAACAACTTATATTTACAGGAAAAAAATACTCTTTTAGTTTTTTCCGATGAATTTTAGTTATTGTTTATTTTTTAAGTATTTTTATTGAAAATGTTATGAAGAAAAATATATCTTAAGAGGAATATCATTACAAAAATTAACTTTCATGATCAGGTCAACATTTATCTAGACAAAGCTGATGTGGCAATTGAAAGGAGTGAACTAGCAAAGGCCAAGGTGATCATTACCCACTCCATGGGAAGTAAAATAGATCTCTATTGAGGATGTTTGTTGTTGTTTTCCTTTGATTTTTTTTTTTTTAAATTAAATTTCTTTTTAAACCTACGTGTTGAAAAGTGTTCAAATAATGAGAATACTTTATTTACGCCGAGCAGTTTTGTTTAGCGAGTGTGACAGTTGATTTGTCCGAATCGTTATACAACTAGGAGTAATTAACATAAATCCCTCAATAGTGGACGAAATACATGTACATCTTTCATTGTTTGGATCAGTCTGTGATGAGGCTTTTCTAACAGGTCTGTGGGTGGGTGTTGTTGTTGTTGTTATTGTTGTTGTTTGGTTTGATAAAAGAATACTACGTCTTTTTTTTTCATCCCAAAATCAAGATACTTCATGTTTCTTGCTTTGTCTTTGTTTCTGATTTTGGTGACAGAGTATTATCTACCCGACAAACTTGCTCATCCAGCGCAGTCTTCACCCACTTAAGTTCTCATACATATTTCTTTGATTTTTATCTCGCGAGCCAGGACTTTGCAGGCGAATAAATAAGACTTTTAGAGCAGGAAAGTGCCTGTATTTATAAATAAGAAGAAAAACTGAAATATCAATTATGGCTGTAAAAAAACCTGCACAAATTACTCTGCAAGCGATCCAGATTTTCAGCACGTCAAGAATATAGATTCGCTTACCCTTCATCTTTACATGGGTTTTCTTGTACGAGTTATGCACTTTTTGAAATCCCGTTTCTATTTTATGTAGATTAATCTATGCTGTGTTTCTTAATTATATCTTTTTGTTGTAACCACGATAACGAATTTCTTGAAGGGACAATGAAGTTTGCCTTATCTTATATTATGTCATGAAAATATTGAAATAATTCGATAACGCGACTTTATTTAAACATGAATTCCTAACTTTTTTCTTCTTTCTTTCTCTCCCCCCCCCCAACCCCTCTTTCTCTCTCTCTCTCTTACCATTTTCTCCTTATACTTTTCGCTCTCCTCCTTACTCTGAACTCTTTGTATGAGTAGACTACATACAACAGCTCGCAGATTTATGCGTTTGACCAAAATATAATATTAGGGATTTTCATTTCTTATGTTTTGTCGCTTCATTCATTCTTTTTAAACGCAATGCAAAGAATGATGTACACTTTTACTATCCTTTTATTAAGTTTTAATGTTTAATGACTGGCTAAAACATAACCCTTTTTTTTTCTTTTTTTTTTTTTTTTTTTTTTTTTTTTTTTTGGGGGGGGGGGAGGGGGAGAGAGGGGTAGATGTGTGTGTGTGTGTGGGGGGGTAATTTCTTTGCTAAGGACCTACAGTACTACATGTACTTAGTAGTGCTTGGCGGTTTGGGCACTTCCTCTTATTACGTTTTTTTTTTTTTTTTTTTTTTTTGTTAATGTAGCATCTCTATGGAGGATACAATTATGCACAGCAAAATTTCTTCATTACTTTTATAATTCATTCAAACTATGTTGAATGGCTGTTGTGTCAGCTTAGAAACAAAACAATTACATGTATCAAATTAATGAAACACACGAATTAAGGAAGGAGGTTTCTATTTGAAATGAAACAAACAAACACAAATTAAAGTAATAATCATTTAACAAACCCTGTTAATGTTAACCACAGATGCTGTTGAAATGTAAAGAGAAAAAAGAAAAGGAAAGAAAAATAAAAATCAAGAGGTGATGCTTTTTTTTAAAACTCATCCTCCCTAACATACTTTACATAGACCTAGATAAATTTAACATCTCTATTCTTTACAAACTCAAGGCCAAATACAGTGCAACTTTGGAATTGCAATTACAAAACCAAACATAAATAGGATTTTTTATGCATTTGTCTCGCGATCTACGGTATACACCACAGTTCCTCTTTATAAAAATGGATCTTTTTTATAGTAGATGATGCATGTTGATAAGCTTAACTGGTAGATATCGAGTCTTTATTTAAGTTTTGTCTTTCTGCTCTTTTGCTTCTAAGATCAGTAATAACATTTATTTGAAAGTCCATAAATTGATCGTCCGTCAGCGCTTCTACCATCGGTAATAATGATTTTAAAAAGCTAAATCGAGGCGATTCTTGATTTTGTTTCCTTATTAGTTCAATCAATACATCACCGGAAGCTGACGGCATGCTTTTGCCTATTGGTGCTTTAACGACTGGCGGATCATATACATGTAGTTTTATATCTTCACTGGATGCTGACGGAACAGCAGCGGTCCTGGGCGCTTTAACGACTGGTTCTCTTATATCTTCACTTGTCACCGAAACTGTTTCGTTCTCTTCCTCGTTTTCATCCGTTGCACTTAAGCCAAGATCTAAATCTAAATCTAGAGCGTCCGAGCTGCTGTCGTTGTCAAGGTAAACCTGGTCTATTGGATCAAGATCGGAAATCGATGATTCTTTCTTCAAGGACAGTTCCTGATTCGTCGTTAAAGAATAGAAGCGTTTCTTCTTGACTGGGAGAAGAAACTTTAAGTCGGACTCAAATTTCCACTCTTTCTCCACGACTCCAGGGTGCATCGCATTTCCGGCTTTTTTTTCTTTCCTCTTCAAAACGTTACAGAAACCTCTCATGAGCTTCTCCCAGGATTGCTTTGCAGTCACTTGACAACCTGGTGACAAAGACATGAGTCATGAACAATTTTCTCCAAAATATTAATATAAGACACTCCGTCTTTCCCCGCAAAACATTTCACTTTCAGGCACCTAACACCAAATGAAACAAACCAATAAATGTAGTTTACAATAATACGCTTTTGTATCATATACATGTAATTAAAATGAGGTTGTTATTATCCTAATACTCGAATCGAAAATGGGTGGAAGGCATTTATGTTCATAAAGTTATATTTATATCATATGAAGAAAACAAATCAACACTTGTGATGGATGATTATCTTGATTAAAGTAACGGACATCTTATCAGGAGCTCCTCGTTTCAATCCTAACTTGGAGGAGAAAAAAAAAGGTTTCTTCAAGTCTCAACCTATCGGTTACTACATGTAGGTCTATATACATATGATGATAAAAATTACACGCACAATGCGTTAAAACAATCAACTATGGGGTTGAAAATAAACAACTGCTTACTCAAGCTAAACGCACTAGCTGAAAATCTATCAATCTAGATGACCCTTTTAAGCTGAAAACAAAAGTAGCACAACAGAACAGGATAAAGGTACATATTTTGCAAGATTATAGTCCAGATGAAGAATAAATTCTAACATTCTAACAAACATTGATATATGATATATATGCTGCCAAATCGAACGCTCCGCACACATAATGGAACATAAATTTAAGCTTTCAGTTTGTCTTATTAGTATTTTTTGCATGGCTTGGATGTTAACAATTACATAATTATTAATCTTTTAGGGACAGCTATAATGTTTAGTGCCTAACCATTTTTTTTTTACCCAGGGTAAGGAAGATTTTTCTAACCCAACAAGCACCAGCGCTTCAATTTCATATTTGTACTTTAACAGATATCACAACTACATTGTACATAACATATGTGAAGAAGAAAATAACTTATTTAGTCCACTAAATCCTCGCGTAAATTTGCGCTGTAGGAATAAAATGTTTATTTAAATGGCGCGACTAGACGCTAGGACAGGATGCGTCCTCTTGGTTTTGTTTTGGCCCTTTTGTCGCAAATTGCCCCTGTGCCAAGCTATTCAGGGCCGTGTCTATTTTGCCTCACATTTACAGTCTGAAATGCAAATCGCAGAGCTATCACCAGAAGCTTCCGCTGTGCAAAATTAATGGCAAAGTTGTGAACCCTCAAGAAAGTAAATCAACTAAGAAGGAAATGTTTTCTTTTTAAATATTATTTTAGGTTCAGAAGGTATCTTTTGATAGGTATGAACTTTTAATGCCTAATATTTTAAACCTAAAAGTAACAAAAATCTAACAAAATATTATCCACTGAACCGATACGACATAAGATACCATAACTAGGCATCTACGATGACATTACATCATCACTACATGTGAGCTAATATAGCAGTTACTGTAGGGCCCAGTACTTCCGCATAAATTTGCATTTCACAATAAATTTCAACAAAAGATCTTGAAAATCTATTTTACTTTTTTTTTAACGAAAGAAAAATTATGCCAGCTTCTGAAAATTTTGGTGAGAATTTTTATTTTGAAACATGATTCAGAATCTAGATCTAGATCTAACTTTGAGCACCAATACTCTACACCGTCATAATATCGACGCTTCTAGTTATCGGCAGATGTGCAGAGAATGAGACAGAACAACAATATTATTGGATTAACTTAAAAGGTTGGTTCAGTCTATAAACTTTGCGAATCCGTGAGTCCTATGAAGACAAAATTAGATGTGTGTACTTCATTGCAAATTTATATTCTTATCTCTTCATAATGTGAGCCTCATGTGTGTGTGTATGTGTACACAGACAATTGTAAAGAACGCGTGGCAGTCCAGATGCTCAAATTATCTAGACTAGGCTGTTCGTTAACATGAAGTAATTGCATAAAGGTCAGATGCTGGATAAGGAATATAAATTTATATTCAAGTTAATTTATATATATATATGTGTGTCTTAATACAGTTCTCTCTATGTTTCTACACATATAATCTAATCTAGATTTGTCCAGAGATGAGAATTGTATTTCACGAAGTGTTACTATAAGCCTATGTCTGTAAAATCTAGACCTTGAGAATTCACAGTATTTTCACGACCCTTTATGGATATAACTGCTATGGAAATAAGTCGACGCTTACATCTTAGTCAAATCGAAGTATGAAGAAAGTTATTTATAGCTTCATGCTTAGTCCTGGTCTTTTCAAATGGATTATCTCTGTGGGCTACGTCTGAGTTTAACAAGAAAGTATAGATCTATTTGTATTGAAAATCGTAATGCAGGGTCACACACATTCATAAAAGAAGAAGAAAAAGCATTCTTTAAACACCAGCTTACCTGGAGGAAACTGAATCTTTGATTCGATATCGCCCCAAGCTATTGCTTTAAGATCTTTGTTTTTGTAATTTTCGTGGTTTGGATCCCAAAGCAAAGGTCGACGTCTTACCATCTCAATAACTATCTTCCTATAGTCTTCCATTTCTTTTTTGTTCTTCTCTTGTGCCTATGACCAAGTAGAGTAAAAAAATAAACTCTCTAAATAGATAAATTAAAACTTAAAACCAAATCCTTTAGCCTGTGTCTAAAACTGGTCTTGACACTAACGATAGTGTTAGAGCTGAAAAGCGTTGTGGGTCGACCAAGGCTATGTGACCTACATTACTGTTAATAAACCACGTGATTCTTAAAAATGTCATTAAAATGGTATACGTGTAATTTCTTTGCTTGTTTTTTTTTTTTTTATTACTATATGAGTTGGAGGAAAACAAAGTTTGATTTGCGGTATACCACCGAAAACTTTGGCATCAGTGGAAACAATCATTTTATTAGGAGAATGTGCTTGATGAAATAGGTCGCACCACGGCATGCACGTATCGATTCATTTTTCACACAGTAATGCCAGTCGCCATTTTTGCATTCATGCCTGTTCACGACTGAAAACTGAACAGTGAATGTTATGGTGTTGCTGTATTGAATATAACTATTGTTGCCATTTGTACCTTGCTGTATACGAAAATTAATTATTTGAACAGAAAAAAAAAAAAAAGTATTTTTGTTTATTTTCAACTGAATGATCTACACGATTTAAAAACAAAATACAGAGGAACAAGAACAGTTTAAATAATAATAATAAAAAAAATTCGAAACACAGGAACAGCTTGCTTCGTCGCCCCCCCCCCCCCCCCCCCCCCCCATGTCCGTCTGTCTATCTGTCTGTCTGTCTGTCTGTCTGTCTGTCTGTCTCTCTCTCTCTCTCTCTCTCTCTCTCTCTCTCTCTCTCTCTCTCTCTCTCTCATTTCATGCTTTTCCTAGTCTCAAATATTTTGCGAAATAGCAAACCTAATACTATTGTTTCAAAGATGTAATCCGTCCATGTATCTGTCTCACACGAGCAGTAAACAAATCTTGGGATGTACCGGTACCTGTATACTATGTATGGATCCATCTACCTGGTATCTGCTCAACCCTAAACTTATTAATAGATAATACCCACTTACAAATAAAACCTCTCCAGTTCTTAACAACAGCTTACATGCATACGCCTTACTAAACGCTACTGAGTGCCATAACACTCGATTATGACTAAAGCCAAAGATTGTCTGCTCTGTCTAAGTTTTGCATTAAAAGGGATCCCTCGAAATTTAAGCCTCTGAGACGTGAAGGCTCAACTCAATCGTAGATAGATTCATTTTGATGATAGATCATTGGTTCGAGGAAGTAAAACTACTCTTTGCTAGTAAGAATATCATTTTAAATCAGTGCCTGCAATAACTTGAACCCCCAAGTCCAAACAATCTATGCTCAAGAGATGCATAGTTTTTTTACGCACTTTTTCATCACAATGTGAACAGGTGATCGTGAGCTCATCAAATGTAAGCCTAATACTAGACAGGTTCGATAGAATGTTAGATAAAATACTGATGCATTTGACGTAAACTACAGATTGCCGCGAATATGGGCATCGAGAAGGGAAGCAAAAATATGTGCTGGAGTCTGTGTAAAGTTATTAGTTCGTTTTTAGAAATAGTAGGCCCTACTTAAGTACTTACTTTGATGTAATTATGACCCCGCATAAACATGTATTTTACTAGTCACGGCCACGGCAAGTCCAATTTTATATAATTTGAATTAGAAGGCGAAAAAGTAGTATTCTTTTCCCCTCCCCTGTCACATAGTGAATACAATTTTGTACTTTAAAATGTTATTATTTAGATAAATTTGCCTCAATCCAAGCTTACTAGATCTAGATCTACTAAATGTGTTTAGACCTGACTATTTTGGGAAGTTACACTTCAATTAAAAAGAAAAATAATCAAGAAACACATTTACGCGCGTGTATTGTTACAGGCGACAGGCTCGTATAATTAATTCTGCAACCTATGACTCAAAATGAAAATTAAGAGTCTGAAAAGCATTTTTCCGGATAAAAATAAATCATAAAGTGTCTAACTGTAACCTTCGTTGTTTCGCTTCATACAAATTAATGTTACAATTGAAATGCTAAAAGTACCTAGATAGGACTTCTTCTAGGCCTAGTTAACGAGATAACCGAAGTGTATCGTGAAGTCAAGCTCTTGAAGCTTATCAATATCCGATTAGAGCGCCTATTACATTATTAATCTACCCAGGGAAATCAATCATCTGCTCACGTTACTGTTAGAGAAGTTGGCCTTTTCAAGTAGTGACTGAGATATCTCATAAGCCAAGTTAATTAAAATGCGTGCGTGCGTGCTGTGTTGACGTCCTTCCAGATTAACCCAACCATCCCAAGCTTCCAGATCTAAAATCTACATCTAGTGCACTAACAAAATAACTCTAGTTACTCTAGTCTAGACACAACGCACAGTAAATTGGTTGCTTGAGGTAATAATAGGTGTTCATATACATAATGTCACAGAACCAAATTGAGCTTTAGATCTAGATGAGTCGAGCAGATTTTCAAGCCCTTTTTCCTGATCGTTCATAAATACATGTGTACACAAATACGATTTGTTCCATTATTAATTCGTCAAAGGCCTTAAATAATAACTTTCAAATTCCCTGTGATGGTCAATTCCATAGATCAATAGCCAAGGCATTGCAGATCAATGCGTATACATGTAGGCGTAGGTGAATATCTTAATTCTTACCCATGTTAGTAAAAAGCATTTGAATCTAAAAATCTAAATGAGACTAAATTGATCCAGACCACAAAATATTGGCAATCCGCCAACTGCGTGGTGTGAACATTTCAAAAACTACTCATAATCAGTTCAATTGCAAATGTTTTATCTGGATTGTATAAATACTAAAATTTAATCCTTTGCTTCAATATCTGAAAATAGGATTGGATCCCATCTAACCAGCCCATCCTTTGGGCTGGAGGAGCCTGAGAGTGTGACAATATAGGATGCATTGACATGGCTATTTGCAATTGTGTTTGAGTTTGGAAATAGGCTGTGCACATAATTTGTAGCTAAAAAAACCACCACCACTGTACAGGAAAAAAAAACCCAAACAAATCAAAGAACAATGATGGAAATTTCTTCTATGAGAAAAGAGAAACAGAGTTATACCAGGGCTGTTATCTGAAAACTTTAAAAAGCTGTCACGAATACTTTCCAAGAACTTAAAAATATTAAGGTTTCCAGAATTTTAAAAGGGTTTCTGCATACAGTTTTTAAATTGGCTTTTCTAGCTGCTGAAACTTGATACTATTCTGATTGTTGGAAAATGCATCTCAATTTCAATCATAGTGGAAGTTTCAATGTTTATGCCCGAGCAACCTGTTTGTGGACATGGTAGATCCACTTGTAATACAATTGTTTTGTAAAAAAGTCTCTTATACATTTACCTGTGAATTAAAAATCCACTTACGTAAAATGAAATCTGCAAAATATTTGATAATGATATAATCAGAAAAAATTTGATTGGTATTATATTACAGCAGACCATTGATCTGAATCTGTGGTCATTCATTGACCAGAACATTCCACATAATACTTTCAAAATCAATTATAAGTGAATATGTTGTACATAAATTAATTTTTTTAGGATTATTTCTTTAAGTGAATATATTTTATGCATATATATATATATATATATATATATATATAAATTATAAATAAGCCACCAATTTTCGTCTTCTTCATCTCAGTCAATGATAATGGTTCAAATTGTTTTTCTTAAATTCTCTTTTTTTGAAGTTGAATTAAAAAAAAAATGAAAATTCACACCTTACTTGAACACAGATTTTGACAATGGCGACAGTGCAAGCAGATTCAAAGATAACTATTGTAGGAAGGTCAGTAAGCCTTAAAAATGTTGTTGAGCTCTAATTTCACCATTTGTTTGTATCTGTGCTTCATTATTAGATCAAGAAAGGCAGCATGCAAACTGATAACTATAAGTGAATAGTGACATGAAAAAGTTATGAAATGCTGTTAAGACCAAGTTTAAAAACAATCTTTAACGCATCCCATTTTATATTATATCAAGAAAAATTAAACTCTGTATATGGGAGAATTAAATCATTAAAAGAGCACAGGTACATGCAATAATTAAGTTTTACACTCCAACATTTTGACTTTATTCATGAACCTGATTTCTACATTTTGAGAGCAAAAGAGATCCTGCCGAAAAAAAAAGTATTCTGTGTGCCAGCTGTTATGTTGGCAAATCAGCATTGAGTACCTTAATGAAAGGCTTAATGATCATCATTTTTTTTCAAGCAATATACCCTAAATCATTCAATTTAGGTGCCATTCCAAACAAAAGTATTTATTTTTAATGCTTTTGAAATAATTTCTTTGAAAGGCGTATTCATTAATCAATATCAATCATGCTTTTCTTCTTCCAGCGGTCTGATAGGGCAGTTTTGGGCTATGATATTTGCAGGGGGTGGTTTCAAAGTGACTATTTTTGACATTTATCCCGAACAAGTAAGTCAGAAATTCCTCATTTATCTTTTGTTTCATTTCGTACCCAAAAGTTATCTTATGTAGAATGGGCTTGCATCTAAATAAATCTGAGGCTAGCCAATTTGGATATTCAATTTTGCCACATAAAAAAGGAGTACCGCATTCATCAAAAAGATATGAATATCCATATAAGTAGATACAAGACAAACGGGAAGCCATCTTAAGCATAAAATGAAACATGAAGCTCATCACAACATCTGACATCTGCCTAAGAATTTGAAATAGTCAATTTAAACCAGTGACAAATATTAGGATATATTACTAACAAAATCCAGTAATATCTATTTTTTTTTTTAAATAATTCGTGGAAAAAATAGTATGTTGCTCATATTGAAATGATCCAGTCAATATTTATTATGATCACTCGTAAATTTTTTTCATCTTCAGACATGTAATTATCTATTTCATTTTAATCTTGAAAAATAAACCTTTTTTACATCAAATCTATAAAAACTGGATTGTTCTATGGAATTTTACTCTCAGTGTAACTTGCCTTATATTTTAGGTCTTTTGCAAATGATGTTTGAGTGACAGGAGACATTCCATCCAGAAGTCTAGCTCATGCTCTACACTCTAATTGTCAGTTTACCCTTTTATGCGAATTTATATAGTTGTAAAATAAAATATGAGGCATTCAGGGAATTTATTCATGAGCTGCCCAACTTTTTTTTAACTAGATCGCATTAAAGACTGAAACTTAAATTCTTTTAAAAAAAATTTTGACAAAAAATATTGGAGTCTTAATTTTGTTCCCTTTTTAAATTACACCAAAGATTTAATCTATCAAAATTAAGACGTGTTCATGATTCTCTCTGGCTGCCTCACAAATATACATGAAGAGGTTAAACAGAAAAAAAAATTGAATCGCTGCCCCAAATACTTTTCCGTCTCAATTCTTTTAAGCTATGACTATTAAACAGAGACTAACTATAATAGTGACGAGTAGGGCCTACAGGGCAGATATTCAATAAAGAAATAAACACAATCTTCAGAGTATTGCAAATTATAAAAATGAAAATCATCTTGTGCAATGTGACAATATAATTTTAAATTGAGTATTTTTCCCCATTATTTTCTTTTCGGAAATAGAAATTTCCAAGTCTCTGAAGATTAACATAGGAATGAGGCAACTGTGTAGTAAATCAGGGAAACTGGTCCAAGATATGCTTCACCTGATGACTCTACATCTTACTCTACAAAAAATTCTATGTTTTATTCAGACTAAAATATACATTATAAAGTAGAGGCATACAATTTTTCACATAAGATATTTGTAGAGCTTTGAGAATTCAATGTTGATTTTCTCAGATGTTTATCTATGTTAATCTTTACAGCTTTAATTTTTTTTTACTGTAACTATACCAGTTCGTATCAACACAGATACAGAGTTAGAGAAGGTTAATGTTTCTTCATATCAGATTTCACCATTCTCACCAGATATCCAAAGCTCTTGAGAATATTAAAGCAACTTTGTCAAGGTATGAAAGCCAAGGTTGCCTTCGTGGGAGTCTCTCAGCATCTGAACAGGCTGCTCTGGTTACAGGATGCAATGAACTTAAAAAATGTCTTGATGGAGCTTCTTATGTCCAGGTGTACGGCCTTTTAAAGATGATAAGATTCAATATTTAGTTGTTTTTGCTCAAAGCTACGCTAGCTTGAGAGCCACTGATATTATTTACTTTATCATTTTATTTAAAAAGCTGCTTTTAAATGTGGCTTCATGCATTAGAATTGTTGTTTTTTTTTTTCTTTCCCTGTCATTTTTCCTCAGACGTTTTTTTGCATATCAGTGTAGAAAAATCTAGTGAATAATGTCAGAATGAAATCAGCCAATTCTTCTCCATCTGTTTTTTATGGGGTATAAAAAGAAAAAATATCTGTCCCAACAAACCATTTTATTCATTTTCTTCATTAGCCTCTTGTCATTTTTGATCAGTATAAAAAAAGTGTAATACGCAAAATAGAAAACAAGTATGATTATGCTTTTAACTTACTCTTTTTAGGAAACCATGTAAGAAATATTGCTTAATTGTCTTTGATGATTGATTTCTTTATGTGACCTTGTAATTTGCATGATCAATGGTCTCTATAAGTATAACATGCATGATGGGATCCCTTCTATAGAAAATCCCTAAAAATACTCAGAGAAATTACGTGAACATTTAACACCATTTGAGGCAAAAAAATCTGTACAATTTGAAAAGATAGGTTGATATAAACAGAAGTAATAACTCCTCTCATTCTCTGAATATGTACCAGGAATGTGTTCCAGAGTCTGTGGATCTAAAGAGAAAAGTATTTGAGCAGATGGATCCTTTCATCACAGAGGACATGGTGGTGGCAACCTCAAGTAGTTGTATCTGTGTCTCTCAGTTTGTTGGTAACTTAAGCCACAAACATCGAACCCTTGTTGCACACCCTGTGAGTAAACACATCTGATTGAACTAATTAAGTCTGCATTGATGGTTATAAATTCGAATTAATATTTTGTTCTTTTGAATGGTTTTCAAGTTTAAAATCCATTTTCCAAATTCTTAAAAAAATAATTTGACCCACATGATGTTTTTTTAAATATATGGATGTATGCGGATAAAATGCAAATTATAGAAAGCTTACTGAACACATTTTTTCCCTCAAGGTAAATCCACCATACTTCATTCCGTTGGTCGAAATTGTCCCTGGTCCCTGGACTTTGCCTGATGTGACAGCCAAATGCAGAGCTCTCATGGAGCTGGTAGGCCAGTCTCCTGTTACACTGAGCAGAGAAGTAGCTGGGTTTGCCCTCAATCGTATTCAGTATTCAATCATCAACGAGTGTTGGAACATGTACAAGGTAAAATAAACACATTGTCAATTCAAGCTTGTCTTAAATTGTTTCATGTTTTGAAGGAACAAAAACCTGCACCATCTTGAAGCTGTTTTTTTTTGTTCACAGCAGGAGATGAGCAACTGTTTGATCCTAAACTTGAAGGCAACTTGTAAATCTAAATTCAATGCAATATTTTCAGTCACAGAATCTATAAGGCTCCCATTAAGACAAGGATAGAGTTGTTTAGATGAGAGTCCAGGCCACATTTTGGTCATAGTACTTCTATATCTTCATAAAAGCACTCTAGCAGCTGAAGTATCTGACATGAAAAAAATTATTAGTCACTGTTTTCAGTTTGAGATAACTCAAGTTTTAAAAGATGCGGGTAAAAAATGTTTTTTATTACAGATTTAAAACAGTTTATAATAAATATTACCATTTCAAGAGTAAAAATCTTTATATTTTGTGTCCAAATTCACAAAAAAATATTTACCATGTCTTTCATTGGAGATATGAAATGATTGATATCTCAAGAGTTGTAGATTTGAGTTTTGGCGTGTACAAAGGTATGATGGTGTTTGTTACTTTAGAAAGGAAAGTATACTTTTTTTAGACGCAGATGTTAGGTTTGGAAAAAAAAGTAGCATCCTTCTTTCAAGATCAGAATCTTGACGGAGTTCAAATATAATGTAAATCAGGATTTTTAATTCAACATCTCCAAATAAAAAAAGTGAGTTGCTTCATTCATTCTGGATTTGATACATAATATTTTTAATAATCACTAAATATGCAGGGTACTGCATTCATGAAATTATCTTTATCTAATGGTCAATATCTTTAAAAATATCTTCTTCATAGATAAATGTTTCTTCATAATGTTTGGATTTGTTTTCGAATGTCTGTTTCAGTTCATACGCACATTATTTTTAATCAACCCCTGCTTAATTTTTTCTTTCTCGTCCTTACATTTTATACCTCTTGTATCTTTCCTTCACTACCTTCTCTGTCTGTCTGTCTCTCTCTGTCCCTGTTTTTCTTTTTTTTATTTTTCAAATATTAGATTTATTTGTACCTTTTCAATACACCTTCATTAGGATGGTCTCTTGAGTGCAGAGGATATTGACAAAGTGATGACTGATGGGCTTGGACCACGATATGCTTTTATAGGACCTTTGGAGACAATGCATCTAAATGCAGATGGTAAGTTCTTGAATTTTATACATTCTTTATTTTGTCTAGCTCTTGACAGGCTGTTTATATTCATTGGTCTTGATTTCATTAATAATTTTCATAAAATGCTTTCTTGAATTTTTTTTTTGTCATGATTGTTGAGTTTGAGGAAGTGGAATAACAAAGGGTATAAGTTCAAAATAGTGGTCACAGAGGACACAGGAGGAGCACTTAGTTTTGCTTGTGATCTGACCTTTTGCAAGGGGTCATTATGGGGTCACATGGGCCGGGTTACCTGAGCTTAAGATAGCACTCTCGCTCTCACTGACAGACTTAATTATGCCATTTTAAAATGCATAACGCACAGAAAATACAGACAGAATCATTCTGAGAGTTACACAAATGAAAAATTTATTTCACAATCTTTACTGTGATATAACTTTTTAAAGGGAGAAACAGTATGAGTCATCTAAATTCGTAATGCATTGTTCTTCTACATGAAATATTTTTTTTTATTTAAGTCGTATTTTTTAAAAAATCATAAAAAAAAAAACTTTTTTGTTGGTTTTAAATATCAAGCAAACATTTAGTTCTTCCCTTGTAGTAATTTTAGGGCGCTAGAGTTAAAACTACGTAAGTTATTACAAAGGGATTGTTTAACTTACACCAAGAGAAATGTGTTTAAAATATATTGACATTTACTGTGTATACATATATTATAAATAAATGTATAATTAAAAAAAAAACATACCGAAGAACTATTTTGTTCTTTTTTTATGCAATGGGTCACAAGGGACTTGAGAGATGGAGTATTCTGCAGCCTATCGGCTTCAACAACTGCTCGTAAATTAGCACTTTTATCCTTTATTCCTGCCAAACTTCTCTCAATTTTTGCAATATTTGCATGCAGCATTTCACCCCCTTGCTCCCCTAGTAATGCCAAACCAAAGCCCCATCTCTCAATGAAGGGTAGACAGTGCCATGCCAAAAGTGTGATCTATGAATTTTGAACAGACAGCGCACGTCTCAGTACTTAAACTTTTGTCAAATGCTGTCCACAAACATGCGCTGTCTGAGGCAAGTTTCAAAACAACTGACGAAGTTGTGTCATTCACAGCTTTTTGTAGTCAGTACATCCTTAACGTACATTTACTACACAATGTAGTTGTATGTTTAGACTCAGAGTCTTTGTCAATATTAATCTAATGACACAACAGCAGATCGTTTTTAAAGTTTGTGCATAAATAGCGTCTTGGGTTAGCTTTTCTTGATATGATACTCCTCTCTCCACCAGCCCGACATAGTTTATTTAAACAAGTCATGTGAAAGTCAAAAGTATGCACCATTTCCTAGACTAGTTGAAATAAAAATAAATGTAATACCAAAATAGGCAAACAGCTCCAAAAAGAGAAGAGTGTAAATAGATTTACGAAATGAAATTATGTAGGCCGCCGGTGTTATCTTTTTACTCCACAATCTGTATATACATGTAATTCACAATACTTGCAAATTTAACAACACTTTTTTTTTATTATACAATATTTTCATGAAATTAGATCACAATCGACTAAATTTTCACTATTTTCTTTGAATATTAACAAGGTTTTAATTTATCTGGCTTCTAAACTTTGAATTATCAGGTATATTTTCTTGTAGAAATGTCCACAGACGTGGATAATGATAAACATCTGTCATTAACAGACTATACGGACAATAACTTAAATACAATGTGCCAACTTTAAATTTCGCAAGAATACTTACTAATCCTTGTTGATCAAAATGATGTAAGAATTTTTTTAATTTAACGTTCTGATTTTGAAAGACAATCTTTCAATTAATCAAAATACAAAAATTACACTTGAAGCTTGAGTAAAGTGTAAAGCACTGCACTGTACGATTCCGTAAACTCAGAGTGAGGAGAACAACTGCGTCTTGAAGAGAACATGCTCAGCTTTTATTTGATATATTTCTAGGCAGGATTCGTACGAAAAGAGCGAGTGTTAGAATATAGTGAATGTTGTAATTTTATAGCCCAAATTCTGGATTAGCTGGCAGATAAGCAGTGAGTGGGTAGCTCAGCGAGGAGTGAGCATTTCACATGTCAGGCGTTATTAATGTCCCTGGTCAAGAGGTCAGTGCAAGAAAACTAAATGTTCCGCTACTGTATACTGAGTTACCATGAGGCAGCAATGAAACAAATACCAAAAGTTGAAAGGAAATCAAAACAAAAGTGGATAACTGAGGATATTTCGGACAGCATGGAAAAAAAAGGAAGCAAGAAAAAAATAATACAGAAAAATACAAAATATTACGTAAGGAAATCAGAGAAAAATGTGATGAAGCCAAAGAAAAGTGGGTCAATTACAAGTGGAGAAACATCGAACTATACCACAAAAGTATGAGCAGACAATGTAACAAAAATATTGAAGAAATCTCTGGAAAGAAAACCTGCTCATCCGAAGGATGTCTTAAGTCAAAAAATGGTGATATGATTTTGGTAAAAGAAAAAATTCTTGGCAGATGGGCAGAGTACTAAGTGAATTTTTTGAAGACCAATGAAAGGTTTACAGTGCAATGTAATGCAATTTTGTTGGTCCATCTATCATGAAAGATGAGATTATGGCAGCAATAAGAAAGATGAAATTAGGCAAAACAACGAGTCCCGACAGTACAGTATAAACCTCATATTTCTAATTGCATGGGAATGGATTAAAACTTCGAATTACAAAAAAAGAGCCATAAATGAATCGATAATTCATTGATTGTGTGTGTATACTGCGCCTGCCACAAGTAACTCTCCCCTTTCCCTGTCCCACGTTGCTCCCAGTGCCAGTATCAGTGTTACTACTGGTACTCCGTTGTTATTGTTTCAGCTCCCTTCTTGCTTTGTAAGCACACTGATTCAGCCTTTATCCGGAAGTGATTAGCATTGCTTGCTGTTTGAGAGATACATGCTGTACTTTTGTAATGCCATATGGGGAGGTATTGACTTCAAATAAAGAGAATCAAATCAGAAAGACTTTGTAATATGAGTCAGATTTTAACAAAGCCAAAGACCAAAAAGTAACCTATCCTCTAGCAAAATTCGGTTTATGAGAAATTCGAATAAACAGTCCTCAGTTTTTTAGGTTTCTTCTCTATATCAGAACTTTTAGAAGCACTTGAAGGCTATAGAATTGATAAGATCACAACATTACTCAATGAAATCTATGCTACAGGTCAGATTCCATCAGCCATCCCCAAACCTATATTTATAGCACTGACAAAGAAATAAGGGGCAAAAGAGTGTGAAATACATAGATTGATGAGTCTTATGAGTCATATCATCTAAATGCTTTTGAAAATCATCATGATGCAAGTCAGAAACAAAATCAAACCAGATATAGCAGAGAAACAGTGTGGCTTTGTGGATGGAAAAGGTACAACAAATGCAATCTACAACCTTTGAACGAGCTTAGGAGCCATATTCATGTGAAGGTGTAAACTTGGTATGAAAAATCGACGTAGCTAGTCTAATTTTTTTACTAATACTAAACTAGTTGATATTCATTGCAGATTTTGGACGTAGACTAGCTACATCAGAAAAAAAAAGGAGGGAAAGTCTCTAAAATAAGAAGACACATTGAAATTTTTTAAGGAAATGGCTTTAAAGTCTTGAAAATTAAAAGCCATAATCAAGTTCCATTATTAATCTCTTTATTCCTGTAGATTGGTGGGTGAAATGTTTCATTTGCAACCAAATTAAGATTGTATATCTAAATTATAAAAACATATAACAGGGCTTGGAAATATCATTCCTTCAGCTGAAACGGTCAGAATGAACTATTAAACCATCCCACGATTACTAGAAGAACACAGAAATAAGCATTATTTATTTTTTGTGGGGAACAAATAGACTTATGTCTAACATTTTGTACTTAGTCCAGCCTGGAGTGAGGTATAACTTTACGCCAAAGTTTAGTACTAAGAAATTCCCTCGAATAGATCACTAAATTTAAGTTTTGGCTTGAGCTTGTCAGATTTTTGGTCCTAGGCCTTCTCATAAATACGGCTCCTGGAAGTACAAGGATAGGCATATGTGTGCTTTATTCACTACACCAAGAGTACAACATCATAAATTAATCACACAACTAATACAGTTGAAGATAGATGGACAATTTCTAAAAATGATCTAAAACATGTACTGGGAACAAACAGCAGCAATGTGATTTGGTAGGGATATCAGCTCATTTAAAAAAATAAAGCTTGGTGTCAGACAAGGATGTGTAATGCCCCAGACCTTTTCTCTATCTAAAGTGAAATAATTCTGCGAAACATAGAAGGATACCCAGGAATTAAAGTAGGAGAGCACAACCTAAACAAATTGAGAAAAACTGACGACACTGCATTAATTGCAGAATATAAAGGAGACTTGCAACATTTATTAGATATTGTTGAAGAAAAAAGCAGAAGGAAAGGGTTGGAACTGAAAAGCCAAAAGACAGAAGCAATTATCATCAGTCAAAACAATAAGTGTTCACAGATGATTATCTTTATCAAAGGGAATAAACTCAAGCAAAGGAATCAGTTCAAATACTTGGGTACTATATTATCAAGTGATGGATGCATTTGAGAATGGCACAAACAAAAAAGAGTTTTCAGAAAATGAAATCATTACTAAAAAATAAGTTAGACTAATAAATAATAAGTTAACACAGGAAGAAGAGCCCTGGAGTGCTATATTGAACCCATCCTGATGTATGTATGCGATGCCTGGATAGTTTCAAACAGTTACAAAAGAAACTGGAGGCAACAGAAATGTTGATATTAAGGAGAAGGCTACGAACCTCATGGACTGCGAAGAAATCAAATGAAACAGTGTTATGAGAAGCTGACACAACAAGATCACCAGACAAACTTTTTTGGCCATATGATGAGAAGAGAGAAACTAGAACATCTTGTGACAACTGGAATTATTAAAGGAAAATGCGGCTGGAGAAAAAAGCAAGAAAAGATGTTTAATGGACTGATAAAATAGCTAAAAGTAGGACAAGTGATAAATGCACTAAAATCCGTTGAAGGATAGAGATGCGTGGAAGGTCATGATCGCTTATGTAAAAAGCAGAGCACCTGATTTATCAATTGATGAAATGTTTCTGGAATTTGTCTTGATGGGCAATCCTGGTTGGTTGAAGAACTTTGTTTTATCAATCAGATTGGTGGTAAATAGCTCATGATGAATGGTTCATCTATCTTTCAAAGCCTGATAGAAACTAGCAACAGTTGTCAATTTGTCCTTGTGAGCTAGGGGCCTTACCTGATGAAACGTTGGCTTCAGTCTTATGCTTCTATTTGTCTGGTCAGTGGGAGAGAGAAAACAGAGGAAGGGACGAAGGTAGGGCAAATTTTGTGTTGACTGCTTAATTGGAAACTTTTGATTATTTTGATTGATACAAGTTATTATTGTTCTCTACACAATTTTCTATTTGTCTTTTATCCTTATTATTAATGTACATATTTTTTTTTATTATAAACTTAATGCATATAAATCAAACATAGTACCAGCATTGCACTTTTAAAGATTAACTCAGATTTTCTTGTTGCTACAGATTACTAACATATATCTGATTTAGCACTTCTTGATACAGCTGCCCAACACTTCAGATCATTGCTGAAATGACTAAAAATCTCTTTTGGTTTTAAGGACATGACACTGAATTGGTTTGAATCATATTTAGCTAAAGGAATTCAGAATATGAGTGCTTGTGTATTCCAAATTCATAAAAGGTCCTCTAGGTTCTGTGTCCTATCCCATTCTTTTTCCACTGTATTCCATCCTCTTGCACTTGCTTTTAAAGAATCATGGTTTTTACTATCACCACTATCCTAATGACATTTAGCTGCATAAATCTGTAAGCTTCAATCCATCATTAAATCTATGCAAACCTGCATTAAAGTTGTTTCAACCTGAATATCTCATGAAGAAAGACACAAATAATGTTAAAAACTACATGTGCTCCAATGAAACAAAATCACAAAATCACTCTTTAGTCGTATATAATTGGAAAAAAGTCATCACTTCCAACAATGTTAATAATCTGAGCATATATGAATTTTAAGCTTATTATTGATCATCAACTTTCTCATTAGAGAAAATTGCTATTTAGAGTTAAGATGAATATCAATTTGTACTTCACCACTGAAAGTACTGACAAACTTGTACATTCCTTTGAATTGATTACAGTTAAACTCACTCCTTCCATTAGCAGTAAAAACCAAAGTTATAAAAAGATAGAGCAAATTCAGAGCCATGCTGCAAGACAAAGGGGAATCTTTAACACAGGTACTAACAACCGAAAGCAAATTTTATTACTATTTTCAGAGAGCCATGTCATATCAACGTGCTGATATTTGAAATAACCTTCCATTACATGTAAAAAACTTAGATTTTCTATCAACATTAAAAACACACATGATCCAACGAGTCTTGTGATCTAACCTTGTTCAAAGAAAAATAGTTTTTATAGAAACAACATTTGTGTATGTGTGTGTGTGTGAGAGAGAGAGAAAGAGTGAGAGAGGGAAAGACAAAGAATTACATAGGAGGAGGAGAAAGAAGTTGCAGGGGTAGAGAGGGATGTAGATTAGTAGCAATAGCTGCAGACATTAAGTAAAGTGTTTTTATTGTTGCCTTTTCAACATGATTATGATTTTCTTTTGAATCTAACTTTTTATAACTTAATATAATTCATATGGAATATTCATCCACATTATAATTGGGTTCTGAGGATTCTTATTTTCCCCTATCTAGATTTTAAGATTATTCTTCGACATAAGTTTTGCTTTTGTAAAGTTGATCAATGTATTCATTGGTTTCCAAGAATTTTTATCATAAGCTTAAGTTCAGATATATTAATACTTAGTTATATAATGTTGGGGTTTATTGATGTCAATATTTTTATATTGAAATTTGTTGGTTAAAGCGCCTTGAGCATCTTCAAGGGAAGGCGATCAATAAATTGAATTATTATTGTATTATTATGCTTGACTTTCAAAAATTCTATTTTGTACTGTCCTCTGCTTTAAAAATAATACAACCCCATTATTTCAAATTACCTTCTTCAAACATTTCAAGACAAAATAAATCACTTTGATTGCATTTTGTATTCTTTTCTTCTGCATAGGCCTGTGCACCTACTGAAACATTTTTAAAGAAAACAAAATTACCTTAACTTGTTTATGGAACTTGTGCTAACAGGTATGAAAAAGTTAAAAGAAATTACTATGTAAAAAAGCTGCTTATGTTTTTTAGTGTTCCTTGAACCTCACATAAACAAACATTATTTCTTCACACAGGCATTGTAGACTACTGTAATCGCTATGCTCAAGGAGCATACAATGTATGCACAACCTTCAAGCCCCCTCCTATCATGTATGATGTGCCCACAGCTGAAAAGATGCTTCAAGAAATAAAAAAAGCTATTCCAGTGGACAAAGTTCAGGAGCGTCGTACATGGCGGGATGAGAGATTGGCAGCATTAGCAGCTTTGAAAAGAAATCTGAAAGAAAAAACAGATTAGTCCAATTCTGCTGCATCATATTGTATAATTGCTTTAGGTTGATAAATCCAACGAGGAGTGTTCAATGATTGTGCTTTAACTCCAATTTTTATCATAAAAATTCAAGAAGTAGGCCCTACCAATAACTTAATGTACTGCATATTTTTTAATGGAATTTGTTTCAATTCAACTGGTTTTTTATTCCAGACCTAGTGGGTAGTAACATATTTTGATGACATATTTAATTTAAAACAAAAAAGTTAGAGCATTGATTACAAATATTGTCAGAAATTGTTTAAACCAAATTGACTTTTTCATTTTATTAATGTTGAACTTGCATGTTTTTGACAAAAGGGAAAAAGTGAGCAATGATAAGACGAAATACAAAATCTGTTTATCATGCTTCAGGGATGCCAGATACACAATTGGTAATTCCATCCAACCAAATCTATCTTTAACTTAACAGGAATCCAATACTCCTCACAAGTTTTTTGGGGAACTTACCTTTGCATTAACTCATTTTTTGTTCTTGTTATGACCTGTTTGCCTCTTATCCACTCTTGATATTTCCTTTTTCACCACAAATGATGTAAGAGATTTTATAAATATGTTCCTTTTTTTTTTTTTTTTAATTTTCCAAGTTAGGGAAATATTTATTTCATGTATTCCAATTTTATAATTTCACTCTATAATAATACATCTTATTGAAAGATTCCTACAAGAGAAAATTTTTGTAACATTGAAAACTTTCAAGAATGCATAGCATTGCTGTGTTTTGCAAGGCAGTGCAATTTATTTATCTCATGTTCACATTTGACGCAAATGAAAAGACCCGTTGGCTGAGACTCTAAAATAGACTTAGATTAGAGTAAACAATACATTCCAATTTTTATAAATGAGGTTGACTTGGAAAACAAATTGTGGCTACTCTCACAGGTTAGCAGTTGATATGTTCTAATGCATCTAAAAACATCTGCAGTTGGCAAATATCTTTTTTGCTTTTCTCACTGGACGGAAAGTTTTAAAAATAATTTGAAGTTAATTAAAAGATTTATCTAATCTGTAAGTGAGTGTGAAAATCATTTTTTTTATTTTGGCAATACCTTGCTGAGAGGCTTGGATTTCTCTGGATGTATCTTTTAGAAAAAGAAAAGGGTAGAAAATACAACCAAAAGAAAGAACTGCAGTCAAGTATGCATACTTTTTCATCGATGACATATCACATACTAAAAATAATCTGTGCCTTGAATGCTTTTTGCTCAAATTTATTCATTTCTGTGATTGGCTCAAATATTTATGCTATGATTTTTTAAATTTTATTTTATACGAAAAGGTAACAGTTAGGGTCAAAGCCAAATTTCTGCGAAAATGAGAAAAACGCTTCGAGTTAATGTTGGAGTTTGCGGCATTCTGCATGCCTATAATGTATAAATTTATATGCCCTTATATAACCTTTTTTTAGTTTTATACATCTTTATTCTTCTATATCATTTAATAACTGTTCTTTGAAATGAGGTCATATGATCCTGGAAGGTTGCACTGATTTGAGTAGATTAGATATCTTTACAAACGTAATTGTCTTCCAACCAGTACTCTTATGTTGCATTTTGGGAATCAAAGTGAAAAAATCTTATGAGCTTATGTTTGTTTCTTCTTTTTGTTACTGTTTCAGAAATTTCATATAAACACTTTACATTGAGACTCACTCCAAAAAACGAATTGTTCTTTCAATTATTTCTTATTTTTGGGTGTGCAAGTTATGACATTCGGGATATTTGGACCAAATGCATAACAAAGGCTGACACAATTTAAATTGGAATATAATCATTTTTCTCAATGAATGTTGCTGCAAAGCTGGGACTAAAGATGCAATAATTTTACACTCAATGTATATCAAGTCAGTGTTAAGTTTAAAAATGTATTCAGCGCTTTCACTCAGGTTCATTTTATTTAACTCAAAAGGGAAAATAAATTTCTTTGATAATAAAAACAATTATCTTGAAATATTTTGGGAATATATCTTGTATAATTATGTGTATGTATGTAAAGGGTTTTGGAGTAATTAGGAAATAAAAGTTACCATAAAAAAAAACTTTCCTGTGCACATGAAAAAGTATGCACGACATAAAAGAATTTTTTTCCATTTAAAATATACGATACAAAAGGAACACTCAAACCTTGCATTGAAATTATATTCAGGTTTAAACTGAGAGCATAACCATTTATTACTATTAGATTTTATTGATATTATTTTTTTTTTGCAATGATTTCAGTGATAAACGTGAAATTCCAAATTTTACACAATGCATATCTTTGTGGTTTGATTGCTTAAGTGAAGATGTTTTACAATAATACTGTTAAATTTTTACTGTTTCAGGCCATGTGTCCTTGAGACAGAAACGAACCCACCCAAAATAGACCACAAAAATCTGGAGCTGAATTACATCTACTTTTGACAAAGCAATCATAGAAAATTCTGTTAGTGTATGTCCACTAAAACCACACGACTGCATCTGTCATTTCAGAGGTCCATTGGAATACAGTTTGCAATATTTTTATAGGATTGTTTGGGTGACTCATCGGCCACGAGCCTGCCGTGTAAAAAAAATTCAGCTTCCTTCAAATAAAAAAAAAATCAGAGCCCCAAAACTATGAAAATCCACATGCAAACAACCATGTTTTGATGAAAAATAATGATTTACAGGCTTTTTTTGCTTTTTAATACTTCTTGAATGAAAAATTTTTCGTTTCAGCACGTTGATTAGACCTTCAAACCTTGTTATGTGTTAGACCCATGATTTTGCGTGGGAAAAAATATTTAGGCCAACCTTCTGATAGGGTTATTTCTGGAATGCCCGTCTGTTAATGGACTCGTGTAACTGAAACAGATCAACCCCCAAAAGTTAGGACCGGTTCGATTCTGTTTCAGTGGACATGCGGCCTAACCCTCTTTCTATCTTTTAGGACCCACTTTTGATCTAGGCCTCAACCTTCTTGTTTGTTAGGCAAAAAGTAGATTTGGCTTTGTTTTGTATTTAGAGTCAAGGTTAAATTGAACATATTTTCTCTGAATTTACAGAAAATACAGACAGGCAGATGTAAAAAATTTGAATTCAACTAAAAATGTTTGAAATGAGTCCTTTTCCTATTAATCTCACTGTTAATTCACAAAATTAATTTAAGATCCTTTTCATGAATTGGCATAAAAATCTGTTACGGTACTCATTTGAAATGCCAATCAAACACTTCATTCTAAACGTCAAAAGCTATGATTATGAATATTGTGCACGGCGTCACATTTTGTTCAGAAAGTTGTATTTTAGTTGTGAGACAAGCGCTGAGCTTCTCACCTGCTATCATCAACTTAGGTGAGTCATATTGTTAGAGCACTGACAGACAGAGGCCATCCATCAGCTGTTAAAGCCACCTGTTCTCTTTGCTCAAGTGTATCAGGCAGCACAGCGCTGAATTCGCTGAAATAGTCACAAAAATCTAAGAAATCCGTCTCTTTTACCTCATTCTATCTCCAAAACTTAGACCTGAATGTGGTCCAATCCAAAATTGTCTGAAAATTTCCGGAAGGGCGGTGCGCACAGAATTAAAGATAATTTTAAGGGTTACTTAAACCCTCTATCAACTACAGTATATGACATTTGCAATGCCGGACAAATATTGGTCTCGGCGCGATTGTCGGATTTCCGACAATTGTCGGAAGACATTCAGGTCTAAAAACTACTGGTAATAGGAGTACCATTATTGCACTCTTTGTTTTCTTCAGCATCTCATACAAAAGACGGTGATGATTACGAAATTCTATATCGGCTCTTGTGAATGTGATCAAGGTGTAAATCTAGTGTGTGTTTCAGCCATGATTTGTGCCTCTAATCACGACTAATTAAATTAAATTGATAATTTTGAACAGTCCGTTAAGTTGAATTTTTTCAAACTGCCATTTTCTTAATCTTAAGAAATTGAACTTTCGTGAGGTCTAAATTTCATCTGGTGCAAAACGTTTTTGTTCTATATATTTTTAAGTGTTTTTGTTTTCTCTTTTCGCTTACAAATCAGGATTTATCCAGTAACTGTTAATTAGCTTGGAGAATTTCTGTGATGGTCACATAGGATATGTTAATAACCTATGTCGTATCTGTGCCACCCATTGGCATGTTTCGCGAAGAAACAAGAAAAACAGTGATAGAACATTCAACTGACCAATTATTGGGCAAAATTCTGATCATTTTGGGCCTTGACATAAAGCAAGAAACAGAGGACTGTTTTTCAAAGTTTCTTCTCCTGAAGTGCTTTAAAATGATCAAAGACATCATAAAGCACCACAGGGAAGTGACAATAGTTAAGGCAAAATCATTACTTGATAATAGCAAAGACAAGTGGTGTTCTTATTCAAATATAAACATTAATGCCTGTAAGGTATGTACACACAGACAGAGCCTCTCCTAAGTATTTTTCAAGACAAAACGATCATTTCAAGATGCTGCTGCAATGGAAATGGAGACAACAGATGTTGTTGATCATACAGATGCTGCAGACAAAAACGATTTGAACCCTGAAGGCCCATGCCACACACTTACAAATCTGTTGGATATCATCACACAGCTACTAGAAGCTCACACCTCTAGCTCAGACATAAGGGGCAATGTCACACTACAGCTTCACAAAACAGATACAAGCATCACATTCCGTGATCACACAAACAGCTTTGCATGCACCAGTTCCAGTACAGACACCAACGTTTCACATCAGCCTCAACTTATTCCCTTTGCAGAATCTACACTAGACAATTCAACATCACCTATGATTTAGCAGCTCAACACACATTTCATTAGAAGAAAATTTAGCAAAAACCCAAAGGAACAAACAATATTGTTCAAGACAAAAGGATAGCCCATAACACTTCAGAGAGTTGTAAGATCTAGAAAAGATACATAGTTAGGACACCAACAAAGAGAAAAAAAAATACACCTTGTACAAAAGTTTAGGACAACTGTAGCTCAACAGACACACAGCTTCAGAGTTTAATAGAATTCCAGTAGAACAAAGAAGAAATATAGTTGCAAAAGCTAAGCATTCCACGATACCATGCATTAGTGATCAAAGAGAATTTTGACTGAGTTGGCGACAGAATAGGAAGCATGACGGATTACTCAAGAAAATGGGGATACATGTAGAAAATGAAAAGTCAATTCAGGAACTTTCAAGGGATTTAGTATCAAACTTCTTCAAGGTAGAGTACAGAACATTTTTGAAGGATGATATCACAACACCAGCTGCCTTATGGTAGAATAGGGGAGTTACCCAGATTTGTAGATAGCTTGCTAGATGCATATGATAAAAAAATTGCTCATATAGCGGGATGGATCTATTCCAGAGGATGAAATATGGGTTAAAATTGGGGAGGGGGGGATCCTGGGAAAAAATTTACTGAAATTTACTCGAAAATCGCAAACACAGCCAAACCAAACGCACGACACAACACAGTAGTGATAGCGATCGCAGCAGTGCGGGACACACATGAGAACATGGTCAGGTTTTTAGAAGGAGAGTAGGTGGCGACATCAAAGCACTTCAGTCCCGTTCTTGGAGAAACAAAACAATTTAAGTTTTCCTTAATGGTGACTACAAACTTTTGTGCTAAATCTATGGCCTCTTAGATCCCCAGGGTACCTACACCCATGTCTTTGGTGCCTTATGCCACGGCGAGATATGCACAAACTCGGAAATCGGTACCAACAAAGGTCACTGGAAACCATACTCGCTGACAACTCTAATTTCATTACAGATTCAAGTGCAAAAAAAGAAGTTGCCAAGTCCCACAATGCTTTAAACACATCGCTCTTAAACATCCACTTAGACAGCGTGAGCCCTCCCTATTCTTCATATTCTACTCTGCATCGTTTTGAAACATCACAAACTGTTGGAAAAGACTGTACACAAGTTAGACAAACAAATAGCCAATAAAAAAATGAGTTTCTGAGGCCTTTGGGTGAGAGTGTGAAAACATATGGATCCCACTGGCATCAGTTACAAGAACTCAAAAACAAACACGAAATTGAGGACGCCTGCTTAGTATTTAGTGAGGGACAAAGTGATATTCCACAGACACTCACAGACAATAGAAAACATAGAGCAGCGTCTTTCTTCCTTATCACATGCAGATCTGACACCATAGTCAAGCCCAATAGCCTCTGCATTAGGCACAAAACTTGACAAGCATAGAATTACACCTCAAGCATACCACAGTAGATCTTTCATGGGTAACCACTGTCACAAATATCTTCAAGAAAATGTGTATACAGAACTCAGAGACAATTGCCAATCAAACACAAACACTCACAAGAAACCCATTTCTCACAGATGAAGCTTGCAGAATTAAAATAACATTTAACGGACTCAACGAAGCCTTATCCAAAGTTCACAATGCCATATCACACACATAACATATTAACCACAGCCTCCTTCCAGAAGTACAATCAGCAATAAAAAATTATATGACCATATACAGAAGAATGTTTCCCCACAAAATCATACCAGAACAGCATACAAGTATCTTAGAACACCACTGCATCACTCACATACAAAAACACTGACACGGACTGGGCCTCCTAAGGGAACAGAGAACGGAAAACAGTCACGAAATGATAGCAAACTTAGAAAAACACAGGCGATATTACAGATGATATTAAAAAACTGCATCACATAGTGACAGCACACCCTCTTCAAGTTGCTCCTAGCCTTGAGGAACAAAATGATTGCACTTTTTAAATGTGATACTATGTATTTATTCTGTGAATTTATCACAAAAGATAAAGTCTGAAATGATTTTATTTTCCTTATAATTATAATTCTGTGATATCCTTCATGAAAATATTATTTTATATTATCAATATCAACTCAACAGTGTTGTTTAGTGTTCTCAAAATTTTCGCACATGAATGCAACTTGGATTAGTTACCAGCTTCTCCATAGGCTTGTCGCGGAAGCTGTTTACTGATAAGGAAAATGATGGTAAACTTTGGAGGAATGTTTTAGACAAACTAAAGTCTTGCACAGTTTCAAATTTCATGAGTAAAAGTAAGCATGTCTGAAACTTATTGTTATCAAATTTTAAAGAAAAACAATGGTCCAATTTTTTAAAAATATACATTTGATTTCATGAAAACAATAAATTATGCCGCTTCACGGCCCTATTACATGGAAAGTATAAAAGCTAGCTTCCCGTTCTTTTTTCCCAGTCTTACAAGTCCTATGTAGCTTCCATAATGATTCCAACAACTAACATGCATGTTTTTGTGGTTCCTCTATAGGATAGAAGATACCTTCGTATTTTGTATTTTAGCTACCTGTTCTGACCATCTCCTGACCCTGGTGGTCAGCCAGACTAGCGTGAGATTGGCCGCACTAATCTAAAACAGCACTAGTACTAAACAGTGTGTGGCATACCTATTACTACTTATTTGGAGGGCAATACAAATACAGTCATTTATATCTTTTCTCTCTGAATGTGGGTTTGCTATGGTAAAAATTTTCGGAGAACTTATCTCCAAAGGATATTTAAGTTTTCAATTTTTGTTACCCCATACATGTGGGTTTCAATGAGAGTGGACCAACGGCCGCACACTCAGTTTATGCTATGCTACAAGAAATTGAAACGGTTAACAAATCTGATAAAATTAATGAACACAGTGCGATGCGGAGCTTCATTATTAAATTTATTTGTAATGTATTTTGATATAACAGTAGTAGTACAAGCTATGGTGGATCTTGATTCATTTAATAATTGTAATAATTATCATATTTAGAATAAAATATAGCAATACAAACAAGATTCATCATCAACATTTCCTTTACATTTTTTTTGCAAAGGAAATGTGAAAGTCATACTACTAGTAATACAGACACCAAATCAATGGCTCCATTTAAATTAAAATCACATGTCGAAACTGCACACACTAACATTGCTGAAACAATTTGCTTGTGTGAAAAATTTTGTCGAAAAGTATTCCTACATCAGTGAAGTCCTTCCGCAGCATGGATTGGATCAGTAGCAAGTTTAAATGATTTTAAAAAAATTTACTGCAGACTCTCTCCTCACACCCCAGGACCCCAACCCCTTTTTCCATACATAATCATATAGACATTTGGCATACCAATGGCAAATAAATTCCAAAAAGACAACATAATTTTCATTTCTTCATCTACATTACATGAATCTGATCTGAGGGAACTCATGCCTAGTAAATGTAACATTCATCAGGCTCTTACATCATATATTTAGGGACAACAAAACTTATCTTAAATTAAAAAAAATATGCTGGAGCATCTCCAATAAAGGGGGAAAAGACATGAATAATACAACAGAAATCATCACAAATTGCATATTACAAGTCATATCTGCATGAAGGGAGGTAAGTTACAAATAGCCAAACATGGCTGGTTGGTCTCAAACCTGACTTTAATAGAGTAAAAAAAAGTAGGGGTATATAAAGGCTGGTGACAATACATCCGCAGGAGAGAATAAATGTATTATAACACGGCACACCAAATGAAATTGGCGAGCAAACACAAAGCATTCAAGACTCATTGCAATTATAAGTCAAATTCTTAATATAATTGTGTTAAAGAAATAAATACATGAAAATTACTAAAATGAGCAAATAAATAATATAACAGAAACTCAAAGATTGGAAGCACAGAAAAAAAAATGAAGTTTGAATGAGCAATCAAAAAAAAAAAAAATCCAGTCGAGATTAACCTGAAGTTTTAATAAGATCCCTAAATTTTGTTCCAACCTTCTGTGGCTATATAATATGCAACGTTTTTCGTTATATTGCTCTGAGAGTAATATTAAACCATCTTCTTTTCCCATCACTATGCACAAGAACAAAATGACTTTTCAATACTGCTACTGAAATTTGTTAACTACCAATATTATCATATTTTAACATGTCTTTCTGTTTTGGGGTGCAACTTTATATAAAAAGATGATTTTTTCCCCTCTGGTACAGCTACTTGAATCTGAAGTTTGTCTTAACTGTGAATATCATATTTTAACATTTCTTTCTGTTTTGGGACGTAACTTTACATAAAAGGAGTTAAAATTTAGTTATTAAAAAAAAAATTAGAAAACATTGGCCAACATAAGAATTTTCTCAATTACTAGAGCCACACAAGATCGACCCTAGACCTAGTTTTCTTGACATCCTGGAAACTGAATGAAATGTGAGACTAATGATAACCGATTTGAAAGTTACCAGTTAGCAATGTCAATGCCCTAAATGGTGAACAAGATATGTCATAAGGGAATTAAAATCTGCACATCTATTTTACTCCAGTGTATCTTAGGGAGACCTTTCAAAAGTAATAATTATACATCAGATACTATTTTCCTTGCTGAGTAAACTAAAAAAATTTTTCCCTTTCAAATGGTATTATGCATTTTGGTTGAAAAAAAAAAACAAAAACAAGTTTACTCAACATATCTTCTATACTGAATAGGTCTAGATTCATCTTGACCAACGCAATTCACTAAAACTTACATGAACAAGTAAAGGACTGGCTTTAAATGATCAAGATAGGA
Source organism: Elysia crispata (assembly GCA_033675545.1). NCBI lineage: Eukaryota > Metazoa > Mollusca > Gastropoda > Plakobranchidae > Elysia > Elysia crispata. Next base: position 276,268 of record JAWDGP010003844.1, read on the forward strand.
AAAAAGGGTTGGTGCTCTTTCACATAAATCCCTGAAATGAGAAAGTGGAGCGGGAAAAAGAATAGAGACAAACTAAGCCTAAGATAATCTGAAATTGTCATCCATTAAATCTTTAGATAATACACAAATCTAATTGATGCATTATAATCCTTATGAGATATTCAAGTTAAATTTCTACTGCAAAAGACTTGCCACAGAAAGCAAGGCTAGATGCAAAAATAAGCCTTTTAAACTTACTCTCGAACAAAATTTTCATAGAACAATTATTTACATTAACAAAACCTCTTTGATACAAGCATAATGATCTAAGACTAGAGAAAAATCATGCCATATCTATGTGAATCCAAGCAAGCTTAACATAACACAAAACAAAAATTGAAAAGGCCTGTACAAATAAAAAAAAAAACCTAAAAAACAAAACTATTGTGACTATCTCCACACTCGCACCACCGTTACATACATTGGCAGATCTACATAATTACAATTTTATTTATAAAGTAATGCAATGTGAAAATTTAGCACCAAAATGACACCAAAAAGTTATGATTTTTTCAGGTGGTTGTAATACTTATGTAAAGATTTCCACTCAAAAAGATGCCATTTACTTTTTGCACAAAAATTCAGACAAAAGAGTAACTCATAAATTGCTCTACACACCCATACATACCATAAACATCAGACTTGTAAAAGGTATCTAAATTAAGCTTTTGTAAGTTCAAGTGATGATTAAAAAGGCTCAATATTTTTTAGCATTTAATCATAATGATCTGAAAATTGTTAATGATACAAATCCTTGGCTTACAGTTACACCCTTATCTAAAAGGCAACAGCATCAAGAGTATTATGACAGCACAAGCAAAACAATCCTGAACATATATCTCAGCTAACCCTAGGTCCAACATGTCACCTAGTGGGGCCACAACTACCACAGAACTGAACCAGGTAAAGTCAACCAAAAATCCTAAGCACAATATGGGGGAGTTCAATCTTGCTCACAGGAGAGAAAGACTTAACTCTTTTGTGGTGTAAGGAACAAAGCTCCATAATTATGTACTTTTACAACATAGGAGGTTGACTCGAGCTGGTAAGAATTCAGAGGCAGAAGGCAACAAAAGCATGAGACAATTGAGCATTGTCAGCGCAGAAAACGGACACTTAAAGCACATCGAGAGAAATATTATACACCATCCATGTAAAATCCAACTAAATTAAAAAAGTTTTGAGCTTAAGCTGCTTAGATTCTGTTCAAACCCTTAACAGAAAAATTTTGCATTTTGTTTTTGAGTAGACATTTGATCAGTATTGGAAAAAAAAAAACCAAACCAAAAACATTTATGAACAATTGCACAACGCAACATTTTATGGAGAAATATGTATCTTTGCAGCAGTAGTTCTACCTGCTAAATCACTTGCCTTTTTATCAAGAATAACATCTAACAGACCTATCCAATTTGAAAATCAAATGACTATATTGCCTGCAGCCTTCTCCATCGGACAAGATGTCTTCATGAGATCAGGCACAGACAGGATGGCACTGATATACTTCTTTTGTAGTTTTAGTCCAAACTTCAAAGAGGAAACATGTAAAACAAATATACTTCCACTCATCACATCAATACTATCACAAGAACACTGTTAATTTCCAAAACCTCCAAACATTGTACAGGTCTTCAAGATTATTCTGTACTGTACGAAATTCTTTGTATCTTTTGGATCTAAATTTCACTGAACTTAAGCACTAAAAGTAAAACTGAGTGATAAAAAAGGTGTTAAGCATGTTCCAAACTTTCCCATTTTGATTCCATTTGGCAAATAAAAAAAATCTTTTAATCTCAGAATGATAGAGACAGTAAAGAATTACTTGGATTGACTGGATATAGTAAAAATGAAAAGACATATTCAAACATTTACTTTAGGTGGTTGAGTACAGAGAGTGAGCTGATGCTGCCAGCAAACCGTGGATCCAACATGTCATCCACGGAGGGTATGATGAGTACAGTTGGTGTTGGGACTGCCAGGTGAACTCCACAAGAGTTATGAACACGCTATGCCAGCAATGCACCTGCCAGTCCAAGGTCAACTGACACACACGACCAACTAATGCTGGCTGATCATACTACTCTATATTAGGAGATGTGAGCTTTAACATATAATAGTGGATTAAAAAAAAAAAAATAGGGGGATTACAAAACCTTTCTCACATTAAGCCTTATAAACATCAAGAAATTGTATTGTTTTTATTACTTTTAACTTTTGATACAATTTTAGTTCTAAAATTAGTACAGGTTCCTGAGAGTAATTAGCCCATCAACACTGTTCATCGTAAAGCATGACTTTATCATGAGATCAAACTCTATTTATCCTCCTTTCCTCACCTGCTTGCTGCAATAATCAATTGGCCATACAAAATTACTTAAATTAATGGGAAGGGATGAGTGCTAGTTCTCACAAAAAATGAAGCTACTTTTGCAAAGAGTTACAAAAAAATAAAATTTTGCATTTTTTTACTTTGGTGTTTTACCATTATAGGTGTCACTATCTCTTTTCAAAAGAAGATACTTATGAATGTACTGCATTAAGTTTATTGTTGTAATTATATTTTGTTATAATATCTTTTCTCAAGAAATGAAAACAAACAGTTCTACCTCTAGCAACCAGTTCCCTAATGTAAAGTTACCAAATACTTAGATCAATCTATAGCCAGTGTGGCCTTCAAGACAAAAAAAAAAAAGGAATAATGTGCATTAAAAAACTTGACTCGACTATCCAGGGAGTTAAAAAATAATGTCATCCCAAAACTGAGAAGTATTGACTACCTCTGGATCCAACATGTCATCCAGAGAGGCTGTAAACCCTCTGTAACTCTTTACCATAGCTCAGTGGTTAAGTCTGAACTTAAGAGGGTCAAGAAGAAAATTTTAAAAAGAAAGCCATAAAGCCTTGACCTGAGAACTATGTTGATTACAGAAAGCAGGCAGCTGAAGCAAACACCCCTGAGCTTGAGTCTAAGAGAACAAAGTCATGTAGCACATGTTTAAAATGTGTATCCACAACTGTGACTTTACAGCCTTATGTCCACATATATGTTTGAGTGATATAAGCTCTACATCTGAAAAGACTGAATTATATAAAGATATGTCTTTAAACCCTCTCTAGAAAAAGTCTCAATAACATTTAGATATCCAAAACCATCTTGCTCTTCATACGCTATCTAGGAGTTAAATACAACTGCATCTCTTCCTTCCTCCTCCCCTCCTATCCTCTTTCTATTTCTCTCAGATGTTCTCGTTCTCTCTCTCTCTCTCTCTCTCTCTCTCTTTCTCAGTCATAGCTTTAAATACTTTAATATCATATGCTGCCACACAGCTTGAGACACACACTATCAATAGCATCCAAAAGGTCTATCTTTGCAACTAAAAGCATACATTTTATATCAAGCTTCGCAAGGTAATCTCAAGCTGGCTGTGAAAAAATAACATGGGCAGAAAAAAACTACGTTCAACTGACTCCTCCAACACACAGCACAAATAAGTGACACGGCTTTGAGGTGAATCTTTGAATCGGACATGGCTTGAGTCTATTGCAAACAATTTTGCACTATACAAGAGAGCCAGGATTTTTTTTTTTTTGCTTTCACAATAAATATATTTGATCATAAGTATTAATCATTTTATTTGAAGGTTTGCACACATCCTTTCCACCTGGCTGAACAAGGTAAGTGTGTATTGCAACATAGAAAATTTCATAGCTATTTTATTAAATTTCATTTCCTCAATTTATGCATGCATTATTTACATATATCTATCTCTTTATAAATTATGTACATGTGTATTTACAGTATCTATACATATTAGTCAGCATCTTTTCCGGCTTTTAGCCTTTAGAGGACATTTCTGAATGAATTCTGTCCAGAAGCTTGTGTATCAATAACATGGTGAATAGTCCTGACTGTTCAATAAGATACAGTTCCATCTATCAATCAATCACACACAAGCATCAAACTCAAAGAAATCGCACCTTACAATTCAACAAGTAAAACAAACAGAAATTTCACACAACTATTTTTTTTTTTTTTTTCAAACTACTAGGAAAGACTAGAGAGTTCTGATCACAATTTTAACACTGTCATCTGCTTTCCAACAATTACAATGAACTTTGCCAGTTACACTTGCTAAGGCAAAAGATGAGCTGAAAGTAACTCAATTCCATCTGGAAAGTAAAAGGAAAAAAAAAAGCAGTGGAACACCCACATAAGGGTTAAGGCAGATTTGTGGGAGGCAAAGTTTCTGAGCTGCCTGAATTTGATACCAACTTAAAGAGCATATTGTAAAACACTAATATAGTTGGCAATAGACAGATCTTCATTTTTATAGCCTAATTTAAAGGGGAAAAATCATATGTGGCCAGTATGCATAGCTTCAAAGACAAAACTTTTATATATTTTGTATACTTTGGAAAAATTACAAGAAAAACCAGGACTTGTAAAACTAACTGTGTTGAATTCTAAAGATATTGGCCTTTTCTAAAAATGGATTATCATTTGAGAAAAAAAGCAAAAGCTTATGATTTTTAGCTTTTGAGATATGGCTGAGCATGGTTGAAGCTTGAACACGAGACTTGTATGACCTTACAATTACACCGTTAAAAAGAATTGTATATATTTTCATTATTTGGCAATTATTGCAAGAGAGTTTCATTGCATCAATGGCCTACATTGACAAATGACATTTTATAAGCAAGGAAGAACTAGGATCAATAGCAATCCGAAAGAAGGATTTACATCTAACAACACTAAGACTCAGCTTTAATTCTAAATGCGCAGCCAGAAGTACAGGACTTCTCAAATATAGAAATCATCAAACCACAGTATTATGACAAGAAAACAGGAGACCAAGTAAAAAAAATGACTTCTATATTAATACAAATTAATCCTGGCAATTAGTTTCCATGAAAAAACCTCATATGGAGTTACATTCCGAAGACAGTGATTTGCTCCTCAGATCCAGTGGGACATATAAATATTATCAACACAGAAAGAGTTATATGACAACATACAAATTTGCATATTTCGCTTAATAAAAGATTCAACTATCTGATATCACATTGTTTCAGTGAGTGTTAAATACACAGCACACATCTGTCACCATTTAGCAAAAAATCAGAGAGGAAAAATTCATGGATCCATTATCATAATCTAACCCAGGTTTGAGACCAACTGCCAGAGAGCAATCACAAAAAAAAACAAAAAACAATGCATGAATTATAGCACAGCCAAAAATGAGATTTGAGTGGGTGCTCCTGCTTAAACCCTAATATCATCAAAGACATACAGAGCACACAACCTACAAACATGTATGCACGCCTTTCTAATCATAATTCTAAAAACACAGCTAAATATCTGAAGAGGTAGCATAGACTATGGTTACTGCAACATTGAAAATTTTTTGTTCCTTTAGGACATTTTGTCGCTGTTAGGACATAAGAGCAGGAGTGAGTTCTGATCGATTGTATAAATATATTCTGTATTACTCAATTGCTGATATTTCATCATAGTTATGATTGATTATCACTTTATAAACTCCTCAAGATTAAATGTGGGAGGAAAAGAAGTATAGGCATAATAAAATGACAGATTGATCTACAATGTCCATTTATTATTATATTCAAAGACATATGAGAGATGTATTACGCATAACACTTACTTAAAAGATAACAAAAAGAAAAATTTCTTGAAAAAATCAGATGTTTCCCATATATTATTGTGAACACACAAAAGATACACCTATTCTTCCAGTCTAAATTGTTTCTCAAAGAAAAATTTGTTAGGAAATAATCAAGACATACTTTTTTTTAGTCACTTTTTTAAAATCTCACTGAAGCCACCGCTACAGAAAAGAGAAAGTTCAATAAAACTTGGCTGTTATAAAAATTTAAATGTTGCTTAAATTTGCCCTGACCAGTCTTTAGAGTCAAACCTTTTCTTTGTTATTTGGTCTAAATTAAAGTAAATAAATTATATAATATGATGTGAATGAGTCGCATAAACTAAGTGTAAAGCTCATAATACCTCTTAAACTACACATGCTCACCTACTTCCAGGCTTAAATATTATTTATTTTTTTTTTTTTTTAAAAACCTTATCTCCCCCTACAAAGAAAAAAAAATATGATTTCTTGAAACTTAAAAATCAACTACTATCAAGCAATGAAGGATTTAAACTAATGAAAACTATTAATGTCAATTTTCACCATCCATTTTGTATCTTATGAGATTTTTAAAGGATTTTTTGTCCATTGCGCAGAAAGATTGTTTTCAGTAATTCACATCTTTCCTTTTCTCTGACTAACATGTAAACAGTGTACAGAGAAGCAAGATTTGTTCTGTGATGTGTTGAGTGACTGCAGAAAAACTGAAAGCTTAGGAGTTTGGTGTTACAACTGCCCAAGGTGAATAAGTTCCATTTTTGGTATTTCTTTTGTTTTTGTTTGTTTTCCTAATTATACTTGAATAAAATGAGAAATTAATTGCTGTTATTAAATTCTCTTTTCAACTGTACCGTTAGCTCAAATATGAATAGCATAAAAAGCAAATGACATACAAACTTTATTAATTTTTATAACAATCGAAGACAAAACTTCTGCAATGATGATATTAATAAGAGTAAGTGTAAAAAAACCGCATAATTTTCAATAAGTATACATTTTCGAAAATAAGCTGAACCAAAAAAAAAAAAAAAAAAAATTCCCAAACAAAAGATATCGATTTTCAACACGGGCAAATTGTGTCCATGAACTTTGAATTCTTTTCTATTCCTCCTTGATGTAAGTCAATGCTTGAAAATGCTTGACAATAAAGAGCTCAGGTAAGAAATGAATCCTATCACATATGTTACAGTTCAATCAGAGAACAAGGCAATAAAGTTCCCTAAACCTCTTTTCCACTTAACTTAAAAAAAAAAAATGAACACTTTTAATAGAACAGGATACAAATACAAAATAATCAGGTGGGCTGGTAAGACATGAAAGTGCAGCAATGATTATTCTGTGATATACTATCCTAGATTTATTGGCAGGCACATGCACGCCCATAGAAACACACACGGCACATTTATACAAAAGTTGGGTCTCCTCAAGAATCTTTCTGCACGAGAGATCTTGGCTCAATTTATCACAACTAACACCACTGTCTTGAGATGGGGAACGGGAGGGGCAAAAGATAGCAATTACAATGTACATTCTTGATGATAACTAGGAGTTGGCCATGAATATTAAATAAGATAAATTATTGATGGCAACAATTGTAATGATGCCTTAAGACAATGACAAATTTGGTGAAATTACAAAACTGGCAAATATTGTCAGTGAAAAAGTAAAAAAGCCTTATGATGTTTGCATGACAAAAAAGGAAGGTTGTGCAAGTTATACATAATACAATAGATGAGGGGAGAGTGCTGTGTGAAAAAGTATATGTTAAATGCCAGAGTAATTGATGATGCAGGCAATGAAATATAAAACAGTTTCAAAGATAGAGGAGAAGAAATGAAGAAGGAAGAAGGCAGCTGATAAATGTTGGTTGGGGAATCATTCTTTCTCTTTCTATCTGAATCTTAGCACAACTTCAGTGGTTGCTCAGCTATTTGGATAACTTGCTAATGACTCGTATCAATGCTCCATTTTCATCTTTCAATCTCTGGTTGTCTGCTTTCAACATCTCCATTTTCTGTGAGAGTGATTTAAAGTAAAATAAAAAAATTATCACATGTTATACACAAAAAATGTGTAGCCAAAAAAAAAAAAATCAAAGCTCATAACAGAGCAGATAATACTTTAGACAAAATAAAATCCTAATGACAATAAATCATGTAGTTCTAACAATTAACTTTTCTACGTTGGCATTATTATAAAAAAATTATGAAGCACTTCAAGAAAATAGTACTGAAAAGATTTGCTTTTTATTTGGTATTGCAAAAGTCAAAATGCCTCTTAATTGCTGTTGAAGTAACAATGAATGGTCTTGATACATTTCGCATACACACAATCTAATTTTGTACATATATACATAGGTAGTAATAATAATAATAATAATAATAATAATTGACTCTCATTAGAATGGATTGACATTTGAAAGCAGGAGCTGCACAGAACTGAAATTCTTGAGTAATGGCAAAGAATATCCAGGTACTGTAATCAATTTAATATCTTTATAATGCTTTGACCATCTGCATTTCTCAGCTGTAAAATTTATTTTTTGTCTCTCTCACTGTTAACTTCTTCACAATCTTACATGTTTTATGTTTTTTTTTTATTTGATGTAATAATATTGCCTAAATTTTCCCCCTCGAATAAAAAAAAAAAATTTCACATTATTTATGATTTCACTATACTTCAAAAAAAAAAAAGGTACTTGGATAAAACATTGTAAGTAGATATAAATATTTCAAATTATGTCCTCTAGTATTTTTTTGATGCTTTGTCGTGTAAAGTACAGTGTAAGTACTGTGTATTTTTTTCTTGAACAATAATAAATCACACATTGAATATCAAAAGCCCCTTGGCACCTTAAAATGGATATTCCTGAGAAGTATTATGTCACATTAAAATCAAAAACAGATAGGTAGATAGATAGATAGATAGATAGAGAGAGAGAGAGAGAGAGAGAGAGAGAGAGAGAGAGAGAGAGAGAGAGAGAGAGAGAGAGAGAGAGAGAGAGAGAGAGAGAGAGATAGAGAGAGACAGAGAGGGAGGAAGAGAGAGAGAGAGAGAGAGAGAGAGAGAGAGAGAGAGAGAGAGAGAGAGAGAGAGAGAGAGAGAGAGAGAGAGAGAGAGAGAGAGAGAGAGAGAGAGAGAGAGAGAGAGAGAGAGAGAGAGAGAGAGAGAGAGAGAGAGAGAGAGAGAGAGAGAGAGAGAGAGAGAGAGAGAGAGAGAGAGATGGTACTGAAACTTATTCAATGCATTCCTCTAACTTGACTTAAAAGGTTTAAATAATTTTAACAGCCTAATGCAATTTGAGTATGTTGATGGGCACAATGTGGATTTCACTTTTGAAAATAAGAAACCCGTCAAACTTGTCGGTTTCACTGGCCTGGGCTGGCTTTGTGCCTCTATAATCTCTTCACTGTCCTAAAACTAATGCCAACTAGGAAAATGATAATGAGAATCATTTTTCCACTAATATGCCACAAGTTGGCGCTGATATGAAATTAAACAGACTGAAATGTTTATGCTTCCCCACCTGTAGACATAGCAGCATTAAAATCTGATTAAAATTCCTCCAGTTGCAAAAGTGACTGATGGCAACAAAAAAATTTGCTAAAGATTTTACCCATAAGGCATCCGCCTGTGTGTCACTTTGTATATAGTTTGACATTCTCCCCAATACACCAAAAACCTTTGCATGCACACTATATGTTGCTTCAATTTAATAAATTAGCATCCGAAACACAAAAGTGTATAAAATTCAATGCTCAAAGAAGCATTAGTATATGGTTCATCAAAATATTTATGAAATTTACTAATAGGTTCAATCTTTGAACAAAAGTTTACCACAATCAGTTTGAGGTTTTGACCTAAATGTAGTAGAAAAAGATCCAGCGTTTCACCATATGCTGCCCAAATGTACATTATATGCCTAGATATTGACAATTATCTTCTTTGCAAAGAGAAACTGAAGATTAATAAATTTTTTTTATTATTTACACATGGTATCTACTTCAAATATTTTGATATAAAAGAAGACTAAAGCTGCATAGATCTTGCAAAATAAAGATGAATATTAAAAAAAATAGAAGTAGACATAAAAATCCATATAGTTCTACCTAATATTTTGTGTAAATTAAAATGCACTTCTGTATATGATCTGGATATCTAATATGATCAATGCTCATTGAAATGTCGACCCATTTTTTGGCTGATCTAGTTGTGAAGTATTTCTGACACTAAGTAAATGTCAACATAATGGAATAAAGATGGTGGAATTTCTTGGTCATAATCTGAAGATATCTCTCAGACAGGAAGCTTTAACTTTGTACCATAAACATAAAAAAGATTATACATAATCAAAGGTATTTTAAATAGAAGGGAGACTTTTTTTGAATGGATGTGAGGAGAATTTACATTTTTAAAGAGTAGATTAACGATAAAACTTATTTCCTTGTTCCCTAGATGCAATAAGAATCAAAATGTTTATCACATAAATGCTGTATCTTCTTTCATAAAATGTGCGACTCCATCCCAAAATCTAAAAATAGCTATAAAGAAAAAGTGAAAGCAATATCATCATAATCATCACTTTCATGCACTTTTTATTTAGGTGGGAGAGAAAGCATTTTCAAAACTCTCTGACACCAATGAAAGGATAAAACTTAATATAAGCTATTAGATCCTTACTGTTATAATAATTACTCTCTTTAGTATTAGCAGCTCTTGCATGCACAAGGTTGCCAAAAACAATACTCACTCATTTTTTTATTTTTATTTTTTTTTTTTTTTTTTTTTTTTTTTTGGGGGGGGGGAGAGAACAAAAGAGAACCTTCAAGAGTTGTGAAGCAAAAACTATGAAAATAAAAATTGAAGTGACTGTTACAATTTTTTCAAGACTAACATCCTCTCTTTAAAGTTTGAACTATGAATAATGACTGCAAAGGCAAAGCTTAGGGGGCAAAAATTGTTTCACTAAATATTTTAGTGAAAATAATATGAGAAGAATAGAGAGAAAAAAGTTAAAGGAAAAAATTAGAGAATGGGAGGCTTGCAGGGTGTCAACATGAATGTATATTTCTCCTCAAAGTATCAAAAACTGTTCTAATTTTCTTTATATTCACAGACAAATGATGCGAAGGACAAATAGGACAGAGATAAAAAAAAAACCCAACAAAACAAAAAACAGATTAAGCAAAATGTTTACCACATTGGCTAACAATCTAACAACAAAGAAAGATTTTAAAGGAAAATGCCAAAGTCAAAAAAAAAAAATGAAGCACACAGACACATAGAAAATTATCAAAATTGGGAAAAAACAGTAAAGTCTAATTCATATAAAAATTCATGACCGCTTCAGAACGTAAGCTTAATCAGATAATGGCTAACCTCTGTTCTATTACCACTTGATATTAAGATGAAAGATGTTTTTACAATGATCACACATCAGCTTATGCACTACATGCGAGAAAGAACATACACCATTCAGAAAGAATCTAGCTGAGAGACACATCTATATTTTCAAAATGGACATTTCCTGTTCAACTAAATCATTTAGGGCTCATTCAGATTTATCTTTGAAAGCTTAGCAATATGCCTTGCTAATAAATAAAGAAGAAGCATGCCACTCAACAAAACTGTTCTTCTAGAGAGAGAATGATTTGATTTATGGCTTTTTGTTACAAAACATCTTTGGGGCAGTTTATGAAAACAACAAAGTATCACTTGAACATAGATCTATTTTGCCAAAGCAACAATAAAATTTCTGCATGCTAAGAAGCAGTTGAACATGACTGACAAACCCCTCCATTGCTTCAGATCTTTATCATATTATCTGAAGAGCTCAAATGTAACTAGAAAAGAAGTGAAAGTAATTTTTTTAAAAAGCAAAAAAGTTTAAAATGCTCTGAATACACTACAAATGCCAAGTTAAGACAGATGGGAAATAAATTCACAAAACTAAAAAGGAGTAAGTATTATAGTATGCAGATCAGTTGGTGAGTATTTGGGCAGCTGGGGAGGGAGGTAACAGCAAGTAAAAGTCTGCCCCTGTCAAACTCTTTCTTTACTCTTTTACCTATTTTGAGAGTCTGGCTACAACTCGTGTAAGAGCACGGTTCTCTTCCTTAAGTTTTTTGTTTTCTGCCTTCAACTTCTCTGTCAACTGCAACAAGTGGAGCAGAGCAAATAGCATGAGGACCATATGGTGGTGAAAAACAAACCACAGCTAGGACAACAAGCACAATAACAACAGCGATTCAAGGTGAAGCTTTTTTTGACGAGGCAGAGCAAATCTGGATGCATATGATTGTGCTGGCAATGTGATGCATGAACTTGAATGCCACACCAACAAAATTTGATGTGTTTATACATCAGAACAAAGGAAGTGACTTCATTTTTTTTAAACCAACTTAAAGAATTCTTTCACATATGCACCTGAAGCTGACTCTATATACCTGAAACTCTATGTACCTTTCAAATTTTTTAAAAAAGAATTTTGCCATTTTAAGTGTGCTTAAAGAGCATAGTGTGTGACATACAAAGTTTGAAAGAATTATAATCAAATTAAAAGAGTTGTAAGGTGTAGTCATAGATTTACAGGTGAAGTAATAAAAGAAGGAACGTTGGAGAAAAGAGAATACCCCAGGTGTCAACTTGTGCAGAAACCAAATTTTTTTAATGCATTCTGATCCTAGCAACTTTCAAAAAAAAAAAAAATGTTCTTTTTTTCCCTACAAAAAAGGTGGGAGGGGACATGAAACCGTCAGATGCCAAGTAAAACACATTCTGTCACAAGTTAACATATTGTCAAGTTCACTTTATATCATTCAAATGCAAGATATAAATAGATAAGTAGAGAGACAACTTTTAATGAACCTAAAGAGAAACTTTCAAAAGAATTTCATCCACAAAAGTAAAACATTCATCAAATTATCTTAAAAATACAGGGGGAAACACAGGGATAACAGTAACAACAATTACATAAATGATACCACAAACAAGATTTTTGATTCAATGATAAAATGGTAGTGGCCAGAACCAGGCACACCACATATAAGCAGATGCCAAGAACACTCAATTGCACTGACCTTGAGCTCCTCTTCCATCTCAGACACCTTCCGTTCCAACGCTCTCTTGTCCTGAAACAGCAACAGAGTCGTACAACATGTATTATATCAAAAATATGCATTCATAGCATATTTATGCAAGGTTTAATACAGAAATATCAAAACGGAAGAAAAAAAAATAATATGATGTCATACTACTAAAGATATGGCCAATTATATTACCTTTTTAAAGCTCTGTTTAACCCTTAAACTTTTTTTTCTTTTAATAGCATTCATTCTTAACATAAAATTAGCGACTATAATATATAGACTTAAATATTTCTTAGCTCTCTTTCTTACAAATTTGACCACACAAATGGTGAGCTTAGCCATTCTGGAGAAGGAGCTGTGAAGTTAAGTATACAAACTACTATTAAGAAAATAGTCATGAAGCTGAGCAACAAACAACATAGTTTGACTTGATCATTAAGCTGAGGACATCAACTGCAAAACAAACAAGGGCTATATCTTTTGAAACAATTAGAAATGTACAGCTCTTTCACTCCATCAATTCAAAATTTTCAATACAAATAGAGAGTACATCTTGAACATTTCCAAGTTTAAGATTGGTAGCTGATGCCAACATCAAGATGATCCAGTCTAGATGTTTATCAACAGGTATCTTGGAAGTATCTCTTTCAGGAGGCCAAATACTTCTTCCAATGAACAGTGTGGGACATGAAAAGACTAGCCCTCAATAGAAAATGAGAAAGAAAAACAAAAGAAGCAGGTAAGGGTTTGGGTATGTGTTAGACCACATGCTACAAAAAGCTGTGGTAGGATACCAATATGTAGAATCCATGAGAAGGGGAACGTCAAAAGAGACTAAATGAAGGAGAGTCTGGACGGATTTCAATCTTGCAATGAAAGTAATCTTCCAAAAAGAGTAAGATTGCTACCATGTGTTTTCACAGGAATGAAAAGGAATAAATCAAAAGAAAAAAAAAGTAACATAGATCTAAAGCAGAGCCTGAATTTTCTTACCAAGTTGAAAGTTCAAAAGTTGTGAACTTTCTACATTACACTATGAGCTGCAATATATTTGGTAGAAGTTAAAGATTTGATACATTTTTACAACACTAAACCAATCAGCATATTTAAAGGATGATTAAGGGGGGGGGGGGGAAATCCAATAAAAAATGTATTTTCATCATGCAAATTCCTTCTTTGATCTTTATCTTCCCAGCCATTTCTGAGTGGACAAATGTTCAACAAATGATTTATCTGTAAAGCCTTTAAACAGTTATCTCTACTGATTACTTATTTTCAATTTTCTTCATACATCTCCAGAAGAAATATTTATGCTAATAACTTTTCCACTAGGTACAAAAACTCAACTTGACATAAGTTCATGTTTATCCTACTCATTAAATACTAAGCTAGATATAAGCCTTGCTCACCCTGTCACTGTTTCTCGTGGCATCTCTCTGTTTCATGGCCCTATCCAGCTCTGTCTTGGCTTCCAGTAAACTCTTTTTTGTTTCCTCCAACTCACGCCGCAGACGATCATTCTCAGTCTTCTCATCTTCATATTTCTAAAATTTAAAGGGCAAAATAGTAAGTAAAAATAATAATAATAATAACAATACAATGCCATGAATGAGTTATGAGTCAGAGGGTACCCATCCAAATATTGACCTATGGAACAGAATTGCATCAGAGGTTGCATTTTAGAAAAAACTTTCTCCATTTCGGTATTTAACAAATTTATACAAAACACTATAAGGACACATAAAATTTATAAATATTTAATACACCATACCAAATCAAAGTTCGCTTAATCTCTAAGAGCTTAGTTTACATATCACACTTGTTTATCAAAACATAACACATCCAAGCTATTATTTTTCATTTGAGATTTAAAAAAAGACCTACCTTTTTGTAATCTATATCCAGTGAACCAGTAGACCTGGAATATTCAGAGTATGACATAGGCCGCTGTGATCTGTCTGACGCGTCTGAGTTAGAGCCATATCTGGAGCTGAAGCGCGAAGACCCGAGGTTCTGTGGAATGAGTCAAACAGAAACACTGAAATCATATGTGTGAAGAGCAGGGATCTGGTCGCCTAATATTATCATTAAAAAATGAACACACATATAAAAAGGAGAGAAATTGTAAATGAACTAAGCAAAATATATTTTTGAATTTTGTTAAGTTTTACTCTGCATGGAAAATGTGAAGTGAAAATATCTCTCTCTCTCTCTCTCTCTCTCTCTCTCTCTCTCTCTCTCTCTCTCTCTCTCTCTCTCTCTCTCTCTCTCTCTCTCTCTCTCTCTCTCTCTCTCTCTCTCTCTCTCTCTCTCTCTCTCTGTGTGTGTGTGTGTGAGAGAGAGAGAGAGAGAGAGAGAGAGAGAGAGAGAGAGAGAGAGAGAGAGAGAGAGAGAGAGAGAGAGAGAGAGAGAGAGAGAGAGAGAGATTGTACACAGCCTGAAAGGCAAGGGGCATGGATAAAAATCTTGTCCTGGAATAACAAATTGAGATCTTGCCCAATGATGATATGCAATCAGTATAGCCCTCACATTAGAACTATATTGATCAGTGAGGAAGAGAATTAAAGGCATTTTCTTATGATAGAACACCAGGACACAAAATACAATCACCTTGATCGGCATTATTCTTCCGACCAACATGTCCAAAAGCTTTGCAATTATACATTATTAAATACTGGCTGGCAGAAATTTTACCAAAAAGATTCAATAGACTTCTCTTTTAAAGTGATGCAAAAGATATTTCTTTTTTTTTTTGTTTTTGCCATGTATAGCTTAATATCTTTTATTGAAAAAATGACTCAGAAGCAAACTATCTTGAATAAAAAACAAACCAACAACAAACAAACAAAATAAACGTAACATTTTTTTCATGGTTTGGAAACAAAGGTATACATCATGTCTAAAATATCCATGCATATCACGATGACTGATAAAATGAAACATGTCTTAAAACAAGCATGCATGAATAAAAATTATCTCTCTCAATACATATAGATAGATAGATAGATAGAGGGAATAGAGGTGAGAGAGAGAGAGAGAGAGAGAGAGAGAGAGAGAGAGAGAGAGAGAGAGAGAGAGAGAGAGAGAGAGAGAGAGAGAGATATCTATAAAGTTGTGTGGCTATTTCCTTTTAGATCTTGTATTATACTATTTATAGACACACATGCGTCCTTTTGGGTCCTTTATAATTACCAAGTTATCCTCCAAGTGTGGTTCTTTTGCTTTATATACATATATATGTGAGAGAGAGAGAGAGAGAGAGAGAGAGAGAGAGAGAGAGAGAGAGAGAGAGAGAGAGAGAGAGAGAGAGAGAGAGAGAGAGAGAGAGAGAGACCAACTCTATATAGAACAATATTATTAAAAAAGTTCCAAACCCCTTCATTTAGGCGTTGACCTTAACACACTTATTTTTATCAAATAACTCCATTTTTACAAGTTGAAATCCGATGATGAGTTCTTTAAAAAAAAATCTAGGACAAAATTTCAAGTTTAGGTCCTCGTAAAATTCATGAAGCTGTAATATATTTTACAACCTGAAAGAAGACGCACACACACAAAAAAAAAAAGAATACGCGAGATATCGGATCTAGAGTAAAAACTCAGTTGAATGAGTCATTCTTCCTGCTCTGTGCAAGTGTTTACCTGTGGAAATGTTGTATGCAAACGCGAAAACACGCATTGAAGCTGTGAGACCTCTAACCCACCCTTATGCAGTACAAGAGCCGACTGGCACTGACATGGAGTGTGTAGGTATCTTGAAGAAGGAGGGCGGAAAAGGTGAGTTCAAGTAGAAAGACAGGATAGCGAAAGGGTAGACAAAAGGTTAAGTTTGAACTTATGAAAAGAGACTGTCTCGCGCAAAGAATTTGTGTTTAAGACGCTCACTGTATAAAGCCGTTGCAGCTGTGGATGATTTTGTCTAAAGATTGAATAAGGATTCTTAAATAAAAGCGCTTGCAAGATTCATAATTTGTATTTTACGTGAGAATATACATGCTTGCATAACTAGATAGAGAATGAAATATAAACAGAAATAGAAAAAGAGTTTAATTAAATCAGCACAAAAAAAAAAAAAAAACGCTTTAAAGCAGACGCAATACGGGTTTGCCTATTCCTGGTAGCAGGGTGAATCTTGGTGGCACAACACCTTGCTTAACTGTGGCATGATTTTCCAGCTTCCCCATTTACCCTTAAACAGCTAACACATTGGGGTTTTATGGGTAGTCTGGTGAGCAATACTGTAGCCAGTATGTGCTGTGTAGCTAGCCGTTAAGGCAAGGCCAGGTAAAGCCATTTTCCTGCTTCAGTGGGAGCTTAAGTCGTATGGAGGGAAACATTCCTAACCCTAAGTTGAGAGGCGCATCTACACACAGCTGAGAGTAGTTTAAGACCAAATATGACACGGTTATACCTAAATTGTTCCATAGGAAAACTGGATGAAGGGAGGAAGGGGGTGGGAGAAGAACACATGCATACAATAATAATTTAATGAAAAATTCCACAGGCTATTGAACAATGACGTTTTCAGTTCAAATATCCTTTCCCCTTGACCCCAAGAAGTGTGACTAACCCCAAGCGATGCACTAAGACCAGCAGCGAAAGAGGCAGCCGCAGAAGAGCCAGGCAATGAAGTAGTGGATCCCGCCCTGGAGCTGTAGGAGCTGCCGAGACCAGAGCTAGAGGTGAGACCAGAGCTTGGCAATGTTGACTGAGAGCCGCTCAACTGGCTGCCTGGTGCCTGACCCAACGCACTGGATGTAGACGAGGCCGGACCTGTATTTGATGAAGCTGAGGAGGGCGCCGAGGCGAGCCGTTTCCTCTCGGAACCATGTCGTCGGTCACGTGATAACGGATTGGAAGTGTAGGACGTAGGTGACGGAGTGTACACGCTGCTGACAGCTGTTCCACCATTACTGCCGCCCACATTGGAAGGTCCCGAGGACGGGGGCAACATGGACAAGTTGGTCGAGGACGGACCAAGTCCACCTACAAAGCTTTGACCAGAAGATCCGCTTCTACCAGGAACATAAGGCCCTGGGAGTGAGGACGCGGAAGACGACGATCCCGTTTTATTGACGCCAGGGATATAAGGTGCCGGGCTAGAAGATGGGGGACCGTAGGTGCTGTTGGACGAGATGTATGGACTGGGTATCCCGCCAGGTCCGTATGTTGTAGAGGAGGAAGACCCGTACAAAGAGGAAGTTGGTGGCATGTAGCTGGAAGACGGCCCAGCGTATCCTGCTGATGCTGAAGAGCTGTAGGGGCTTGGAGAGTGCCCTTTGAAGGAGCCTCCACGCGAAAAAGGTGATGGTCCACCACTATATGTATCCGCGCCATATCCAACATAACCTCCGGCGCCGCTGCCCAGAGAGCTGCTATACAGCCCAGAGTAGCCGGACATTCCGGTAGAGCTGCCGTACCCGTTTCCACCACCGCCGTAAGATGAAGCTGAAGAGGGCGTTGATGTACCACTATACCCGCTGTTGTAAGATCCTACGCCACCGTTACCTGCTCCATACCTGTGGGCGCCATAGGACATTGTGAGCGCAACCCTTGATGGAAAGTTTGCTCAATAGATTGTTGCAAACAATCACGTTTTGCTTCCGCTTTACCTTCTTGGCGGCTATTCAGAGGCGCTTGAATCTTTCTGAATGACCTCCTTTTAAGACTCTTAAGGTGCAAGTCGATTCACTTTCCTATACCTTAAAAGTATTACAAAAAAATTCCTTACTTGCCAGTAGTAAATAAGCAAACTCTTAAAATTCATAGCCTCTCAGAATAAATTGACGCCTCTCCTTGATATGTATTCATTCTGTTAACGAAAACTAAAATTGACAACTGGGCTCGAGGTAGAACACACCTGTCGAGAGAACGCCGTTTTATGGAAGAGTTCTCTGGAACTAAACAGAAAACCACTTAGCTCAACACAAAACCACTAGAACACGGGGATATGAAGAAAACTAAAAGCGATCGCATTTTCTTTTTTTCACCTTGCAAAATCAACTACGCTCCTGCCCTCGTTACCATGACACAGCGTTTTATATTTTTCACTTGTATTCTTGTAAATAAAGATGAAATTGAAAAATCTAGAGCTCTCAATTTGTACTTTTTACACAAACTAGGTCTAGACCACATACACAACAGCAGAGCAAAAATCTGCTATCTAAAAAAAAAAGGGGGGGGGGGGGGTTGGGAGTAGGGACGGAGAGAGAGAGAGAGAGAGAGAGAGAGAGAGAGAGAGAGAGAGAGAGAGAGAGAGAGAGAGAGAGAGAGAGAGAGAGAGAGAGCGAGCCTATATAATGAATATCCAAAATTAGATTAGGGATAATGGGCTTTGATTTAAAAAAAAGTTTTCTTATGTACTTTTATAGAAGAGATATGATGCAATGATAGGTCTATAACCTCAGGCTTTCAATCAAGGCGCACCTTACATGGTAGAAATGATGGAGTAAATCTCTCTCTCTCTCTCTCTCTCTCTCTCTCTCTCTCTCTCTCTCTCTCTCTCTCTCTCTCTCTCTCTCTCTCTCTCTAATTAACTCATAACAGCCATAAAAAAAAAAAAAGATATAATTATTGACTTTGATCAACAATCACACTTATTGGCACTTTTTCATATCGGCTGCTTTAATGTCGATAAAGGGTAGGAAATGAAAGAGGAATGTACCACATCCAAGCCTACTATAAGTACTAATTGGTCGTATTGCACCCGTCCTGCTGGTTGTGCCTCACCCATTTATTAAAAACATCAATAGTAGAATTAGGTGGTAAGGAGAGAAAACATAGCAGGGAGAAGAGGACGCAAGAAAACCGAGAGAGAGAGAGAGAGAGAGAGAGAGAGAGAGAGAGAGAGAGAGAGAGAGAGAGAGAGAGAGAGAGAGAGAGAGAGAGAGAGAGTAGGTGGGGGGAGGTGTAAAGTGTTCTGCTAATGCAATTTACTGAGTGTAGTTCCCCTACTCCCCAATCCTCCTTCGCTTCATAAGGCGGTGATGAGCTCGCCCTCCTGAGGTAATTAACCGTGAAGCAGTCGGTATGTAAGTTGTAACTATTGACGTCAGGCAGTTGCTTTAAAAGTCTGGTCTCGAAGATCTGGAATATCGCTAAGAATAATTGGTGCACGAAGAAAAGCTCAATCGAATTCTAAATAGACTAAACGAAAGAGAGACAACGTCGAAGCTGTCTACAGAGGAATAAAACTGTTCGCTGGAAGTTCTTGGACTATGACGTCACAAATAACGCCTCACTTGACTTGGTTCTGTGCCCAGGTATGTGGGTCTCTAACAGATTTCTGACCACCAGCATTCCTACAGCTAGTCACCGAGTAACCGAATCTCAAAGGTATTTCTCGTCGGCCAGGTGTTAAACTCAGAGTCAGCCCTGTTCATCCTTCTGCTGCTAGAACTAACGTACAACTAAAAAAAAAAAAAAAAAAAAAAAGGGAGAAATTATCAAGCTTCTGGCATTTGGAGAGATCCGTGATCCCAGGTCTAGTCTCGAAATATTCTTAAGTATTGTTTGCATATTTTTTTTTCGCAAGTAGAAATTTCGTTCCGGTACTTTCGTGTAATGACCACGATTTTTTCTCCTCTTCTTGTAGCACATTTGAATTTTGAAATCCTAAGAACTTACGCAATCCAGCTTTGCACAAAATAATTTGCGCAAATATGCCACCTTTGACGGCCCCTAACGTGAATTAGTAGTTTACCTGGAAAACAAATAAATTCCCTCAAGTGAAACAATGCAAGCATGGTGCTGGCGACTCGCAACTGACAATTTCAAATTGCTTGTACATTTTAACATTGAAAAAAAAAAAAAGGAGGTGATTCATTTATCATAAAAAAATAATTGTATTTTCGACGATAAGGCTCGGACTTTCGCTATTAAGAGACATGCGCCTGACGTTATCTTATACTAATTTCCATATGGAAAACTTTGCTCTTTTAGTCGTTGATAAAATGATCTACCCGGCAGTTTCTTCATTCAATCTTTATCTCATCAGGCTTCCCCCCTGCCAATAAAAATGTACAAAACTCTATAGCAGTGCAAAGTTGCTGATCTTGGTATAATAAGGAAAGCCCACAAGAATTTTTTTTTTTTTTAAGTTAACCATAACTTAAAGCAACCTGGTGCGAAATTGCTTCGAGACACTAAGAAAAACGCTCTTACGCCAAATCATGAGATTCCCACTTCAGCAAAGTAGAAAGGTCGATTATAACCTTTTTTTTTTTTTTAATGCCGACGAGATGCTATAAATATCTCGAACGCGTGGGAAAAGGAACCAACTATACAAGAGTGCTTATACATACAGGTGAGAAAGGGAGCCCCCCACCCACTAAAAAACAAATGTTGGGTATGATAGTAAAGGGAGAAAGGGGGGGGGGCGCGTGTAGAGATGAGATAGACGAGACATTAATTAAAGCAACAGTGAGCTCCCTTTTCCAACTCCTGGCAGGCGAGAATAAGGCAACAAACCTGGCGCTGCAGGAGTACACACTAGATCTAGATATAGGTAGCAAAAGGTAAAAAGGCACGCGCGGCCGGAAAACGTTCACAAGCATGAGCTCCGCTAACAGTCATCACTGACAGCATTGAGGTAAAGCTAGAACTTGGTTCAAACTACTGACACGCTGGGCTGGCCCGAATAAAAGCACAAAACTGGTTTCTTATACGAACGAGGGTTGTGCACATTTATTGGAAAAGTAAGACATGGGAAGTTGCGCAATGGAGCCTCTTAAGTTTCAAATCAATTGAAGAAACTTTATATTGTATTTAAAAAAAAAGCACCAACTTCACAGGAAGAAAACAATATTGGAAAGTCCTATTATAAAGGAACAGGATTTTTTTTTTTTTAAGATGCTCTAAGTCAGGAATGAACAATGTTTTCTTGAATGTTTCCTACGATGAAGTTGAAGGCTCCACATTACTCTAAATACAGTGTCTCCATTGTAAACTGTTATTTCAGCTCAAGTTTACAAAAAAAAAAAAAAAAAGAGAGAGAGAGAATTCAAGATAAAGTTGTAGTAAGAGTTTGATACCGGTCGCCCTTTACAAGGTAATTTCAGGTCGAAAGGTCTCGGTAAAAAGATGAGATAATCTTTCCGCCCAAAGCCCATCGCTGTCTCCAGGCGTTGGCTTTGCAACTCCTAACAGAAAATAACGTGACTAAAAGCACTTCGGAGGCAAACACACAAAAACTTTAGATGCTAAGACAGTAAAACGTGAAAAAAAAAAAAAAAACAACAAAAAACCCTAAAACTCATAAGAAACTCTACGTAACCAAAGCCCAGACACGTAGTAGATCTGATGATACGTACGACGGTCTTTTTCTATGGCGAAGTGTCGATATTGCAGTGCAATGAGAAGTTCTATCGTACCAAATACACGTTATATTTTGTAGTAGCACATAAAGCGTGACTGTGCGTTATCTGCATTAAAGACAAGAGCTGACCCTGAGATAAAGCCATGGTTTGTCATACCATACATAAAATGGTGACTATGTACGTATTTGCATATATTTATGTATAACAAAAGTAAGTTTACACACACACACACACACACATATATATATATATATATATATATATATATATATATATAAATACTCTCACTATATCCCATGGTGAAGTCTGCCCACAGAAAGATGGATTTTTATATCTTAATTTGGAAACGCCCTTGACACGAATATATAACGCTCGTGAATTGATATCCTCACAAAAATTACACAGCACTCACAAACTGTTTACTCGAAATTAACAGGAGCAACAATGCATGACTGTAAACGAAACACCGTTGGTATACTGAATGGGTCTATATCAGACACTTTCATTTAAAAAAGAATATCGGAAAGAAAGCTTGATATCCTTGCACTCAAAGGAGAAAAAAAATCAGAGATAACCGAACCAGCGGGTTATAGCATACAGGTAGAATTAGGTGTAACACAAGCCCCAAGTCTGCGCCGCGCATCCCACAGTGTAATAAGCAGGGCTACACGTGTGCTACATGCTTACCATCACACTGGAAGCGTTTGGAAGAAGGGGGAGGTGCCTGATGGTCTTTATCGATGGTCTAGTATCGCTCCATAATTCCGAAGATTTCTAACTTGACGCATCGTACGTATTGATATTTCGACCAACGTGTGAACTTAAATGAGTGTGACTCATTGCTATAAATCTCCAATATGGTGCACGACATCGAAATAGAAACAACAACAGCAAAACATATTTATCGCAATGGTTTGTTTTAAATATATCGTTGATGATAGAGTGGAATTTTCAAATAATAATGAAAGAAAAGTAAAAGTCATAAGGAGTAGTGGCGTTATCTAATACTACAACTGCTACTACTACTACTACTACTACTACTACTACTACTACTACTACTATAACCACCACCACCACCACCACCACTACTACTACTACTACTACTATTACTACTACTACTACTACTACTACTACTACTACTACTACTACTACTACTACTACTACTACTACTACTACTGCCGCTGCTTATTATTCCTCCTCCTCCTACTACTACTCCTGCTGCTGCTGCTGCTGCTGCTACTACTACTACTATCAATTAATTTCTAAATTGTTCAAGTTTTCTCCTACTACAGTTGACAAATCCAAATGATTTGTTAAATGAGACCAATATCCATACCATAAATAAACTTTCGGTTAATTGTAGTGCTTTAATAATCACAAATAAAAAGGATATAAATTTAGGGAGAAGCATGGTTTAGAAAAAAATTTTTAAAGAAAAGGAAAGAGATGAAAATGGCTCTGAAGAAGTCTCAATGCCCCTAACAGGACTTCTCCCCCATTTTTGTTGAGAATTATTCAACTAATTTTTTGACATATCAGTAGTTCCATTTTAAGTTTGTTAACTCAGTGTATGTTTACGACCTCACACTCTTTCAAAGAAGCTACTGAGATAACAGACAATACCAACAAAAGGCAAAGCAAGCTATATTTTTCTTTTTCTTTTTACAAAGATACAATCATCACATCAATACCAACACTGTACTGTGACAAAACATGAGCCAGATTTTAACATAATTATTTGAAGACTGGTGCATATAGATTATTGTTTATCCATCTTTTAGGGGAAAAGATCCCATACAATTTCTTCTTACAAACAAAAGAGCAAGCAAGATCCAATGAATGCAGGAAAAAACATGAAAGTCTGAAAACTGCCTGATGCAAAGAGGAACCAGTCTTATCATTGTTTAGGTGGTTTGCTCAAAATGGCCACTTTTAAGGGAAAGATTCTCTGACACGACTAAAATATGTAAATATTAAATGTGAAGGAAGAGCAGTGCATTTTACAATCTTAGATGTTGCATTCCTTTCATAAACTCTTAACCTACTGTGTATGAGATAATAAATAGAATAATTGCCCACAATTGAATGCAGGGAGAAGCAGAGGACATTAATGCTACACCTGCCTCCTCGTTTTGAATTGGTTTAGAATGAAAAGGGAAACTAGCAAAACAAGAAACATTAAAGACTGTATGAATAAAATAAAATGAACAATAATATCAGAAAGTCAATCACTAATAGAACTTTTGTTATTATTATTATTATTATTATTATTATTGAGTCAGTGAAAATATAAGTCTTTTGAACAAACATATTATTATTATTATTATTATTATTATTATTATAATATTCAAACTTTTTCTTGGCGATTGAGTGTCTATTTTACCAAAGCAAGAGGATAAATTGACTCTCCATATCTCATAGCACTTGGACAAACAAGACTTTAAGCTTTGGTGCAAAAGAGAAGCCAACAACATAATAAAGAGACAAAAAATAAAATGTGGATTACCCAATTTTGCATTTGGTTGTATAGTTACAGCGTAGTACAACGTAGGAAAGGTAAATGTAGATTTTTAGCGCCATCAATAAATTATTGATGCTGCAAACCTATTTGATGATGTAGCTTATTAAGTACTCTGTACAGTTATCAACACTGACTTAAAAACAAGCTTATTTAAATGTTTACAAGCTTAATCTGTTATTTATTAGTTATTGTCAACCTTATATTATTTTCTCTTATAATAATATTAACAAATAAACCATATTAAATGCATTTTTGTTGATTTTCATCTGACAGTGTCAGTGACACCATATCAGCAACACAAGAATAGCTCTCTGCTTGAGCTCCATGAAAAATAGTGTCTAGAGCCTTAGCAACTTTACACAGTGTTGGGTATTTCTTATTCATTGTCTCTCCTGTCCAGCATATATCAATTCTATTTGACTTCTTGAAACTTGGTAAACTTTTATCATTTACAAAAACTTTGATGTCTTTGTCAAAATCTTGCTCTTCACTTTCTGTCAAAAGATGTTTGCATGATTTACCCAATTTTCCTAAGTGAGTCAGGATGACAGTGTGTGAGTTAAAAGATGGGACTCTAAAGGACAGACAGTGACTCCCGAGTCTTTCACCATTACCTCCTCCAATTAACAAAGTTAACTTTTTCCTCACTTCACAGTTTATTTCTTTGACTAAAGCCTCTTCTCACTTCTGTCCTATCCAGCTGTTGAAATGCCATGGGAAGAATTTGTCTCCTGGATCTAATCAGTTAGAGATTTTTAATTGAGCTTAAATTTAAAATCAAATTTAATAGCTGCTTTTTTCGTGATTTCTAGCTCTGTTGTTTTACTTATGTACAGATCTTGATCTGGAACCTAGTTTAAGTCCTTCCAACTATAGTTCTCACTCTCAACACTTTAATTAAAAGGCTGACTACACCCGAATACACTGTCTTGACATGTGCTTTACCCAGTTTGGCAAGACAATAAATGCTTGTGTGGTTGCACGGTCAGATCCAATGCAAGGTCCGAAAAACGCGGTTAGTCATCAGTTGTAATATGATTGTATTACATGTTAAGGCCATCAACCAAGCCTGATCTCTATAATTAGTTTATCGCCTTCTAAGTTTCTCGTATAATCATATACAAAGACTGCCAATAGATCGAGAAGTAGATCTGGTATATTTTTTCCCGATCCCTCTAGACCTCTGAGTTTATGCTGCTACATCACAAGTGTAAACAAAACAATGATCTACAGCAAGATATAAATTGCGGTTCGGAACTGTTCACGACCGTTTTAAAATTTAGGGAAATGCCTTGTGGAAATATCGGAGACAATAATATCTTGTATCAAGTCTTAAAGAAATTGCCGAGTTTACTACATGTATTCCGCTGACTTCATG
Source organism: Elysia crispata (assembly GCA_033675545.1). NCBI lineage: Eukaryota > Metazoa > Mollusca > Gastropoda > Plakobranchidae > Elysia > Elysia crispata. Next base: position 302,277 of record JAWDGP010003844.1, read on the forward strand.
ACAAGACACAGTGACAGACAGCTGTTTTAAAGGTAGGCACTTATACAAAACACAGGATGGACAGATTGCTGCTGGCGGAAGCATTTTGCCGATATTAACTGAATTTGTTGAAAAGAGCCGCGAGAGAACAAATACATGTCAATAGATTTATACTGGCCCTACCCCAGTGCCGCATATGACAAGAAAGTCCTTAAAAGACATTAAAAACTGCTGGGTTACCTGGGAAGAATTGGCAAAAATGGCTGCAAGCAATAAGCCGTTGACCAAGCACATATTTTTTATGTACGATTAGTGGAATACTGCGAAAAACATTACATTTTAGCACTGATACAGACACATACTCGGAAGCCCAAGTATGTGCTAAATACATATTACATGCACTTTTTGCCAGCTATGTGCTTGGTTTTGAAAATCAAATGCTTCAAATCATTTCTCTCTTTTCCCTCTTCCCCCTCTACTCTCTTTCTAAAACAAAAGAAATAGCAAATGAACATGCAAGCAATTAAACAACAAAAACAAAAACAAACAAAAAACGCAAACACACAACCATGCAAAATATGGCAACTCACATCCTCTTTCTTCTCTTCCTCCGGTTTGTTCTCTTTGCTCATCTCATTATCCTGTTATTGAAACAAAAATAAAAGTTGACTGTTCATGAAATGTTGAAATCCTTTACTAATCTCCATATATTAAGACATAAGTGATTCAGTCCAGAACCATGATTATCCATTAGTTTGATCATCACTATAACAAGGTAATTATTTTTGCTATACCTGCCCACATACTGTGACATGAGTCTGAAGTAGAGCTTAAATAGAGAGACTGAGTAGAGCAGAGCAGAGCAGAGAAAAGAGAAAGAGAAAGAGAAAGAGAAAGAGAAAGAGAAAGAGAGAGAGAGAGAGAGAGAGAGAGAGAGAGAGAGAGAGAGAGAGAGAGAGAGAGAGAGAGAGAGAGAGAGAGAGAGAGAGAGATGAGAGATATTTTTTACCTTACAGATAAAAATTTTTTGTCATGCACAAGGGCAGGATTTACTGAGGATCACTATTCAAAATAAACCGAATTTCATAAAAATTCTAATATCTGTAAAGTGTCCATGAAAAATGATACACCTCAGAACTCCATGTTATTCTTAAACATTTTGAGGTCTTATTAGCTAGCTTTGTGTTTACTTTATTTAAATGCAATCAACAACATAGATGAATGATGAAATGAGAGTCTGGTGTCGATGCATATATTTAAATTAAGAAAATCATAATGGTTCGACAGTTATCTTTAAAAAAACAACAACCCAGTATTCTTCAAAACTTCAATTTTTCTTATTCTAATTATAACCATTATATTTTGAGACATGTATTGACATCATGATGTTGCACATATATATAATATATGACAACAGCTAATTGAAGGAATCAGCAACAATGTTATAAATTTGCTTAGTTAAAAAAAATTAAAATTATCAAACAAGGTATACGCATATCACCTTTAATGAGATTAGGCAGGGCAATTTCAAAAGAAAAGAATCCTTTCCATGTAAAATTTTCAACCGAGCCTGTTGTGCCTCTTCTATCCCCTTTAAACATAGCGTTGCACAGCTTAATCCCTGTGAACATTTGTTTGGGTTAACAGAATTTTAAGTCACACCAAAGTCACTTGAAAAGTTCTTAAAAATGAGCTTTTTAACCCCAATGTGCAGCAGGGCATGAAGGTTTGGAACATTGTAACCAGATCTTACCTCATTATCATATGTTATCCCTGTAGATCTTCTTTCCCTACGCTGCCTCCTAGCTCTGATGGCTGATGGTTCTTTCTTTTCCTCCTTCTTTTCTTGAGAGCCTAGAAATCACCAAGGAAATTTGCTTAAATCCTGATCATACTCATAGGATTGTGTTTTTAAATACATACACAAACCATGATTTTTCTGTACATTTCACTTATTTACTGACAAAATTGCTAACATGCTTTTGTCCTTTGAGACTTCCAGACATTTATCTTAACAGTTGTATGGAATATAATGTAAAAAAGAATTATGAAAAATACAAGTAATAATCATTTTCAGGGAGCAGCTGAGTCTATTGAGTGATGTCCCTCACAGTTTATTTATCATTATTTGCTTAGATCTACTTTAAATGTTTTGAGACAACTGCTTTTCTATGGCTTGGCATTTTATCAGACAATGTAAGCAAGGCATTGTAGCTTAAGCTTTTTCAGCAAAGTGTAACTGGTTGGATACATTGAAACTACAAGGGAATCGCTAAAACTTTATGCATTTGACCAGGCATACTGTGTTCACAGCTGTATTGACTCACTCACATATATAAATACATAGAGGAAGAGAGCCATGTCCTTTATACTTGAGCTCATGCCTCCACAGTTGTACTATTTGAACTTTTTGAAGTATACTTATAAAGCCAAAGCTGAGTATCTATGGTTTCAGATCCGCTTAAACCGACTTGAGAGATGACTTCATGGATGGGTCACGCAAAGGACTTTTTGCAAATATGTTTCAGATTGCCAATATTACCCATATATTCTTCAAGATTTTATGGATCATTTTTTTAAATTTTCATACCCCTTGAGAATATTTCACTGAATGTCTTCTTTGAATTTTTTTCCTCTCTATCTTATTTATTCAACAACCTCTATAATTTCTTTCAAGTCATTTTCATCATAAATATCCAGAGTTTCTTCACTGTTCTATTCCCTTTCCCTGCACTGCAATAGTTGCTCCAACTGTAAAATTTTACCCGTACAGAGATGATTTGCTTCAACTTACTGTCATCTCTCTTACTCTCGTCCTCTGGTCTGGGTGTTGGAGTGATAGAAGAAGAGGTGGATGAGAAATCTGAGGTGTCTCCATTCCGCAAACGACCTGCACGTAGAGATGAAGATCGCAGCAGATTCTGACTAGACGAACTTCCAGAGTCACCCAGCATGATTGCGCTGTTTCTCTGACTCCTTGGGACATAGCCTGGGACAGAAAAAAAGTCTCCATATTTAATAATTCTTTCTTAATTGTTACTATTTCCATTTTAAACTTTCATATAAAATAGTACTTTTGATTTAAAAAAGCACAATTACTTTTTAGGTGTTTCAGTTAAATGCAACAAAAATGAGGGTATGCATTTATTCCTGTTTCCCTTTATTACTAAAAAAAAACCACCTCTACAATAGAAAAATAATGCCACAAGATAATTAAAAAAAATTGGTCTTGATCACATTATTAATTATAAATGGTAGCTAACATATGAAGGCAAACTTTTCTGCCACTCTGAAAGAAAAAAGCAATCAAAGGTAAATTTAAAGTACACAGAATTTCAATTCTGAACTAAGAAGCAAAAATACACATATTTCTTTAGGGTGCAAAAAAGACAACTGAAACCTCTGAACTTAAAAATGTTAAACCTCTTAACAGCTTATTAATCATTGAATCTGCACATACTTGTTGCAAAACCGTGCATGAGTATTTAGTATCTTGAAGTGAAAAAAAAAGGATGACAAGGATCCATTATGCCCTGAGAAGAAAAACTATTTCTAAACAGTATGTTTACTCACTTGATGTGACATCTGATGATACAAGACCTGATAAAGAATTGAGATCTCTTTCCTCCCTGGCCCTCCTATAACTCCTAGTAGATGGCACATCTGTATTAGAAGACTGAAAAGAGAACATAAAAAAGTAGGCATGAGTCGAAACTCTTGAATTTATTACAAACACATTAATAATGATTAAAAAATCTTATTGTTACACAGATATATATATATATATATATATATATATATATAGAGAGAGAGAGAGAGAGAGAGAGAGAGAGACACACACACACACAGAGAAAGACAGAGAACGATCTTAAGGATATTGCAACAAAGAGATCTACTCACATCATTTCTATCTTCTAAAGCGCGCCTTGATCGATAGCCTGAGGTTATAGACCTATCTTCTCTTTGGCCCACCACATCCATATCTGAAGACGAAATGCTTGAAGCAGTGGTAGTAGTTGTAGTAGCTGTGGTGAGGCTTAAAGAAGAAGTGGCTGAGGGTGCTCCCACACTGCTAGCTGATCGACCAAGCCCGCTACTGCTATCTCTGTCTAAGATAGAGTTCCGCGATGATGATGGCCCATCCACCGAGTCCTTGGCCACCTTATTCGAGTCATCTGAACCAAATATTTCCTCTGTTGCTTTTGTGACGTCTTCTAAGCTCACCCCCTTAAAGAGAGCATGATGAGAAAAGCAGCATTTAAATTTTTATTTTTTTCAATTTTCTGTTTATATTGACTACAAAAACATGATCTTAATGGAAAAAAAAAAGGTTTTGTTCTATCAATTTCTTAAAAGGTGCATATCAAGCTTGGTTAATCTACTCAAGAGCAACATTGATATTTATAAAAGATAATTGTTTGATTTTGAAACAATGAAGGTTACATGCAGCACAAAATATCAATCCTTGGCTCTAACTGATAATTTTTCAAACTTGTTTAGATATCTAAATTTTGCTCTAATTCAAACTGACCACCATTAAGATTATATCTGCGTTAAGTACGCTGGAATATTGTCTGATATTAACAGAATTTGCAAATCTTCTTGTGTACTGCATTTAAGTTGCAACAAGGCAACTTCATATTGATTATAATAATCACAACAAAACATCTTTTTGAACGAGTGAAGTTACAAAATAGTACAAGCTATGCTACTTTAAATTGCCAGGCAACAGGTGCCACAGTAATTGCAGAATGAAAGATTGAAGTGTATAAGGAATAAATTACAGGGACAAAAACAGAATGTGATACCTGTGTTGATCTGCGAGTCTGCCGTGCATGTTTTGCTCGTGCTTTGCGTTGAGTTTCCGTTTCCTCATCCCGTTTCGGTGGTTCAAATGATCTGCAAGACGATAAAACATTTTTTGAGAGAGAGAGAGAGAGAGAGAGAGAGAGAGAGAGAGAGAGAGAGAGAGAGAGAGAGAGAGAGAGAGAGAGAGAGAGAGAGAGAGAGAGAGAGAGAGAGAGAGAGAGAGAGAAAACTATATATGCCCTTTTTCCTAAGACAGAAATATCCATTCTTCACAAGGAATATACAGTAATCTATGTCACACACAAGCTGCAAATTTTTCATGAAGGTTGCATACAAAATATCACTCAGTAAGACAAAAGTGTGCGTCACAGCGACAAAGTTCATGTATTTAAAAAAACAAACATAAAAACCCCCCAGTAACCTGCAAGGTCCCTGACTACTTAAACCTTTAGTGATAAAAGGCACAGAAAAAAATTTGTGATACGATTATGATCTCTTGCCCATGAAAAGCAATTAATTCAAATATTGAAATTGAGAGATGTCAGATTGATGAAAAGTGTTGCAATGAAATATAAAGCAATTATTTGCATGTAACAGTGTAAATTAAACAAAACTTCTTCACAAAAACATCACTTAAAAAGTTCCACGGATTATGAAGTTCGCTCTGTACAATGGATGGAGAGGAATTCAAAAACACAGCAATAGAGGATGTTAACATTTATAAAGATATTTTTGTGATCCACTTATGATAAAAATTTGTCCAAAGATGATATGAAAAAAAAAAAGACTTGTAGAGATGAACTGGACAAACCCTGAAGGCCAACAGTGTTACAATTGCTGAGGAAGAAGGGAGGTTGGATAAGACAAATCCACAGAAAAGTAGCATTCAGCATAACAGAGCTTTGACATTAAATAACAAGAGGCTGGACACTGTAATCTAAGGTATCAGGATAAGATAACAAATATGGGACAGGATGTTTGAAATGGATCTAAACCACAAATGTTGCATGAATACACAAATCATTGCAAGGCTCCTACAGAAATGAATGCCAAACTTTGCAAATGTAAAATATCACAAGCCTAGTTATTTGAGTAATTCAAAGGTTCCTAATGTTTTTTTTTAAAGAATCTTACATTGAGACTAGGCAGCCAGGTTAAAAGCGAAAATAGAGGATTTGAAAAATAGTCAAAGGGCAGTGAAATGGAGAGAAAAATACATGTATGAACATTTCAAAGGCAAACATTTAAATTTCAATAAGTTACTCAGTTGGTTAATTCAGTGATTGTAGACTTAATCTGTTTCAGATGGGATTGATGAACAAATTTTAAGATTAATCTTATATAACAAAGTCAAATTGGATTCCTCTGAAGGAAATTCCTCAAAGTGAAACAAAATTAAAATAAGCCTTCAATTATCTTTGAAATAATCTTCACTCCTCACAAAAACTGAACTATATCTGTACTGAAATTGTTTGTAACCAGCTGAACAATGGCTATAATTTATTTTGTTCGATTCGACTTAAAAAAAAAATCTAATTAAAAAAAAAAAGTTGGGCTTATCAATGATATGATAAAGCAAAATTTGTGTGTGAAGGAGTGAAGAATTTGCACTCATAACACTGCATCTCTTGTTTGGTGTCCAAATAACTAAAAAAACTAGCAGTTATATTGCATTGAAACAGATGCAAAAAATTTAAAAGCTTAGTAAGGATTACTTCATATTACTGCAAAGAGAAAAAAAAAACCACACACAACAAAAAAGAAATTCAAATACAAACTGAAACTAAATGCAAAAACCAAGAGAGCATGACAAGTCATAATTTAAATAACAAAAAAAAATGAGCAAATTATTTGAGGAAAAAATAAAAGATATGAAGCAGCTTGAGAGCAATGACACTAAATTTTTTCCCCTTTTAAGTCGGTAGCATGCATGCACTAGATTGTATTACCACCTCTTTAATTCCCATCTCAACTTGCACACCAGTCAAGCCCAAAACGTTGACACCTGTTACAAAAACACACACTTACAAGATTTTTTTTCCTTGATTCATATATTATTTTTTTGGAGTACATCATACTCTGTCACACATAGTACCTATTAAAGAAATGGTTTGTTTTACATCATACTCTGTCACACATAGTACCTATTAAAGAAATGGTTTGTTTTAGTATTTTCTAACCACAGAGTCAGATGCAGCTGGAAATTGTCATAAGCCTAAAGCTGTGATAGAAGCATCAGTACACACCTTTTAAATACTGAGTTGGTAGTAGAAGGGCTAGAGGAGGAGGCAGGGGAAGACACAGAGGAAGGTCCACAGTATGTCGACCTATCTCTAGCACCAAGTAATGCCTGAGATTTTTCCCGATCTTCAGCCTCCCGTTGTTGCTGACGCAAATGCAATGGGACATAGCTTCCCGGTCGACCCGCATAGCTGCTACGGTAGCCTGCAAAGCTTTGTCCGAAAGTGTAGCTGTTTCTACACGACAGAGTTGTGTTGTTGCAGCAGCGAAATGGGAGATTGGCATTTCACAACAATCAGGATGGGCCAAGGGTTGTGGAGGGAGAATAACAAGGTAGAAGAACAGAAAAGAAAACAAAAAAATACAAGTCACAACATGCATTTATAAAATAAAAGCATTCCACATGCACTAAAATTAATTAACAGCACACTTTGTACGAAAAACGATTTTTCTGGATAAATTTCTTAAAACAATAATATAAATGATTTTAAAAATTCTCAAAAACTCTTAAGGACAACCTAAAAAAAAAAATTGGCCTAAATTAGGTTATCTAGTATATGTGCAAGAGTTTTATCTTCAATTATGATTCATATAACATTTTATTGAAGCATCATGATTCAAAAACTGATTAAAAGAAACCCAAACATTTTCATACAATTGTTACAAAGTAGTTTTTAAGATTTAATGAGACTACTTTAAATGCATCTAATTGCATTATATTACTGCTTCTTCCACTGTTAATAAGTTTTTTTCTAAAAATAAAATAAAAAGAAATTGAGAGGTATTCATACAAGTTATTGATAGCACTGATAAATAAATTGTGGAGGACAGGCCCTACATTTGAAATCATTAACCATCTAACCAACCTCCACCCTTTTTTTTTTTCATTAAAAAAAAACCCCTTCTTTCTACATTACATTAAAGGCACTGTTAAAAACAGATTATGTAAAAAAAATATCTAAATCAAATTTGAGATTAACATCATTCTAAGAAATTATAGTTAATTGAAACAACAGTGTCACCATCTGAGAAGAATGTTTGACAAAAAAAAAGCAGACTGCCAAATAAACCACGATATGGTTATTAAACTTCTTTGAATCTACTTTAAAATATTTAAAGATGAAACATGGGTTAGCAAAATCTGTTAGATAATGATTTTTTAAAAGAGCAAGTTATTTTTTGAAACCCAAATCCAGCCCAACAGAAAGATTTTCAAAGTCAATTTTTGAAATTATTAAAATAAACTTGGGAGCCGTTTATCACTCTGGTGAGAATATGGAGGCGAGAGTTATTGAAAATATTTAGCAAGGGTTATCGTACCAGGAAATGACACAATGAAAGATAATTGAACTTCCCTCTTGTGAGAACATGTGTAATTAAGAGAAATCAATTATTTCATCCAAACACTGTTATACAGATCACTGAAATAATATAAATTTAATTCTGTTCAGTGTACCTGCGCCCAATAATTGATCTATGCTGCATGAGAAATTCACTGCAAAAAAGGCAGATAAAGAGGTTTTCAATAATTACTGCGAGTTTTGATCCTACTTGTGTTTTTATTTCTATTGAATATTGATATCGCTATAGGCTATTACGAATGTTATTATAGTTTGGTGATAAAAAGGACAATGTTTGTAAATCATGAAGGTAAAATTGGTGATACCAAAATTTGGTTTTGTGAAAAATTCAACTTTGAAAAAGTTAAATTTGTTCCATGAGCTTGTTTAGATATATAGCCAAACAAATGAAGACTAACTGGGTTCATTCAATCCCACTTCGCAACTTTTATCATGATTTTTAAATGCTGAACTGCAGCAACACAATCCAAAATGTGTGAAATCAAAATAAAAAAATAAAAATAATAACTCAAAAACATAGATTATAAATTTATGTAAAAAAAAAAATCTGACAAATGATAAAGAGATAAATAATGAAGGAGCCAAAAGATAAAGATGTGAAGGAAAATATAAAGTGTATAATTATGTATAAACTTTCAAGTTCTTCTTTAATTTGAAGAAAGAAAAAAATTATTTCAAAGAGCAAAAGAAATAAACATTTAGAACACTTAAAGGGGAATGCAAGACTTAACAGATGCTCAATTGTATCAGCAATGCTTCAATTAATGATAATGACACCAAAAATAAAACAAACCCACCTATCCGCTGACCTAGTGGTGTCTGTGTCATTGGAGCTGCCAATTAGGGATGTTGTTGTTGTTGTTGTTGCTGCTGTTGCTGTTGAGGACAATGGTGTGGAACCTATGCTAGACATGGGCCGGCGTGAAGCCAAACGTTCCTGCAACTGAAATTAAAAACAAATGGGCTACGAACGTGAAAAAAATATTTAAGATAAACAATTTTTAAGCATTCAGGAAAGAAAAAAATATTTAAGGTATGACAATTTTCTCAAAAGTATCAGCACACTTACGAAATATAATTATATTTTATTTATTAATTTTTTAAAATTTTATTTTATTTAATAATTATATTAAAAATTATATGCAAATAATATCTACACAATGCATCCTTAAGCCACCAAATATCTAAAAGTACAATGTTCACGTGAAACTCATTATTCTTTGACAATGAACAATGTTTTAAAGAACCATTCAAATGAGAAATGTTTCAGTTCTCAGAACTGCATGGTTTAAAGAACACACGATATGTCAAGCTAGATGAAAATACACTTTGGAAACATCATGCAGAAATAAAAAATTATTGAGAAAAAGTGCCTGCTTCACATGCGCAGAACATCAACTTTATGAATATAGAGACAGATGCTTCGTGAAATATTTTTTAAAGTGTTGGGATTTTTTAATCAGTTATCTGCCAGCCTCTTTCACAAAACCATTCATCCTTGAAGAAAAAAGCGGATTTGGTATGAAAAATAGAAAAGGGCATTCAGCTTGGGCATTTTAAGGAGATGTAATTTCAATTTCTACAGATTTATCAAATTGCTTTTGAAAGTTTTAAAATGAAAGCTTAAATAAATTTCATTCTAAGCAATTTCATAAACTCCCATCTATAATAAAACAGAGCTCTTAAAGCTTTTTTTGGAAAGACAAGATTTGAAGTGGACTGCCAAAAGATTTAAAGAGAAAAGGAACTTGTGATAGACACCCACTTAACTCACTTTTTTTTGGACAGACAAGATTTGAAGTGGACTCCCAAAAGATTTAAAGAGAAAACGAACTTGTGATAGACACCCACTTAACTCACTTGCAGCGTTTCCCGATACTGGAACGGGCTAGGCCTCTTATTAGCTGGGGTATTTCCTGTTACCCCTACGGCATGAACTTTGACTCCCGAACCTCCTATACTAATCCCGCTAAAGTTTTTTCTCTATGCAAAGATTCGTACCCATAAGCCTTCGCATTTGTTTGACGAAAAGGGACATCACTGCTCCAAAGGTCAGAAAGAGAAATTAGATCTAAAACTGATTTCTAAACGGAGTTATAAATCAAAAGAACAACATGATTTTGAAGTATTTGAGCAATCAAATGAAAGTGATATTCATCTAGAAGTTAGTGAAGACAATTACAATCCAGAAATTGATGAAATCAGTGATTCAGAAAAGGATAGTTCCGAATTTAGATATAAATCTAAAAGTAAACAAAATGAAAATATGCGGCGTTTTAGAAAAATTAAATCATCTCTCAAGATATCCTTTTATTGTTTATTTTATTCAAAACAGCATGTGTTGTTATTTTGTCTCAAAACTTGATTAAGATGGATTAGGTGTTTTTTTTTTTTTAAACAAATTTTTAAAAATACCCAAAATAGCCCAGCCATGGACCCTCAAATTATTTCCAGATCCTCCGCCGCAAGTGAGTCGATCAACTCAGTTTTTTGTACTCTTTTCCTAACAATAGGAGACTTGAAAATCATATCTTAAATGATTTCAAAGAAGAGCTTATGGGAAACAATAAACAAATTATGTTTCTAAACTTGATATTCACTCCTGAAACCAGTGTGACATCCATCTAAAATACCATTCTCATATTTGAGCAATTAACTTATTATCATGCAGCATAATAAACCAGAAGAGGTACGCAACATAACAGCAAGTTAATGCAGACTTTTTTGTGCAGGCAATTAGTATTGCAGTGTTATGCAATAAAGCCTTGTTCATGACGAAACGCTTAAAAGCACTTAGGGCAGCACTAACATTTGTAAGAGCCTTTAAAAAAAAAAAAAAATCAAATACACTTCAGCTTGGACCTATTTAGCACAAAATGTTCAAATATTTCTCTTCCAAAACATTTAACTTCTAAATTGCCAAAATGTGTGAAAGCGCAGTCAGTGATGTTAGTAGGCTATTGTTAGTCATAGTATTTGACCACACATGTCTTGTAACAAATTAGGTCCCACCTATATAAGGGAAGAATTTTCCCTCAGACTACAATATTTTTTAAATCTCACAGCTATGTTGAGGCAACTGAAATTGGGATTCTTGTGAATCTAAGTTGTCATGGTGTTTCCTTCAACATTTCCTGTTTCTTCTGATTTAAAAGAAGTATCTAAAAGGCACTGTGCTTCCTATTTTTGTTGACAATGACTTCCTTTCCCTTTTTGAATTGTGAAGTTATATACATCATTTTAGACTCACAGTGTCTAATCTAGAATCAAGGGCCAGGCGTGGGCTGGACGCAGATCGTGGGAGAGCATTACTGTCATTCTGGGACATCCACTCATGCACCATGGAGGAACTACCAGTCTTCCGCAATCCTTGGCGCCAAGATGGCACTGGCAGATCACCCTCACTGCCTGTTAGTGACACAGATGTTGATGCTCTTGTCGTTGTTGATGTAGGTATTGAAGAGGGAAGGTCCTGCCACAACAAACCATGCCATTAAGGTAGGAGTGAAGATAAAAAACAGAAGCTCCCCAAAAATAGACTTAAAGAAAAGAACACAGGACATCATGCTGATAGGACTGTGAAATTTTCTTGTTAAAAACTGCAGCACTGGTGCAACTATAAGTGCGTAGTTGTTTCAAATTAAAAGACACAGTAAGTCTAAAAAACAATGGCTACAATTTCAAGAGAGCTGAAAATAGTCGATGTGTCAGTAATTTTAAGTGTTTTAGTTCCACACATAGTCTTTATATACATTGTGTTAGATAAGTTACTGAAAAAATAAAGCCATATTTGTGATTGCTTCCTGTGTATAAAAAATACAGCAAATAAAGTCAAGTTTATGACCACGTCCTGTAGTAAGTCACTTGCACTCTTAACTATGCTGCCAGATTTCTAGTATTGAAAATCACCCTCTGAAGTACAAGAAATTATGACATTGCAAAAATTTGGATTAGAATAAAAATCAAATACAAAGGGATAGACAGGGAGAAAAAAATAGAAATAATTCAACTTCAGATAGAGCTAAAGCAGCAGGAAATAAAGTAAAATGTAATTTAAAAGAATTGATAGCCGATTAAAGGAGTATTTAAATCTCTTCCGGCATTTATCTATCGATTGAGTTGAGACATGACTGAGCAACATGAGCAAGATATAAAGATTTTGCAACAGATAATAAACAGTTGTTAGGCACAAGTATGTATGCATCAATATTTGCTTCTAATATTGATATGTAAAACACTATCAGTAAGCATAAAGGGCAAAAAAGCAACAATGACAACAGCAGTCTAGCAAAGAGATTGAATGTGCAGTGGATTCATTTTGTTATCATTGATTGATTTAAGTACAGTATGTCCAACTGGCTGATTAACTTAAATATAACAAAATATGGTGTTAACTTTGCAAAACTTAGTGCTATTATTTGATGAATGACTGCACTTTAACTGCTATATAATGATCTTATCTTTCATATAAAAACACAATATTATAGTGCTGCAGGTTAAAAAATAAATCACAAGATACAAAACTTCTCGCAACAATTGTTTTGGCACAGTTTATACTCTCTAAGTGATTTTCAAAATTGAGCTATGAAGAAATGTGAAATGAAGAACTTAAGCAGGCACAAGTGCTGTGCGTTAACTATGATTTTTTCATCAAAGTTATGATTATTTTCAAATTGCAACTTTAAAGTAATATTTAAAGTAGCAAATTAGATCAAACTCTAAAGGTAGCATCCAACTGCTTTCAAATTCCATGCATCACGATAACCATGCCTAGAGGAGGAGAGAGAGTTAAAGCAAAAGCAGACCGCTCTAGCAGAAGAAGATGCATTTAAACAAATCCCACAAACATGACTGTAGACAGAAAGAAAAACTACTACTACTCTACAAAAGTACGCCTTGAGCTCATCTTCATCTTTCAGAGAGTTAAAAAATTGATAGGGAATTAAGATTAACATACACCTCCTTCCCTTTCTTTCAAATTTTCACCTCTGCTTAAATGTATTTAACCTGCTATGGGGAGAGCGTGAATAGTTATGCAAAACTTTTACATCAACTTCCAACTGAGTCAAACTCAGTTGTAAAATCTCAGCATAATCATCCCCAAAAGCTTACAGGACCCATAATTATGCAAAGGACTGCTGAAATTGGGGATCAGGGTCAAGGGGCGGACTAAAAATGCATCTGCAGCTTAACTTACCTTCTGAGTGGGGAGTCTTGCAGGTACACTAATTGAGCGGGACACCAGATCTCGTCCCGATGAGGACGAGGACGGAGGAATAACAAATCTCCCCGAGCTCTTCTTTAATGGTGATGATTGTGGTGAGTGTAGGTAGAGGAGATCAGGCGTTTAGGGTCGGGCACATAGGTAGTGGAGAAAAGCAGGCAGTGAAGGTATTGGAAATTATATTAAAAAAAAAAATAAAAAAACAAAACCGTTTGTACACAAATGCAACAACATCCAATTTTTAGATAGAAACAAAAGGTACAACAACCTCTACAATATCAAACCAGGCTAAATAAGGTTACAGAACACTGATGAAGAGACGTCATAATGGTAATGTGGCAAAATGAGCATGTGTGTTTATAAAAACCCTGAGGGTTAATAATCAACCAAACATAGTCGTTATTAATGGAAGTGGATAGACTGAAAAATAACTTCTAATCTAGTTCTTTCAATGGATAAACAATATAATCTGACTTGCCAATATTCTTGCAGATATCTGTGTTTTATGAGTTTAAAAAATATCCTTAATAATCGGGGCACTTTATGCAGCAAAGCAGCTTAAAAAAATTAGTGCTGTTGGAAACTGATCTGTTGCACTGGGCACATGGAATGAAAAAGACTCAAAAACTGTCAGACAAAGAGTGGCTTGTAAATAAGCAATTGGCTTCACAGAACAATTAAATTTAAATCTGTGTAAATATTACATACACTACCGGACAGACAATTCTCCGCTAATTTACATTTAAAGGAATTTTTTTTTCTCCCAATTCAAGCTTTAATATTGTAATGCATTATACTAACTTGATCTATGGGTCCAACTCACTTCCTCACCCTGTGTAGATGCATACTTTTTAGTTAGCTGATCGACTTAGATCCATGTTGATATTATTTAATTTAGTTCTATAATCATTTTACTTGAAACCTAAGAACTTAGTATTGTTTGTTGAACATAGTTCGCACTGTAAGAAAAATATCCTTGTACTTGTGTGGTCAAGATTCAAATCTCCTACTTAGTCCTAACATAATGATAATTTGATCACTCTTTGTTTACCCTATTTTGATTGGATGTTATATTTATTTATGACATGTTATGCGAGACAGTATCAATAATTTCCAACGTCACTACTTTTGTTCTGATTGGTTGCTATGTTATAGTGTATTACAAGTAAAGTGATACCAAGAATATTCTGGTACGAATTATGTAATTCCTTTTCTAGATGAGATTAAGTATAAATAAGAGTAGAAATTATATCTAGTCTGTCAACTTAAAATGATTATTGAGTCAACCTCTTGTCAGTTAGTTGTAGGTACTAGGTCAGTCAAATATTGTTCATGAAAGCATTGTGTTTGATTGTTTGGATTAAGCAGTTTGAAATTTCTAAATGTGGACTTCATCCTTAATTTCTAAAGATAAGTCGTGTTATTGTCTGTGCATATTTTCATACCCTCAGACAGAGCCAAACAGATCATCAAATCTGTTACAAATATTTACAAGTGCAACTTTGCCATGTTAAAAGCAATTAAAATTAAATAATGACATGATTGTAACTCTGATGTGTATGCTGCAGAAGAGTGGAAGAGTGCAGTCTGCCGATATAGAATAATATGTAAAAGATGCACACCATAATTAAAAAACTGCTTTAGTGATGAATATGTACAGAAAGAGACGGAAGAGGCCGGGATACTTGATGCAGTATTAGTAACAGCATTCTCAGTGCTATGGATGATCAGTGCTGAATTCATACAGCAGATAAGCTGCAATGGCTGAGCCTATTGCAGCGACTAATCCAGGCCAAAAGTAATGTGCGCATAAGATAAAAGCTTGGTTCCCTACTACAAATTCATGGGCAAGGAATTCATAAGATCTACGTGACAGCTCTGAGAAACGATAACGGTTCCGCCCACGAAGCTGAAAAAACACAAAAACTTTGATCAAAATTTTACACAATAGCATCCTAGGTGAAAGCAGGAGGTATTAATCTCTTGCACTTTAAAGAGAAAGATAAACAAAGATAGATTTTCACGGAGGTAATCTGGTTTGCAGTAAAGTGGAGCACAAACAAAATATTTTCCAGAACATAGTAATGAAACAGACATAACCACAAATCGAAAGTCTTACAGAAAAATTAGGGGGCTTGAAGGGTAAAAGCACTACTCTACAAAAGCCTTTGGCAATAATTTTTTGTGAAACACAATTACAACACAAAAACAGAGCAATGTCTATGCCATAAGATAAAATATTCAAAATAAACATCTAATTGAAACATGATGATTGTGTTAAAGACAGGAAGTTGAATAACAATGTGGCATACTTTCATAATACACAACTCAAAGTAACATTCTTGACAAATATAGCTGCTTAATTTTTCACCTCACTGAATTGTTTAGAGCAAAAAGTTAATTTATGAAAGCATGCCACAAAGAGAGACTAAACTAGTTAGTTAGTCTAAAATGTTAGTGACTGAGTACCAAAGCACTAGTTCTAAAATCTATAAATTTAAGTAAAGTTTTGAAGTGCATTCACCATTAGTAACCAATAAAAAAAATTTTTTTTTCCTCAATACCACCAAGCTGACAAAAAAATTTCACCTACATGCAGAAAAAAGACATCTGAACATGAAGCGTTAAAACCTGGGTGCTCACATTTATAATGATTGGACGGTTTATTTCAACTTTGTTCCTACATCTCACACAAAGTGGCATGTTTCTACCAATGATTCACAATATAAGAAGCTAAGATAGACATCAATGCCATACCAGACTAACCAGACTGTTTTTTTTTCCCCCTCTTTTTTGTGTTTCTTATCTGACACAATAAAAAATTGAGAGAAATCTAATAATGAAAAATATGTACTTTTGGTATTCCGAGGGGTCTTTAGCCAGTTAGTCTGACTCCTAAATCCTGATCATCAGCTAAACTTACCAGAATTTGTCTTTAAAATTAAGCATCACCTTGGTTATGCTAGTGAACATATCTGATGTCTGTGTGTATGTTTGTGTCTATTAAATGAAATTACTGAAAATAGCACTGAAGGATGGGGAAGAGGCTCATGCAAAAGACTTACTTGTGTATTTGAATCGGTAGGTAAGTCAGTGAGGCTGTCTAACACTCGTGTCAGTGTGACTGAAGGTTTAGCCACAAGTGTTGCTGGCGGAACTGCCCCTAATGAAGTACTGGTACTTGGGCTAGAGGTAGTGGGTGGAAGTGTGCTGCTGCATGTAGTAGTGGTAGACTGGGTATTCGCTGCAGCCGTTGAAGTTGTTGCAATAGTCACAGTAGAGGTTGAAGATGCAGGAGTCATTACAATGCTTGATGTAACAGTGATTTGAGGAGCAAGCACATGAGTTGAGTTGGGTCTCTCCATCTCTGATACTTCGTCAATTTTGGGCATGTCAGGTCGACGTAGATCTACACCAGATGGGACAGACACACTCGTGGGCCGTGACCAACCAACAGAGGTTGTAGGGACCATGGATGGCAAGGACGACTGTATGTGGTATCATAGATATGTTTGTGTTGTTGTTTACATGTGAACCACAGCATCATCAATAGGTATTACTTTGTGTGTCAAAAAGTACAAAAAAAATCTTTTTGCGAGCACCCATTCTCACAAAATTTTCATAAGATTTATACGTGGCGCTGCTAATATCATGCAACTAAATTCACGCACCAAATCCAGAAAAAGAGCAGAATGACTACATTATCTGGCAATATTAAATAAATATTTCCCTTGCCAATACTATGAATAGAATAAGCTTCCTTAATTCTCTCTCATAATCAACGATTTTAGTCTTATATGAGAAGATTAAAGGACATAAATGATAGAAAGCTTTTTAAAGATAAATAATGGCGATTATTGAATATAAAAAAGAAAATGACCCACACTCTTAAAATTTGAGAAAAAAAAGTCTTGAGTTTTTTTTTACTTAGAGTCTCAAAATATTTCAAGCAGTTGGGATTTGAGAAATCTTGCCAAAAATGTAAATGAACTTTGTGCACAGCAGAATCAAGATTGCACCCTCTCTCCTGGTGCTACACAGCAAATGTAAACAAGGTTCTAAGAGGATTAGAGACCAAAAGTTCAACTGGTCGGGATATAAATTGTTGTTGGCAAAAGATAAAAGCTTTAAAGAAATGAAACTTAAAAAAAAAAATTGTGTGTCCTATTAACCACTTTGACAACATTGTATTCAATGATGTCAGATTCCAAACAAATATGGTCTTTAAAGAAAAGTATCAACAAAATTTTCTTAAATATGAAAAGCAAATATAAATATTTATATGATTCAAAATAACCTTTTATAATACTTTGTCGAGGGTTGCCACTCTTTTGTAAGGATTGTTTTTAAGGTACATCTGCTATAAAATTAAGGTAATTGTTATCTAACCAATTTGGTGACACTTCATTGCCATGAAAAAAAAAAATGAATTTTGACCAATATTCACAAAGAATCGTAAATGAAGAAATGCCTTACTACCAGTTTTAATATAGTGTATGTCAGAATTCCAAACTTGGTGCAGAATCATCAATTTAAAATACATAAATTTCTCTTTGCTTCACTATTTACAAAGCTGGTATTTATCTTCTTGAAAGTAGGAACAAAAGAGCAGCTTAAACCCCCAAAGGTGGCAGCTGTTTTAGGGGTCGTGGAGACATGCTCCTATGCAATTTTTTTTTACTTTAGTTTTCAAATAAGCCGCCTGGAGTCACTTCAGTATCTTTTCAGAGCAAATTTCATGGTTGACAAGTGCTACCCATATAACAGATGAACACAATAAGGAAAAACTTAGAAAATGGAGAAACTTTAAATGTTAAGAAAGGATTTCAGCCTGAAAGAGGGAAAATTTTAAAAGCTTTTCGGGAAATCTTGAAAATTTCATACAATTCTTACAATTTAGAAACTTACAGGACCACATTGATCAAACTATTTTTAATGTGAATGAGTCACTTTAATGCATAAACCCTTAATGTGGAGTTTGATAGTAATAAGATATCTGATATTTTCATTCACAGTTCTTAAAAAAAAATTTCTTCAAATTATATTTGAGTTTTTTTTTTCGCTACCTTAGAAATATCAACAATATTAAAGGCATTTTTTAAGGCTTAATTTACTTTTCAAATTTCAAGGGGTTTTTACATCTAAAGGTGCGTGGCAACCCTGATGTTAGGACTACAAGTAAATAAAAAGTTACCATAATAATCACTTTACTTTATCAATAGTGATTGTGTACATTCTCGGTAAAGTTCTAGGAAAGGTATTCGAATGATGCAGAAAAGAATTCAAAGCAGCAAAATACATAAGTCCCGAACACCAAGTGAAAAAATTACTAATTCGTTAAATCTACTTTTTATTTGTTAACTAGTGCTTCATCACATAAGCTCTGCTATACAAATACACCCCAAGAGTTCAAACCATTTCTCATTTATCCAAATAAATATTGGAAAACTCACCTGATTCGAAACTTGTTTGTTTCTTTCATTTTTACGCTCTGACAAAGAGAGGGGCAAAAAAGAAAACTTTGGTAAAAACTTAGAGTAAACTAAATGCTGCTTGGGCAAAGCTAGAACACAATCTTGCACCACTTGCAGAGTATACAAACTTTATTAGTCCTAACTAAGGATTGAGTTATATCTTATATCACTTGTATCTTTCATCAATATTCATAGCATAAATTTGGAACATGATCAAAGATGTTCTGCACTCTTAAAACATTTATTACACAGCTACATTAATGGCTACTTAGGTAAGCTTTAAGATGCTATGATGTTTAATATTAAAGCTAAACAAACAAGCCATCATTTACAATACAAAGGCACTTCCAATAAAAATTTTTTTATCTCATTTGCTTTAATATAAAATATCACACTTACATGAACTGAATATGACTTGGACACCATATCGAGCCCCCCCCTCAAAAAAAAAAAAAAAAATCAAAAAGAAAAATAGATATCATCAGCTCTTTTATAGCTCAACATTGTAGTCGTCTTTGCCTCAACTATCAGAGTATTAATTTGATATTTGTTGCTCTTGTTTCTATCATAGCTCTTTATAAAAGTATCAAGATAAAATCTGGGGCATAAAAAAATATTTTGTGCTACCTACCACATTTAAAACTACAGGGATAAGAGCTTAGAACCAAAAAAAAAAAAAGAGTATTTGACAGATTTTTTGCAGCTTTATCAAAATTCAATTTGCAAAACATACTGCTGGTGGCGCACATCTCTACTTCTTTAAAAGCAAAGGTATTACTATGAAATTTATATGGTTACTTATCTTACTTGTTTTTCACTCTATTCTATGAAGTTTACAGATGTAAAGACCTCTTTTATATGGAACTTTTCCCCACAAAAAAAAATATTGATAAAATGAAATGAATACAGATCAGATCAAAATCTACGAACAAAATACAATTCTAGCCCTGGAAAAAGAATCTGTAAAATAATTCAAAAGGACAAAACTACTGCTAACAATAGCTTAATTGAAAGCAAAAGAGTACAAAACTATGACAGGCTGATGAAGTAACAAACAATTTTTTTTTTTCAAATTGAGCAGATTTTCGAGTCAATCAATAAAGATAGAAATGGTTCATATTGCATGCTGGTTGGCTTCCTTTTCCTACCTGTCTCTGCATCTTCAGCCTCTCTCTCTTCTTGGGCTCTAGCTAAGCTGTGGATAGTGGGGAGTTTATCTTCTGATTGCAGTGAGGCAAGGGCAGCACGTTCTTCTTCAGACGTGCGTTGTATAACATTCTGTTTCTGATCTACACTCATACGAGTCACGGAGCTTCTGGAAATTATATACCCAATCACAAAAACATTATAAGTTTTACAGTTCTAACAAAAACTGAATTACTGCTATTTGTGTTAAGAGTAGAAATTTTTATAAAATAATAATAAAAAAAAACTAACACTAGAGCAAAGACATTTAAAAGTATATAGGTTTCATATAAGCCATTCATCTATCAGGATAGGATAGATTTAATATTCTTGACAACAACAAAAACATCACAATCCAGAATATGCCCTATGTTATATTAGATCATAATATTATGCCAGAGTAAACTAAAAAAAATTTTTTACAAGTCCATGAGCTGCACAGCTTATTATAATTAATTTGCACATCTGCCAAACAACCCGTTCGGTTTATTTTCATTATTTCTTTTGGCAATAATAGTACACTCTTTTCTAAATTAAAGATGGATTGTCAAGCACTTTAAATCTTTGATTTCTTAGAGTGATATACATCCATATTAAACCAAACCAATTTTAGTGGAATGATTCCTTTATTAATTTGGCCCAGTACCTTAAATTTTGGGTTTAAACTAATGTACTAAAAGCAATAAATAAATGCCACACTATCTAAAATGCCCAACTTATTTAACTACCTATGTAAATCTGAAGATAATCTTGATAATGAAACCAACACAAATGAGCAAGATCATAAAAATTAAATCTAGAACAATGCAAAATAGAGCTTTTGACATCTCTTTCTGATAAAAAATTATAGTAAATCCAAATAGAAAGTAAAAACACCATACTTGAAGGATAACTTAGTAATTATAAAGGATCCAAAAGGACGTGCGTGTCTATAAAAAGTATAACGCAAGGTCTAAAATTAAATAGGCACGCAACTTTATAATTAAAGGATAAAAAAGAAATAACAAAACTATTAACAATTCAACATATAAATGTTTCACTTTGTAAGCTTCGTCAGTATTATTACAAAATCGTGCTTTCCTTTCAACATTCAACCCAAGGAGAACTAATACACATTTTATGATTTCATTTCTTGCCACAAATTCACACCAATGTACATTCTTGCAGATGTAAATCTAACTCTCTCTCTCTTTCTCAAACTTCATGGAACTAGCAATTTGAAACTGTCTCTTTATACTTCAAGCATTCACACAAGCTGGTCCTACGAAGTTGAGGATTTGATGTTTTCTTCTGTTATTACTACAATGACTACTACTGCTGCTACCACTATTACCACTACTACCACTACTACTGCTACTACTACTATCTAGCTTTTATAGTGTTCTAGGAAATTAGTAGGCCTACTAAACAAAGAAACATTCTGGCACTATAACCACATGGTATTAACATCAACGACCAAGCAACCTTTCCAATCACGCAAATCCATAAACACCTCTAATTTCCTAAAACACTTTAAAAGCTGGATAGTAGTAGTAGTAGTAGTAGATGTAGTAGTAGAAGTAGTAGTAGTAGTAGTAGTAGTAGTAGTAGTAGTAGTAGTAGTAATAGTAGCAGCAGCAGCAGTAGTAGTAGTAGTAGTAGTAGTAGTAGTAGTGGTGGTAGCAGTAGTAGTAATGGTAATAGTAGTAGTAGCAGCAGTAGTGTTTATAGTAATTAAAGAATAAAAAAAAAACAAAGACAGTTCCAAATTGTTAGTTTCGAGAGTTTGAGAGTTCGAGACTTCAAGAGAGAGAGAGAGAGAGAGAGAGGGAGACTGAGAAAGAGAGAGAGAGAGAGAGAGAGAGAGAGAGAGAGAGAGAGAGAGAGAGAGAGAGAGAGAGAGAGAGAGAGAGAGAGAGAGAGAGAGTGTGTGCGTGTTAGTTTTACGTCTGCAAGAATGTACATTGGTGTGAATTTTGTGGCAAGAGAGAAAATTATGAAATGTGTATTAGTTTTCCTTGGGTTGAATGTTCAACGGAAAGCACAATTTTGTAATAATACTGACGAAGCTTACAAATTGAAACGTTCATATGTAGAATTGATAATAGTTTTGTTATTTCTTTTTTGTCCCGTTATTAAAAAGTTGTGTGCCCATTTCTTTTTAGACCTCATATTACAATTTTTTATTCTTCACAAAAAAAAAAAAAAGAGTTCTAGGTGAGATTTTACGAGCTCACATAAAAAAGTGCTATATATATTGTTTGATTTGCTTCTCCCTTCAAACATTAACTTACCTTCTCTTTCCACTTGAGTTTGAGGGCAGGATGTGATCTGTATCAACTTCATGTTTACTTCGTAGCTGTGGAGTTATGTACTTTAATTAAATCCAGAATGCAAGTATAATGAGCTGGAAAGAAAGTAATGATACTTGATCTGAATCTTTGAAGATATTTATAGTGCGACCATTATTTTTTTATCACCAAATTTGCTAACTGTTTCTCCCCCTTCCCAAAGTAAAACAAAAAATTTATATACATATTATAACAGAGGTGCCAATTTGTGATGAAAAAAAAACCCTGAAATTTTTTTTCTGCAAGAGACCAATTGACTCAAAAACATGACGTTTCTCAAACTTACACAAAGAACCAAAGAAAATAAAGGGTAACTAAAGGTATCAATGTATAAAAGTACATATACAGAAACAAACAATGTAAAACAAAACAAGAGCACTGTTTCAATGGAACTTTTTTTCCACTGATTACTAATCCTTCTTATTTTTCTTAACTAGTTATTAAAAAAAATATAATTAAAAAAATCTTGGTTGGAACAGGATAAATATGAAAAGGAGGAACAATGATTGTTTCTTTGAATGATACATAATGATACAATTTCATGGTTTTTTTTTAAATGAATATGAAAAAAATATCCCAAGTCTTATAGAGCCAGGTTTAGCCTTTGAGACAGACTTTGGATTTACATTGAGGTTAAATGATAAATCTAACTAAAAAAGCCCTCAAGTTCTTTATCTCCTTTGTCTGTGACAAGATTTAGGCCTATAGACCCATTTTCATCCAATTTTTCACCCCTTTTGCCTTTTTCTTTATTTACAGAGGTCCCTCGACCATGTCTCTTCTTCAAGTAAGTGGAGGTTTTGTGAGATGATTTAGAGACATGAAGACCTCTTCAAACAGTTATTACTGAGGAATGAAACTGAATGTAGCAAGCTGTAAACAAAACTAGAAAATTTTCAGAAGTATTAGAACCCATTTCTTTATCTAAACAGCTTAGTTTACAAACATAATTTAATGATTAAGAGGAGCACGTTGCACATAACATTCTTTGATTGATACAGGGTGTAATTTTTATAAGATAATTCCAGCCTTTTTGGCAAGGATCATTCTGAAGTGAGACAAATCTGGACTTCTTAAAAATTCTGGATTTCTGGATTTGTCCAGAACTTTGGCATCTCTGATATAAGGAACTTGGAAATATTTCCCCGGCTTCCTGCCCTTCTGCCACTATTAAGGCCACAATTAAAATGTCTTCCAATTATATACAAACACATTTTTTATGATTTTTTTCTTTTTTTCAAAGCACATTAAGAGACATAACTGTTACAGTAAAAATGTGCAAATGTAAAGATTTGTAAGTCTGATGCTTCTTATTTTTTTTGGTGCATGCAAAAAACAAAAAAGCAATGTAGCAGTGAACAATATTGTGGAACTACAAAACAAGCAAATTTCACTTACCGCAGCTTGGTTTTCTTTCAGCTCTTCTAACAATTTCAACATATCTTTCTCTGCTAAGTCTAGAGCTGTATGTCCCTGGAGAACATTCAAAATTAAACATCTAAATCATCATGTCTTGTTGGACACTAAAATTTTTTAGCATGGTATAGCAAAAAAACCTTGTAATTTCAGTTATTGAGAAGAAAAACTATTAAATTACTGCCAATTACCAGAACGAAAAAGAGAAAAAAGCAATTCATAAGAAAAAGCTATTATGAACAGGTACACAGAAATTTAAAAAAAAATTAAGAATAAGCTTACTGAAAATTTATAACCTGACGATTCCAACAATTGTGTAATATTTTTTAAAGAAATACTGATCATTTCATAGTTGTTTTTTTTTTTTCTGCTTCATTCAATACATTACAAAATGAATGAAGGTACAAGATGGACTCTGGATATAAAGATAAAGCTGACCTGAACAGGATTTGAATAAATTGAATCAAAATTACTGCATTAACCTTTTGTACATTTCAAAGCTAATTTTAAAAAAGCCTTAATGACCTTGATTGCTTTGAAAATCAACAACACCTCTGTACATCACCACATATATCCTCATAATTGTGTCATCGTACATAAAAATTATTTTTTTTTAAGAGGAGAGGTCTATCATATAACATTAGGTGTCAATACATAAAGCAATTAAAATATGTATATTTTTTAAAGCTGTGCTAATTTGGAATTACAAAGAAAGTTCATTCTCTGGACTGATGGATGATCATAAGTGGATAATTTAATTGATAAGCATTTTAGAGTTTGCTGATGATTTTCGGAAATCACCCTTTTCAATAAATTTCCTAGAGAGGCCTGGGTTCTTGCCACATCTGGATATTTTGAAAATAAAAATGTTGATAGTTGAAAAAAAGAGGTGGAGCTAGATTCTGAAGATCATAATCTTCTAAGAAAAATTAATCCTTTGGATACGCCCCAATTTACTGCAAAAATAATTGTAAATGAGGTAGTTGGTTTGAGCTAACTCCTCATTGTTTTTCTTTTAATTTAGCTTGTATGTATTTTTTCCAATAGTTTCAAATATTAAAAATCACCTGATGGTGTGTAGTATACTGAAGACAGGTGGAAATAACAATAAGGCCTGCATTTTTCTGATTTTATGTCGGTTAAGCTTTGAATAGACAATTTTCCTCTAATTTTTACATTTATGACAGTATTGAACTTCTCTTTTGAAGAAGTCTTTGAAGAAGTCTGTTAGCCCTCATTTTGCTGGGTTTTTTTTCCTTTCAACATGTTCACTTCTAGATTCCTTTTTAAAAAACATAAAAAAGCAACAAAAGCTCATTGTAACAAGCATATTGATAGAGTAGCGTTTCTCACAATAATTTTTTATTCTTTTGTTGCTGTTTTTCCCCCAGCGAATTAATTTGAGCAGTGAAATGACATTGATCTCTTTTTTTGTTCCACATTTTTAAAGAATGGAGGAAATGGACATTTATAAATACAGGAACAATACCTTCCCTATGAACATGGCATTAATAAACACAGGAACAATACCTTCCCTATGAACATGGCATTAATAAACACAGGAACAATACCTTCCCTATGAACATGGCATTAATAAACACAGGAACAATACCTTCCCTATGAACATGGCATTAATAAACACTGGAACAATACCTACCCTATGAACATGGCATTAATAAACATAGGAACAATACCTTCCCTTTGCACTAACAAAGGGACAGGCCCAGACAGTATACAAGCAGAACTTTTAGAAGCTCTTGAAGACTATGGAATTGATAAGATCATATCATTACAAAACGAAATCTATGACACAGGTCAGATTGCACCAGACATCTCAAAATCTATATTTATAGCCAAAGAAACCAGGGGCAACAGTGTGTGAATTACATAGAATGATCAGTCTTATGAGTCACATCTCCAAGATACTTTTAAGAATCATCATGTGCTAGTCAAAAACAAAATCAAACCAGAAATAGCAGAGGAGCAGTGTGGCTTTATGGAGTAAAACAGCACAACAAATGCATTCTGCATCCTTAAAACTATAATTGAACAAACTCCAAGTACAAAAAGAGGTATATCTGTGCTTCCTCAACTACACCAAGACATTTGACAGAGTTCAACTTGAGATAATAACACAAATAACCCAGTTAAAGATAGATTGAAAAGATCTACCAGTGTTAAACATGTTCGGGAATAGACAGCAGCAATGAGTATTGAAAGGGGATATCAGCTCATTTAAAAAATTAAAGTGTGGTGTCAGACAAGGATGTGTGCTTTCCCCAGACCTTTTCTTTCTCAATGATGAAATCATTATGGGAAATCTAGGATAGCCCCGAATTAAAGTAGGTCGGCCCAACGTAAACAACTTGACATGTGCTGATGACACTATTAATGAGTGGCAGGTGCACTTCAAACGAAAAGAGATAAGAGATGTGTGGAAGGTCATGATCACCTGTGCTAAAAAGCAGGACACTTGATTGATTGATTGATGAACTCATTGCAGATCTCATTGGATGTCAGGCAGTTATTCAGTCTTAAAATTACAATTTGAAAATCTGATCAGGCTTCAAATAATAACAGCCTCCTACCCTATCTCTCTACCTTCCCACCTTAAACCCATATACCCATAAGATAAGTATCATTAAAAGATTGACAAAAAGGTAGCGTTAAGAAACAGAAAGTAGAACCACTTTACACTTGTATTCAGGAAATAAAATGAAAAAGTGGGTCAAATTGTTAAGGTTATGGGTGCTGCAGGGGAACCACTACCTTACAGAAAGAAGAATCAAAGATCACACAGGCAGATATGTCTTCTTACATGAAAATACTCCTCAGACTGCAGAGCTGATACAAAAGAGTCAAAAAATAAAAAAAACAGCCACTGTCCCGAGAAACAATAGAGATGCTTACAATTCAAAGGCCTCTCACTAGTCCAAATTTAGACTTTTATTCTATAGATAACTTAATAATATAATAACAGAATAATATTCTGAAAGCACTGCCAAATTAAATATGCACAACTTGTAAAAACATTCTGAGGTCTGGAGTTCATCATACAGGCAGCCCCAATAAGTGCTGCCTTTCTGATGGGAGTCCTAAAATTGTCATCTAGTGGCTTTTTGGGTCTTATTTCATCTTAGCACATCACAAGAGACTTTTTTTTTTTTTCAGCACACAATTCTCAGTTGGGTTTTCTATACTTCAAGATTTTCTTTTGCTCCTGAGAAGAGGAAAAAACCCAGAGTTCAAGACTATTTCAGAGAGTACCCATCTCTGTGCCATATATAAAAACTTAAGCAAAAGAAACAGCTCCAGTTTCTGCTAAGTTCTTACAGCTTTGTTCTTGTAAAGCATGTCACAGTTGTGCTCAACAAGCAGCTTGCAGGCTTCTTCTTGACCCCAGTGAGCAGCAGCATGTAAAGGGGTCCAACCATCATGGTCCTCTGCATCCACATCCACCCCAGCCTCCAGTAGCAGACTAAGGAAAATGGTAAAATGTTTTACGGATAAAGTGATATACTCACTGAGTTACATTCTTTTTATCATGGTCAAGTATGAAAGAAGTTAGTATTCTATTTATACAACCCCAAGAAACTTCAAAAGAGGTAAACCCAATTTCATCATAAAAAAATGGAAATGAAGTCCTGACAAAGTGACACTTGCTAGACAACATGATGAATTAAATAAAGCAAAATTAAGGTCTGAATACGGATCTACCTGTCTGTCATAGCCCAAATGAATTCATTTTCATATTGATATCTTTAGTATTTAGAACAGTGACCCATTTTCTTTATTAACTTTGAATGTCCAAAAAATTTAAAAAAAAAAAAAAAATAAAAAAAAATTAAACCTCTTTTTGTCCATGATGTGAAAAAGTGGAATTTCTTCTCCAAAGGCTATTTTCTGAAAATGAGAACTCTGAAATCAAGCTTTTATACATGAATATTGATGATGATAATTAGAAATGCATTAAAAAGTCTAAATTGTTTAAAATACCTCATGACTTTCATGTAACCCTTTGCAGCTGCTACATGTAATGCTGTGGCACCAGTTTTGGGGTGTCGTATCTCCTCTACGGTCTGTTCACTTAACCACTGGTTGGCATCCTCTAGCATGCGCTGCTCCTCCTCACAACGCGCTGCATCAGCATCAATGCCTGTAGATTATGAAACAAATAATAAGACAAATGGAATAAATTCTTTCACTGAATCTTTATGGAATATTTTTTTTTATGTTACTACAATCCAGCCTTCCGCTTCAGGGTTCCTTGCATAAAATGATTATATCTATTGAAAACCATTAGTTCTGTGGTCTATTTTGGATTTTTTCCAAAACAGTGTTAAATCGAGAGATTTAAAAGAAAAAAAAAAAGGAATCCAGACAGGTATTAAATTATTATTAACCTTAAGATAATACATATACTTTTCTTTCATAAAATTATTTTGATTTAATTTATCTTAACTGAGTTATTATAATCATGCGCTTGGTGCTGAGAAAAGACCAACTTTCAGTAAATACTGTCTGTCTGTTCTACCCCATCTTCCCATTCAGTTTTAGCTGCTTAAATTTAAGGAAAGTAAACAGCTGTTGCTTCATTAAAAGCCTTTTCTGAGCTCTATTGGTTTTGCTGTTGAAAACTTTCACTTGCATTTTAAAACTTTTACTGAGTTGCTACTTTTAAAAATGCTATAAGCTGTACTTGTTCTATTTTTCTTTGCTGCTCTACTTTTCTGCTTGATTGTCCTGAATCATGACTATAGAGGCAAAGGTCAGTGAGCTTGCTTTACTAGCTCACTTTCCTTGGTGCTGCCAATTGACATCAATATCAACATCTTTCACGACTAGATCTAGATTTTAGGAATGCAAACTTAAATTTCACTAATGCCTAAATGATGTTCTTGCTTCACTGCATTCAGCATTAAAATTTTGTTCTTTACTCCATGGCCTATTACTTTAACATCAGCCTCTTTAGTTTTATCCACTAAAAATGCCATGTTTAACTCTACAGACCTTTTGATCTAGATTAGAGTAATGATTTGTCTTATATAAGATTCTATGTTCTTTTTTTTTTTTTTTTTTTTACTTTTAAGGCAAGTTGTGCAAATTTATTTAGGATTCTACAATTATTAGCCAATCATAATCTCAATGTATGTGTGTGTGTGTGTGTGAGAGAGAGAGAGAGAGAGAGAGAGAGAGAGAGAGAGAGAGAGAGAGAGAGAGAGAGAGAGAGAGAGAGAGAGAGAGAGAGAGAGAGAGAGAGAGAGAGAGAGAGTGAGAGAGATAGAGAGAGAGAGAGAGAGAGAGAGAGAGAGAGAGAGAGAGAGAGAGAGAGAGAGAGAGAGAGAGAGAGAGAGAGAGAGAGAGAGAGAGAGAGAGAGAGAGAGAGAGAGAGAGAGAGAGAGAGAGAGAGAGAGAGAGAGAGAGAGAGAGAGAGAGAGAGAGAGAGAGAGAGAGAGAGAGAGAGAGAGAGAGAGAGAGAGAGAGAGAGAGAGAGAGAGAGAGAGAGAGAGAGAGAGAGAGAGAGAGAGAGAGAGAGAGAGAGAGAGAGAGAGAGAGAGAGAGAGAGAGAGAGAGAGAGAGAGAGAGAGAGAGAGAGAGAGAGAGAGAGAGAGAGAGAGAGAGAGAGAGAGAGAGAGAGAGAGAGAGAGAGAGAGAGAGAGAGAGAGAGAGAGAGAGAGAGAGAGAGAGAGAGAGAGAGAGAGAGAGAGAGAGAGAGAGAGAGAGAGAGAGAGAGAGAGAGAGAGAGAGAGAGAGAGAGAGAGAGAGAGAGAGAGAGAGAGAGAGAGAGAGAGAGAGAGAGAGAGAGAGAGAGAGAGAGAGCGAGAGAGAGAGAGAGAGAGAGAGAGAGAGAGAGAGAGAGAGAGAGAGAGAGAGAGAGAGAGAGAGAGAGAGAGAGAGAGAGAGAGAGAGAGAGAGAGAGAGAGAGAGAGAGAGAGAGAGAGAGAGAGAGAGATAGAGAGACAGAGGGAGAGAGAGATAGAGAGACAGAGGGAGAGAGAGATAGAGAGACAGAGACAGAGACAGAGGGAGAGAGAGAGAGAGAGAGAGAG
This sequence comes from Elysia crispata, assembly GCA_033675545.1. Taxonomy (NCBI): domain Eukaryota; kingdom Metazoa; phylum Mollusca; class Gastropoda; family Plakobranchidae; genus Elysia; species Elysia crispata. The sequence continues at coordinate 332,346 of JAWDGP010003844.1, forward strand.
AGAGAGAGAGAGAGAGAGAGAGAGAGAGAGAGAGAGAGAAAACAGACAAGTGGAAGTTTCTAGATGTACAATCTAAGAATTTTGCCAAATAATTTTAGAGGCCATGAATATTAAAAAAGTAGATGTGTGCTGCAGAATAGACATAACATTAAAAAAGCAAATTTTCATCTTTGCAACTGACTTATGAAACACTTGACTCCTGAACCTATCTCCACATTTTTTCAACCCTGACTTTCTGGGGGATTCCCAATTCATTATCAGCAAAAGATATTCCCCTCTCATTCCCCCTTTTCTCTCTCTATCAAAGGCTTCAAACTTTTGAAATTTCCACACTAAACTGGAGAGATCGTACAAGTATACTGCTATATGGGCTTAAAAAAAATATGCTTCATCAATTACTGCTGTTGACAATTCATATAAATGGATCTTTTAAAAATATAATATCAGGGATGGGGAATGTTAAGAGCACTAAGATAATCAGTTTACCCTGTTTGTCCATCTCCTCCTTCAGCAATTTCTCCATTTCGTCATTCTCAGCAATATCCATAGGTAAGTCACCATCATTGTTGACGGCTGCCACACTTGCCCCATGTTTAATCAAATATCTACAAAAGATGTACAGACCCAGTTTAGCTGACAAAAATCGCAAAATCAAGGTAAATGATAATTAGAATATTTATTTAAATCCTATCTTACTCACTTATTTTCATGCAGAGCTGCCAACCCAACCAGCCAACAAATGTATAATTGTGGCCAAAAAAAAAAGTACGATTGATCAAAAAAAGAGTACAACCACAAACCTTAATATACATGCATATATAAGTCTATATTACTACCTCAATCAATATGCAGTAAGGTATCTACAAAATATTCTGATGTTGATATAACTGACCTTCACAACATTACTGCTGAAGCCTATTTTCTCAACAAGAGATGCGGCTGCAGCATAGTTTGCACTTCTTTTCTGATATTATCTTTTGCCTTTTTTTTTTTTTAATTGGGTGGTTTTTGCTCCTACTTCAATCCATAAACTAGTTTATAATGAGAATGATCTTTATCTTGATCCTTTTAGATCTCTATATCTAGATTGCCCTGGACTCAAGTTGATAGAATTTACTGCTATACATGTATTAGATTATATAGAGTACTAATTAGAAAGCAAAGCTGGAGTCTTGAATTTCCCACACTCTGATTCACAAAAAGTCAAAGCCTTGGTCATATTTCAGTTAGGCCTTTTCAATTTCAAAATCAGGCAGTCTGTTAGCCTAACTACCCTTGAAAGAGGTGACTGTTAAATTAATGCTTCACCTAACCTAGGATTGCCTATTATCTAGGACAAACGGAGTCAAGTATTTTAGTGATTTTGTTCTCAATGAAAATTGATGTAACTACTAACCTATCAAGGTTAAAGCACACTACCTTAACCCTGGAAGGCTGGAAGCCACCTGAAGAATCAATCCAGGTCATAACTAGAAATATTAAGCAATGAAATTCAAGAATTTATTAAGTTCTTGCACTAATAATGGCATGCGTTACCATTTATGGGACTAGCCTGAATATTTATAGGCAATAACTCCTTATGATTTAGAAACTAAGTTCTTAAGAATGAATGTATGAGAAAAAATAAAAGAGACTAATATTGTAAAGCCACCAGGGAAAAAGTACAATTCAGTAAATTGGTGTAAACTCTTACAAACAATAATAATGCCTACAAATAGGCTTTTTTCTTCTGGTTTAAGGTTGGCAGCTCTGCTCATGACTTGGAAAATTGCCTTGAAACAACAAAAAACATAATACTGCTGTGATGTATGATCAGACATTTTAAATGAAGGTAGATTTATTCCACCAGATACTTCCATTTTATAATATAAAAGATAACAGCAATGATTTTCCATCATGGTATCAAATCATGCTATGCCACAAAAAAAAAAAAGCATGTTTCCTTCACAGCTAAAGAAAACTTATGCCATAGTATTGATAAGATAGACAAATAAAAAGAAAGCCCAGAGATATCTTTAAATCAGATGAAGTGAAGAAGTGTTCGTAAAATTAATGTGATTTCAGGTTAACTCTGATGACTCAATCTAATTATTGCTAGCGGCTAATAAAATTTTTGGATATAAATGATAAAATGCATAGCAAGATGTTATAGAAAAAAAAAAAGGGATTTTCAAACAAAAAATTTCAGCATATTTGAAACAAAACAATCCATTTCTATTGTAGCTAATCTTCGAAGGTAAATTAAACAAAGAAAACTTTCTTCCCTAAATGTATCAACTAAACCCACCTTGCTATCTCTGTAAAAGCACAAGATGCTGTAGCATGGAGAGGTGTCCAGCCCTCATTATCACAGACATCAACATCAGCTCCATTCTCCACCAGGAATTCCACCATTTCCAGGTTGTCATCAATGCATGCCTAGTCACAAAGAAAAAGAAGAGACAAATCATTAGTTTTCTATCCTTCTTGACCTAATGACTACCACCATGTGAATGGACTGGGGAGGGGGAAAGTGGGATCATCACTTTGCTTTTCTTTCACTTTACTTTTCAGACTTGAAGATTTCACAAACTTCATAAGCCTCTTCTGGGATGCTTTGGTTAAGACAGTAGTCCTTTGCACAACTACTAACTGCAGACATAGAAAGCAAGGAGATGTTGATAAATACTGACTATTAGGTAAGTGTTCTTTTCAAAGACACATCAACTACCTTGACAATAAGCGCTCAGGTCTAAATATTACCAGTTGACGATTATCTCAATCATTGCTAACCCAAGGCAAGTATTTCTTAACCTTAAGATGAATTCCTTTGTTGACAGATCAAATTATAACTATAATTATCTTAGCAGGCCTCTCAAAAGATAACCTCTTCTCTAAAATGTTAACTGAGATGGATGTCCCAAGGCAAAAGGACCTCCCTCCTCTCTTCTGATAACTGTAAAGCTTTACATAAAAGTTTTGATGGAAAGCATGAACATCAAATACATTGTAAATCATAAGTCTTCCTATATTTTTCAATCCTCCAAACTATTTGTTTGTAGAGCTAAGATTGTGCTAAGTTATCTAATGGAATACTTCACTCTCCCACGACTTTATAAAAATTTTCAAATGATTTTCACTTCTCCTCCATCAAACATAACTTTTAATGTATAGTTTTTCCTTCAGAAATAAACTCTGCAGAGGAGTTGGCAGTCCCTGTTTTTGCCCCATATTTCTGTATTGAGGAATGGCTGCTAGTGATGTTAGGCATTGCTGTAAAGAGTCCAGCTTCAGAAAAATTATCTGCCTTTCTTTTCATTCAAATATGTTTCTGAACTGCTGTCACTTTAGGCAATAAGTCCTTTAGGGTTGCATCTGGTTCAAACAGTATGAAATTACAACTGCTTGTTTCAAAACCATAAACTTTGCCTTATCAGATTGATGCCCTATCCAACGAGCTATCTGTCCCCTCCTTTCTTGTCATCCTTTGGTCATATGATTAAGGTATCTTGATGTATAGCTAATTTGTGTATTTATGGTTTTTTATTAATTAAATACCTATAACCACTGGATAATTCATTTGTCCATCGATTTATAACAAAAATCAAGATGTCAAATATTTAAATTTAAGAGGACTAATTTTATTACATGTCCATTAATGAACAATTACGAATGTCTTGATGAAATACCGATGGGAATAATTATGAATCTGTTAAGTATTCATTAATTTGCAATGAAGCTACAGTTAGCCTAATGCAAGAACGACGACGAAGTGTTCTATTTTTAGTATATATATATTAAACAAATCTTTCAAAAAAAAAAAAAAGGCTCTAAACGTGAAAATGTGAGACAAAGTTGCATGCGCTTTAAAGAAAACCCGTCATTATATCCTACCGCACGTCTTTGTGAGGTTTTATGTTTATTAGTGTCTAAAAATTATATCAGTAAGTAGCAATAACAGTGTGAAGCGACCAAAGCACGTAAAGACGGTAAGATACGACCCGATAACTACACGGCGTGATTCCCCAGACGTGGCCGAACAACCGACTTTATTAGAATGATTTCAATTAAATTTATGAATTTCAATTAACAGTACCAGATGGCGAAAAGCTCATCTACACACCGCAACACTTCGTGACGAGTCGCAAATGAATTGGTCTGCGACCTTCAATAATTTGCTAGGAGATGCGATGTTTGCTGTTAAAAAAAAATATAAGGTTATCCCGCGAGATGAGTCTCAATTATTTCCAAAATGGTCTGACTATAACAAACGCTGTGCAGATTATTAATATTAGGCTACAGTTCCAAGCGTGCACGATAAACTTGCACTTCCTTAAACAACACAATTCCAAGACCGCAATTTGATTCAATGTCCGAACAGTCATCATCTCCTCTTTTGTCTCTTGTATATAATATGAAGAGGTAGTGTCCCCTCCCTCTCCTATCATTGGCACGCGAATGTCATCGTGCAACATCAACCAGACGTGTCGGCAAATGTCTTTATAATACTGTGTAAAATGAATAAAACTTCGGCAAAGGTCGACATCGTTGCATCAAATTTAAAATTGCTTTAGGCCACAGCCTCAAATAGTAATGGCATATCTATTCATAACAAATGAACTAAAGAAGCGTTCAGATTGGTAGAGAAGGCTGAAGTAGGCTTACAAACACAACATTACCGGTGTCAAGTCTAGATTTAGATCTGGTTATAAAAAGTATGGTAAGTTGAGTCGCGGGCGCAAATTCTCGTCTCGAGAGCTAAAGAGCGATCTAGATGAGTAATGGCTCTCCTGTCATTTGAGAACGAATAAACATTCAGATCTGATGATGGTTCTATGCTGTGCAATTTTTTGTATGCTTGAGCAACACAACTACAGCAAGCCTTGATTATAAATAGAAACTTGAACCCTGAAACATTTTTTTAACCATCTTTTGCCGATTCTTTAAAGCTAAAGGGTTTCAGTCAAGTAAACCTGGAAAATCAACAGCAACCAATTTACTTTTTTCTTCAATCAGGGGAAGCAGGTATAAAAACCGAACTATAATTTTTCTTTCCGATCAATCAATCTGCTCCTGTAACTCACTTAAGAAAGGTACTTATAAGCGCCTTGATTCAATGCCATTATGGCACGCTCAGGATTTGAACTCTTCATCCCCCATGGTGCGCGTCGGAAAGCTACACATGCTACAACACAAATATTACTTTTCCGATATGTTCTAGTTGAAAAGGGACACCAAATTGTAGACATTCTAAAACTAGCTCAGGCAAAAACGGCAAAGATTTGAACCCTTCATCCCCCATGGTGCGCGTCGGAAAGCTACACATGCTACAACACAAATATTACTTTTCCGATATGTTCTAGTTGAAAAGGGACACCAAATTGTAGACATTCTAAAACTAGCTCAGGCAAAAACGGCAAAGATTTGAACCCTTCATCCCCCATGGTGCGCGTCGGAAAGCTACACATGCTACAACACAAATATTACTTTTCCGATATGTTCTAGTTGAAAAGGGACACCAAATTGTAGACATTCTAAAACTAGCTCAGGCAAAAACGGCAGAGTCTGGCTTATTACATTACAAGACAAACCAGTTTCGATTACATAATTATGGATACTGATTTCTCCCAAATCAAGGCAAGCGAAACGCCACCCCTCCCCACACATACATGTACTCGCGCGTGCGTTTATTTGGGCTAGTAGGACTGCGAAGCGGAGGTTTAGATCTTAAGCTGATTTAGGAACAAGAAAGGCAAGCCCACTCTAAAATGGTTCTCACATGTTAGATGATCGTAGAGCGAGATGGGGGTGACAGAGAGAGGGAGAGAGAGAGAGAGAGAGAGAGAGAGAGAGAGAGAGAGAGAGAGAGAGAGAGAGAGAGAGAGAGAGAGAGGGGGGGGGCAGAAGAAGGAACTGTGAGCTACTCAGATTAGGTCCGCATTGCTGCTCCAGAGGAATGTCCGGCCACAGTCGGGTCGCCGGGCTCGTCAAAAGGAACAGACAGGGCACGACTGACTAAAATAGCTTGATATTCGCCCGACACACGACAGACATGTTTGGAAAAGCAAAGATGCCGGGTGGATCAGCAGTCACTCTTAGAGATTAAGGCATATGAAGGCCTATCTAATTAAAATACAAATCATTTTATTAAAAGATTCTTTGGAACTAACGTAAACTTCTTATTCAAGGTTGTTGGTACTAATGTTAACACAGTCACAAAGTCAATGGCCCAACGATATCAATCGCACCGAAGAGGGAGAGGGAGAGGGAGAGAGAGAGAGAGAGAGAGAGAGAGAGAGAGAGAGAGAGAGAGAGAGAGAGAGAGAGAGAGAGAGAGAGATGAAGATAAAGACAATGGAGTGTTTTTCATATATTCTCCGCACAGAAAAATAAGGGAAATAAAATAGGCCAAGAGGTAAGCGTGTGAACTTACATCACCATGCTCGTATGTCATGTATTAGTACAGATGAATGGAGGCAGGAGAAGCTTCTGGCAACGGGGAGGGGTAAAATGTAGACATTATGGTCTACACATGTATTTGATTGTGTGCAAAAGGGAAGGTAAGTTCGAATTGAATTTACTATGTTCGGAAAGCGAAAGCTGTTTAAAAAAGGGTGGTCTCAAAGCAACAATTATATAACTGGCTCATGCATCAAAGTAGAATCTTCCTTTACAAATTTTACTGTTCAGTGTTCAGTATTCTCTCTCTCTCTCTCTCTCTCTCTCTCTCTCTCTCTCTCTCTCTCTCTGTCATTTCATTGTCAGAAAGTAGCCGCTCTCACATTTTGAAACAATGTTGATCAGGACAATTCCATTCATTTATTCCTACCCCTAGACTCTGAAAGCACACGAATAGGATAGTAACAGTTTACTTTTCACAGCTAACAGTTCGCCGATCGGGAAAGGGGATACATTTCATAACATTCTCCTTGAAATCAGTGTTAGTGAGAAGCTGAAGGCAACGAGGACCTACAGTGTATTTACATAGACTTGGAAAATAAAACACAAGTTAAAATTTGATATTAATTTTCCAATGACGCCGCTCGGCCTTTTTTAAAACAGAGACGTGAATGAAATTTAAAAATAAATATAAAACAAAAATGAACATAACCGTGACCATGACTAAAGTATTAAACGACTGCTTAAACGTAAGCTATCTTAAAACTGCAAGGCGAGGGAGGGGGGGGGGGAGGGAGGAGTGAGGGAGAGAGAGAGAGAGAGAGAGAGAGAGAGAGAGAGAGAGAGAGAGAGAGAGAGAGAGAGAGAGAGACATTTATTATGACACATTGCGACATTATGACAAGAAAAAAAAAAAACCAGAAAAATTAAAATTGACAGCTGAGGCCAATTGTCCATGTTAATAAACATTATGTACAATACTCAACGCGTAAAGAACATGGAAATTCATCGAAGGTGTATCCATGTGTGCATGATGCAAGATGAGTTTTTTCAATTCTAACGATCGAGAAATTGCAGGGCAAAAATACAACAGATATTACTTTTTATTTGCAACTCAAAACAAAAATGCTGAACTTTTTCAAAACCAAGTTGACAACTGGTATTCAAATGCATCGCACAGTACGAAATCAGTACTTTATCTTTGAAACTCTCTCGATCTCTCTCTTCCCCAAACATTCCCAGCTTTTCCAGGTGGTCTAATCATGGCTTTTCAATTTGTAAAAACAAAACAACACTTCAATGATCAATTTCAAATCCGGCCTGGCGTATCAATTGCACTTGAATAAGGGTACCAGGTTTTGGTGTGCTCTCAATATACCTCCGTCGAAAATGAGTTAAGTGAGGTCTTACTTCGAACCTGCGACGAAGGGGTCAGAGCGCCTCTTCTATTCCAAGATTACTAGGACTCTGGCTACAAAGACCTTTTAAAACGAAATAGCTAGGAGCTGAAAAGATTAGACCCCAAACGCACTCACTGACTGTGTGGGCGTCGAACACTCAAGGAATGACCTGCGGATATCAGAATTGACGTTGCATGCAGCTTCAATTTGGAAGGAGAGATAAATAGGACAGGGAGATGGAGTGGGGGGAGGAGAGAATGATTCGCATCACGTGGGGTCAAAGCACACCAATAATAAAGTGACATCAGTCACGCCGAGAGAGATATGAGAGAGAGAGAGAGAGAGAGAGAGAGATCCTAAATGTAAACATCTAACAAATTAATTCACGGACTATCTGCCAGTTGTCATAGCTGGGTTTATTATGATGAGGTTACACAACGTTTGCTGCCTACACCAGCCCTCTTTTGGTTAAATTTTAGTAAACGTTTACAAATAGCGTGTGTGAGTGTGTGTGTGTGTGTGAGAGAGAGAGAGAGAGAGAGAGAGAGAGAGAGAGAGAGAGAGAGAGAGAGAGAGACAAGCAGTAGGATAGAGAGAGTAGGCAGTGGCAGAAAAAGATGGAACATGCATTCATTACACTCACCGCCCATGATGAAAAAACGATTAAAAAAATAAGAACAGCAACGAACTTCCATACGCGTATGCTAAAAATAAATGTAAATTTAGAAGTGTCTAGTAATAATGGAACGCTATAGAAAGATCCCCATTTAAGATAAGATAAGATAAGATGCACTTTATTCATCCCTGTTGGGGAAATTAAAAAATTGACATGAAGAAGAACAATGCGACATTCAATCAGTAAAATAAGCCAAATTCTCGAGATTTTTTTACACCAGTAACCAAAAATGGGTTGGTTCAGAAAAAAAAAAAAAAAAAAAAAAACCCAGGGAGGACAACGTTCTTTAAACAATCCTGTAGTTACACATGTTATGGGTAGAGTAGTTAATAAGACTATCATCATTAGATTGCGCAAAACCGTAATCTTAGTCTACCTTATTTTACTTGTCACGAACACAATAAACTCACCCACACCTTGAATATGAAAAATTATCCTTTATCATATTATATTCGGGATCTGAGAGAAGGTGCACTTATCAATTCAAATTTCATTATCTGCTCAAACTCACGCCTAACCATTTTAATGTTAGAAATATATATATATATATATTACAAACCTTACAGTTACAAAATTAAAGTTAGTTCCCATTTTCGAACAAAAACCTTTCATTCTTTTTTTTTCCATCTCGACTTCTAAAAAAAAATTTGAGAAATTACCTCAGTATCAGCACTTTCAATGTTTCTCATATTAACATGTATTCACCGAACAAGTCATAAATTTACCTGGATTCGTTTTCTACACCATAACAATAGTTAGAAAAGTTTGCTTTGAATCAAACAAATTTAGAGTTTTAGTTCCTGAAAACTTGATTTGAAAAAAGTGTCTATTTAAATTTATACAACCTGGCTAGTGGATCATTACTTAATTCAAGCCGTCACAAAGATCTAAAACGAATTCTATGGGTTAAGGAAATAGTCACTAAAGCAAAGGTGAAGATTAGTAAGATAGAAAGACGCAGACGTTGCAAGTTAACACCCTTGACCTTTCTATAAATTGTTAATGAAATCTTTTTTACTGATTTTTGGCAGAAAAAATGTCACAAGACTTTCGCCATAGTAGCAGTTTAACTGCTAGTTACGCACGAAAGCCGATTCTACAGTAATCGGTCCAAAGTTTACTGTCATGTCAACTGTATCTATAACGTAATTGATGACATAAATCAATTATGAGCACAAAAGTGTATCTGAAAGAGGATTTCCACTGAAACGACTTAAAGATGCACTGTCCATAAGGAATTTAGAGCTGCCAATTTATTTTAACCAAAAAGAATGTTTAAAAGTATCTTTAGCTTTCAATCATCATTTTTTTTTTAAATTTTTTTTTACAAAATTAGCTATCTATTTTCATTGCATGTATTGTTTTTATAGCAAATTTCAACCTTACTATAGGCTACAGTTTAAACTGCACTGGACTGGCTGAGTCGAGTCAGCGCAGACGTTTGTTTATGTTGAGTGCAATTGAAAAACGCGCAAAATCTTTCTCAATAAAAAAAAACAAAACATAATCATTCAGTGCATCAATGGGCAATAAAACCCCTAATCCCACAGGTACGTTGCAGCGAATGACTATTCTCTTAATTATGCAGGCCCAATAGAGCCACAGCTGGTCGCAGTCTACCTTTTCAACCCTTCCACCAAGAGTTTTACTTGATTGACCACAGCTGATTTGGTCGAGCAGGAGGGGGAAAGGGGTAGAAAAATGATAAAAGTTATTTCCAATGAGATTTTTTTTTAAATCCGGACCGATCACGATAAGGCCTGAACGTATACTTGAACCCTACTTGGATTTATCCAACTTCAACGCTGAGACTAATTCGAGACGATGCTCAGTTTTGAAAGCTGAAAAACATGTTTGTAAAAAAGTTTAAAAAAAAAAAAAAAAAAAGGAAACGACTTTGGTACATGTTTGTACTGTAAAGTTTTTATATTTCCACAATCAGCACCGACTGAAAGCGCTGATCAAACACCAATCAACGGCTTCAGTCTCATAGATTTCATTCAATCAATAAACTGACATCTTCCTCATTGGCAATCTTTAATATAAAACGCATAACAAAACGTTGTTTGTTTCTTTTTTTTTTTTTAGTCCAGAGGAACCTAAAACAACTGTTCCATTAAACACAACTAAATAATTTATATAAAAAGAATTATGCCATATCAGATAATAACGAGGCTGTGATAACTGTCCAAGACAGGCATTGTCCCTTCTTCTCCACTATCAGGTCTCTGAATAGGGAAGAGCTGTAAAAATAACCCTTTTATTAATATCTAATAATATCTGTATCTAAATAAAATACAGGACCTCATATGTTGCTTGGTTTAAACAATTATTTTGAAATGACATGAAAAACGCAAGGCTGGCAAAGAAAAGGATGAGAGACAGAGAGAGAGAGCGAGAGAGAGAGAGAGAGAGAGAGAGAGAGAGAGAGAGAGAGAGAGAGAGAGAGAGAGAGAGAGAGAGAGAGAGAGAGAGCGAGAGGGGGAGAGAGAGAGAGAGAGAGAGAGAGAGAGAGAGAGAGAGAGAGAGAGAGAGAGAGAGAGAGAGAGAGAGAGAGAGAGAGAGAGAGAGAGAGAGAGAGAGAGAGAATAATGCATGGGATGCCTGTTTTTTAGACCACTTTCTCACACAATTCCTGAAAGGGTTAAAATCTTGAAAGCTTTAGCCCATAGTTCATTATCTCACTTAAACAATTTACCTCACTGGTACCCCGGGCGTTACGTCTGTGCGATTAGTCATCTTCGACGTAACATCACCCCGAACCACCTGCCTCAAGCCAGCAGCGCAATAGCCATGGTGTAACACACAGAGTGATAGAAAACTCTCTGCCAGAAGGTTTTTGAGTGAGCACAACCGCAAACCGGTCTCAACGCGCGTGTACTCATCTCACCAGCTTTACACACATACCTATATCAGCTCAGAGGCGCACTGCTCTGGCGCTCTCTTCTCATTCCCACCCCTCCCCACAAAACGTACAGCTTCATATAGAACTGAACTTGGGGAGTCCATAGTCCCAATAGGTTTACATGGCTGTGTCCGTTAGCCCACTAGAATATGGGTCGGGCTGTATCGAGGTCGAGAAGGCTTACTTTCCTCCTAACCAAAAATAATTTTTAGTAATGTACATCACAGTTTTCTACTTCGTAGCAAAATCATCCTCGTCCTAGCAAAAAAATGGGCATGTTGTTCACATGTCGAAAGAGAAGCATAATAAAAATTGTAATAGTGTCTACTTTCAGTTATTCTACACGGGATATCAGGAAAATCACCTCTCTAATTATCTTGGGCTTCAGGCCATACGAGTCGGATATATCCCAAGAGTAAAGTATGAAGAATGAGAAATCTTAGGAAACTTAGCAAAGCTATGAGCGGTGCTCCCGGTCCTCTCAACTAACAAGTTTTCACAACTTTACAATCGCGGGACGTGATAACGCTCAGAAATAACTATCACTAACGTTAATGTCCAGTCAAAAAAAAACAACAAAATTTTAAAATGTTTCGATGAGTGCTCAAAGTCGTACTATGTTCCAAGGTGCAGAGAGAAATAGTGGACCAGAAGAGTGATAAGACAGAGAGGGTACTTCTGCTGAACCCCTCACAATTTCTCCTCCAGAACCTGAGGTGCAAGGCTAAACAAAGATGCACAGGCGAGGGGTGGGAAAATCCAGAAGAGGAAAAAAAGGTAACACAGAAGAGGGAAAGAGCACATTAATTTAAGAGAAGGAAAGGTGTCTTCCCACGTTCTGCATTCAAATATCTGTAACACAAACAGTTGTAGTGTGGGGCTGAAAGTATAAATAAGCGAGTGCGCTAGACATGATCAGAAAGGGTGAGCTATGAATTAGTTATGGCAGCGTCCTCTATTAGTCTTTGATTATGCTGAACATCAGAAGAAAATCTGACTCCCATGCCCCATAAAATAAGCTTTCAAGGATATGATTATCTGACAACATGCATGGCACGGATCGGTACTGAAAATAGAGGCGAAATTAAGATCATTTTTTTTTTAAACAAAAGAAAGCAGCTTAATTTCTGTTTAACTAGAAAGTGCCCGATTTCAAAGAATTAACTCATCCTGTAGTTTCGAGAAACTAAAATGCCTATAAATTTTCCTAGATTGGATTGATTAACTGCACCCTATTGGTAACTCCAGTTTTTCAGTCATTCTTACAGTTTGCCCCAAATTGATCAAGCCAATCTTGCTTTCATTGAGCCATACCCTCGTTACAACTCCTCAAATCCCATGGTGCAGTGAATGAGTACTTTGATACTTGAGATGTGCACGAGCACTTCAGATTATTAAATTCACACAATAATAATAAAATGAGGACAAGTTGGACTGACAAAGAGATTAAAAGATCTATGTCACAAACTCTTCAAACCTGCACATAAAGTTAAAGAGTAAATTATTCCCACATGCAACAAACATCTGGGTGAATAATTTTCGTGTTGAATTTGATTAAACTTTCGGAAGCATCCAATCAAACTTTACTTCTCATTGAAATTTAAAAATGCATTTATTTTTAGGCATTTCCCTATAATTATCGGTAAGCTTCATTTAATATAAAAATGTGCGCTGTTGTGGACAATGCCAGTCCATTTAAAACTAAAAAAAGAAATAAGTCCTTATTTTCAAATACAAGGTTTTTCATTCCATACTTTCAAGCAATTTGAATAACAATGTTATGTACATGTGATTGTGAATCACTTGAGTCTCTAGAGTACAGCACCTTTTGAAAATACCAATTTCAATGCACCAGTAATTTTTTTTCACATAAAAAACAAAAGAGGTCTTGCAAATTTGAGACTATTATCAAGAGAAAAAACACCATTCGTTGTTACTTTTTCATCACATATAACTTACATATACATATACATGAAAGCTTGCAAGCTTGATTTAGGACAAGGAGAAGAAAGGGGAAAAAAAGCAGTGTGGGTACCATAATTTTAAAGGCAATTCAATTTTTCCCCTTTACAAAATAGATATAATCATGACCAACTTTTACTTTCTGCTGCTGAGTGGAACAATTTCACAAATTTGTATTCCCATTCTCTCATAATATAAAACCCCACAAAAATGGCCCATTAATTTTCAGAGAAACTGTGGGAAGTACTTACTCATTGGTAAGAAAATCTCAAGCCAAAAGCAACATTGAAAAAATTATGAGGTCATCTTTTGTAAAAGTTAATCTTAATCTAATATAGTGAAAAACAATCATTTTTTTTTTAATTTAGTAATTTGAAAGGGAAAAGACTAGGAGTAGGACTAAGTCTCAACCCAAATAAATAATGCAGAGGGTAGAGTAGAATAGATACATTAGCTGGAACAATGCCTCAGACCTTAGGAATGAAAGGTAGACCTCATTTGCAAATGCTCTCATGATTTAGGGCCTGCTTTGAGCTTCAAGAAGTGAAGCCAACATACAGGCAGATATACAAAAAAAAAATTTTTTTGGGGGTAAATTAACTTTAAAAAAATGTAATCTTTTTCAACTCCTGTAACATGCGCCCGGGATAGATTGAAACAGTCTTAATCATTGAACTATGGAACTGCAAGCTCAGTGCTGTTGCATTGGGTCTCACTTATATAAATGCTTAGGAATTGACAGGCAAAGGTCAACTGGAGTGATGACAAAATTTTTCAAAAGAATCGATGCTCTATCGGGTTTCGGTTTATGGTTATAATAAAAAGATAGATTCGTAATAATATTAATTGTTTACAATTCAATTAAATTCAAGGAAAGGTGAAATGTAAATTCGTTTAACTACAAATTAGTTACAGCAATTCCTATAGCTCCATCTGCTCGAATAAAGGCTCAGGCTGTCATTTTGATTGTGTCGCTTTGAGCTGACAAAGACAAAAGCAAATTCTCTTTACAAAAGAATACCTCTTTGTCTCAATACTCTCAAGTTTCACATTTCTTAAAAACAAATTTTGAATTACTAAGAAGGGTTTAATTGATTAGAGCTTTTCAGTTTTATTGCAACAATTTTGCAAATCTGCAATCCACTTCTCGATCTATATATAAACAAAATCACAACGAAAGCTGTCACTTTCATACTGGTATGATTGAAAAACTACATTGGTCAGTCCTGCACTTGTCCATTTAAAACTTGAGAATAATTTTATTCCCTCAACTTTGAGTTCAGGCCTGATCAGATGAAAAACAAAAACAGGTTGTTTGGTTCACTCACAATCTTGGTTTGCTAACAAAAAAATATTTAATCTAAATAGAGATTCCCTTGACTTGATACTTAATCTTAAATAGCAAATACAGTAGTCTCTCTTTCACCACCTTTCAAGCAAATTGAAACTGAACAAGAAAATCTCATTATGTGTAGAGGGATAGTAGATAATAGAAAAATAATGCTTCCATCAGAGTAGAGACCTGCATTTTTATCTCACTTTTTGCATTCTGAACTTTAGCCCCATAAAACTGAAAGTCATTGTATATATGTAAGACAAATTAATTTTCTATACTGATGTAATCCAAGATCAAAGGATGCAGTGCCCTCATGAATTTATTGTCAAGATTGATAACTTATTCCTGAAATGATCAACATGCACACATTGTGAATTAACAAAAAGATGTCTAAATGAGAAAAGCTTACGAGGTTTAAATAAAAAAAAAGATCCATCCATGAAGACTTTTTAAACTAAGGATTTTGTACTTTCTGTACAATTATTCTTTGTTTATTTTATATTTTAACAATATCATATGCATAACTTGCAGTGCATGTAAAGTCTGTGTCAAAAGGTATTGAAATATACAACAGCAATATAGGTTTGATTCTGGCACTGAAAGGGGTATCAAGAAATTAGTAATGCTGTGACCTTTGTCACAAATGAGTTGTTTAATAGTTGATGTCAAAATCTTCACATTAATTTCACAAGTTTTACATTTGTTTGATAGAAAACTTTTCCACAGCCTATTTAGATTTTGACAAAAGAGCAATTTTGCGTGTTGGTCTTCAGAAAATCCTACAGAATTCTTCCAAAATTCCTTTTAAAAAGTTGTATGTAACTTGTTAACTAAATGCTTTGTAGCTTGATGAATGGCAATGCCTAGAAACTTACTTTAATTTGTGAAGTGAGAACTTACACAAACATTTTCTGTTTCATCGATCAATATTACAGCTGCACAGGAGAAAAAAACTCTTGTGAGTCTCACTCTACATTATCCAAGGTTTGGACTTTTGACTGTTCATCTATTTTGTGAGATTTATCTTTCAAAGATAAAAAATAATTTTGACTGACAATTAGGGAGCTGGTTTCAATCCCTTGTCGAGGCCTCTGATAGAATTAGGTCTAGCTTTGCAGGGACCAACAGCCCTAGTCTGATTTTAATTTAATTTGGGAACAAGCAATGGTTCATTGTATTTGAACTGCCATGCTGGAAAGAAACTTAGGGTCGCAATCTGAATCTTGACCTAGAGTCCAGATCTAGGTCTAACATCAAGAGTTCAAGAAGCGATTATAAGCGCTTGGATTTGGCGATTAGTTTTGACATAAAACAAGTTGGGAACCATAGATCAGGTTGTTCGTGGTAGAGAAAATCAGGTATTCTCATAAAACTTTAATTTATATGGAAGTAACCAAGAAAACAAGTAGCCTCTAGATCTATAAGTACTTCAAAATATTCTTAAAACCTGTCCCATTCATCAAGTCTAGCATGCAAGTGCTCAAAAAGAATAGTTTGAACAAGGCTTCATCTAACACATCAAAATTCGCAAACAATTTTGAGGAACCTCTGCTTGACTGCCTACATGTATAATACATTGACTCCAGCTGAAATTTATACTTTTCTGCAATTTTATTTTAAATAGCATGAATTTGATCTCTTATAGCCGTTATTAGGCTATTTGCATCTGTCTAAAATGAATGAAAGAAGAAATGTATGAAATGTGAGCCGTATAGTATACCAGAAACTGAACAGTCTAGATCAAGTAATACAAGCTGAATGGCTAAATATATTATAAATTTGAAGAAAATTTATGAGAAAGGGTGCAGTATCAACAACAACTAGATGAAATAGTGTTTACTGATCAACTAGTGAAAGTATCAATTTAACACCTTGAAACTATGAAAGATTTTAAAATTAGCCTTCAATTGTTTTTCAAATCCCAATTGAGGAAATCCCATAAACATTAAGTTTATTCTCAATCCCTAATTTATTACGCATTAAAAGAATTGCAATAAATGAAAAAGAATACAGAAAATATAATTGTGCTTTACCCTTCCACGTGCGGGATTTTACCACTGCTGTATCATTTGCCCAAATTTTAAGAGCTACAGGTATAGTGTAGGCCTAAACATACTGTCTTGTTTAACAATAGCTTTCTTGATACCTTCAGTTTGTTAGGAAATGTTGTGAAACATTTGTGTTATTGTTGTTACTTGTGAAACATTTGTGTTATTATTATTTGTGAAACATTTGTGTTATTGTTGTTACTTGTTTTAGATAATGATGTTAAGGACTACATATAGATACTACTACATTTTTTTCTGAATGGCAGTTAACTTTCTTTATTTTTAGCATGTAACTGTAAGTGTTTACAAGTAATGTTTTTAAACATCTATTTGGTGGTAGAGACTAAACTGCATCTACAAGTAGAATTTGCACTTCTAGATTTGATGTCAAATCTAGATCTGTTTTTACTACAGACTCATAATTTACCTATAAATTCTAGATCTAGATCTCTAGAAATCTAGATCTAGATCTAGTCTAGTCTAGTCCAACTCTTACATTCTAATAAAGAATGATGAGAATCTCATCTGACCTCGGTTTAATCTCCAGATGCTCTAGTAGATCTATAGAGTCTATTTCAGTAGATTTAAGATCTTAATTCAATTTGATACTTAGATCTAAATCTAGAAATGCAGGTCTAGGATAGTCTGCTCACCTGATGAAGTGCTGTGAGTCCATCGACATTAGCTGTGTTTATGTCTGCCTCTTTCTGCAATAATTTTTTCACCTCTTCCTTATCCCCACTCGAGCATGCCGCAAGAAATACACAGCCATCCTGAAATTTCACTTTAATATTGTCTTTTTTAGGTGAGCATGGTTCTAAAAAAGTATCTGAGCCCTCCCACCGCTTCACTTGTTCCGACCTTCGTATCAAAGCACTGACTTGTTTTTCGTCGGCCGCCATCATGTTTGTGAGATCCGACTTCTTTCCTTGACCTTAGGCGCCATCTAGTGCCAGCCTGAGACGACCGGAAAAGCAATTTTAACCGGAAGCAAGATATGTTAGGCCTATTATTTTGGACAAGACTCGCATATTTACGGTTGCCATCGAAGCTAAAGTCGTAACTAAAAAGAAAATCACATTGCAGCATGTAATAATAGTTTCAACAATGTTTTAAGATATGGTCAGTATACATGTGGCAACACAACATGAAAGCAATGTGGGAAAAATGTTAATTAAGAAATAAATAGCTAAACAATTATTTATTTCTTTAACACACATTTTCACACAACTTTCATTTTCATGATATGCATGTATAAATGTAACGATTGCTTATCATTATATTTGCAAGTGATGAATGCGCAATGCCAAAAAAAGTATTAAATTTTTTTCATTGATTTATAATTTCATAGATGCATTTTCATAACTTCTTTCTTATTCTAGATGAAAGCATGAATTTTATAAATTGGAGGTAAGTATCATTCCAAATTGTGAAAATTTAAGAATAGATCGAAAGACTGCTGTCATTATTGACTGTAGACAACTATATTGTTGAAAAGAAAAAGAGCTGAAATTTTGATAATAATTTCTCACTTACTTTCCCTTTCTTTTCAGAATTATTGTTTTTATATATATATATATATATATATATATATATATATATATATATATAGAGAGAGAGAGAGAGAGAGAGAGAGAGAGTCATACCCGAAGAGAACGGAGGACAGGCGACACCTTTGTCCTCGGCTTGAAACACAAGTGAAACACAAGTGTAGTATGCAGATAATTTAAGGTAAGATCCTCTCTCTCTCTCTCTCTCTCTCTCTCTCTCTCTCTCTCTCTATATATATATATATATATATATATATATATATATATATATATATATATATACTATATGTGTGTGACACGTGTCTACTGCATTAGACTGTTATTCTTTAAATTTTTTCTGACTCCTCTAATTCTCTCGTCCTTTTATTTAAACTTGTTGAAACTATTAGAGTTTTTTCTTTTCGTTTTGTTTTGTTTTCTTACTGTTATAAATGTTTATGGCATATTGAAGAAAATTCATAGATCCTAGTAAGAAGATGTTAATTTTCAAGTGCGCCAGGAAGTTAATGGGAGTCTGCGCTAACATTGTAAACAAAACAATTTTTGGAAAAAATGAAATAATAGACTCTAACCTAACCCCAGAAGTAATTGTTTTCACATTTCCCTCCAGGCGTGGTTAATATACATTTCAGATTAGCCAAAAGACTGCATTTCGATTTTTCTTTTTTTTTAAATTAGTAAGTACTCGTATTGATTATCGTGGAGGAGATAACTCCGTCTTTTTTAATGGTGCAGTAAATATGGCTACATTAGTGGTCTTCATTGTCGCAATTGAATGAGAAGGCCTAGATCTTTGCTTAGGTTTAAACTTAAAGATCGAAGCCGATTTAGATGAAAATTTGGCATTCTGGCTACAGTATTCATGATTTAATAAGTAGTTGCGTGATTAATTTGAATTCTTTGAAAGCACTCTGTCTGATCATAGGCAGTATTGTAGTCACCTTCACACAGATTTATCGCGAAAGATTAGGAATATCTCAGAATAATAGTCATCTTTTTCCTCTTGTTCTTGTTCTTGTTCTTCTTGTTCTCCTCCTCCTCCTCCTCTTCCTCCTACTCCTCCTCCTTCTCCTTCTTCTTCTTCTTCTTCTTCTTCTTCTTCTTCTTCTTCTTCTTCTTCTTCTTCTTCTTCTTCTTCTTCTTCTTCTTCTTCTTCTTCTTCTTCTTCTTCTTCTTCTTCTTCTTCTTCTTCTTCTTCTTCTTCTTCTTCTTCTTCTTCTTCTTCTTCTTCTTCTTCTTCTTCTTCTTCTTCTCCTCCTCCTCCTCCTCCTCCTCCTCCTCCTCCTCCTCTTCTTCTTCTTCTTCTTCTTCTTCTTCTTCTTCTTCTTCTTCTTCTTCTTCTTCTTCTTCTTCTTCTTCTTCTTCTTCTTCCATCTAAGTCATCCATTCTTTTCTTGCGTTACTTCTTAATCGTCCAAATCACAACTATCATCCTGCTTTTCTTCCTTCTTTAATCTTCCCCTTTCCCTAACCCTGCCTTATTCCCTTCCTGTCTATGGTCTTTATGTCTCTGTCGTAGTTTCTCTGCTGGCAAGAAGCCAAAAGACAAACAGCTCTGCACGTGTTCCGGCTTCTGTGTTTTGCTTGACATCCTGTAAATCTTCTGGCAACTTAAAGTGCTATTGTTCTTGCATACGTCACTAACTTTATGCTCAGCATAAATAGACATTGTTCTCGTCTCTGAATTCAAAACACAACGTATTTATATTTACTTTATTGTATTATCATGCCTGAATATTTAGAGACTTGATAAATATTTTGCAATAAAACTTATAAAATTCGTCGACACGCATGTTTATTTTTCAAATCGGATAGATCATAAATTAATACAATAAATCATGGACATTGAATAAAATGCAATACAATACCGAGTACTTATAAAGGTGCAGTAACTCTTACTAAAAAAAAAAAGCTCTAGTGTAGACAATTCGATCCAGTAGCGTTGTTAAGACTTTTTCTGGAGAGACAAAAAAAAAAATAATAATAATAAGATAAATAAATAAATAAAAATAAAAACCACGTGAAATTCTTATATCTTCCAAAGTTTTTCAACCTTTAACATATCTAATTCTAATAAGATTATACGTAGTTTTAAATTTTGGCGTTTTCAAAGGTTAGTAAATAACAATATTTAGCATATAATATTATATGTTCTTTCCTGCAGAACTTTTGTAACAGAAATCATGCTCATATAGAACATCTTTTATATTAGGCATATAATAACACTAAGCATAGACCAGATTGCGTAGGTCTCGCAGATTGGTCAGATGCGAAAAAGTTGCCTTCATCAGGACGGTGTCCACAGTGAGTATGACGTCAGCCTGGGTATCGGCCACCCTCAAGACGTGTCTCACTTGATGATTGGTCACCCCAGGCCCCCCTGCAGTCACTGTGCCGCCATAGTAACGCTCGAAAATGCCTGACAGTTGAAAGAAATCGCATTTACCTGTCAGTGAAAAAGACTTTCAGACAGGTAACATATAAAATATGTAATTATTTATAAGGTCAGTTACTAAAGAACATTCTTTGGGTGTGTGTTTAAAAGTCTTTTTTTTTTTAAACGTTTCTAACAAATTAATACCATTAAAGCTGTTTCAAAATTTAGAGAATTTCAAAGAATAACACAAGGATAAAGCAAAATATTGTTTAGTTGTGAAGAAAAAAAAAAAAAAAAAAAAGAAAGAAAATTCTCTTATAATTATGTTTGTTTCTTTTAAATGGCATGGTACTCTTTGTCATTTTTATAAGTTTTCTCATCCTCTGAGGTTTCCTGAATCGTATGAATCACCAAGCAGTTTTTCAACAATAATTTATTGACGCATAAAATCCACAGATGTTAAACTTTTAAAGGAATCTTTATTCTTGTTTAATGTTCCGCATAGACTGCATTCTGATTTATTCTTTATTTTTTTTTTCGCTCCCTTGTTTCTTTTCTTTATTTCTTAGCTGCTCTTTCCTCTTTCTTGTTTGAAATATTTGGTAAATCTTCATGTAGCAGTAATAGTTCACATTTCGTTTTGACTTATTAAATGAATCAATGTGATCGACCAAGTTACGATTTGACTATCAATTTTGGTTTTCCTATATACTGGTGGTTCTGTTCAATTTTTTGCAGAGCCTAATCCTTATGTGTTGGCGATTGATTTCACTCTGCACTAAATTTTATTTTTATCAGCTATTTAAGATAAATCAGGCATTTATTGTATCATAATTATTACAACAGCTATAACTATTATTTTTACTACTGCTATTACTGCTGCTGCTGTTACTACTACTACTACTACTACTACTACTACTACTACTACTACTACTACTACTACTACTACTACTACTACTACTACTACTACTACTACTACTACTACTACTACTACTACTACTACTACTACTACTACAACTACTTCTACTGCTGCTGCTACTACTACTACTATTACTACTAATACTACTACTGCTACTACTACTACTACTACTACTACTACTACTACTACTACTACTACTACTACTACTACTACTACTACAACAACTACTACTACTACTACTACTACTACTACTACTACTACTACTACTACTACTACTACTACTACTATTACTACTACTACTACTACTACTACTACTACTACTACTACTACTACTACTACTACTACTACTACTACTACTACTACTATTACTACTACTACTACTACTTCCGTTGTTGTTGCTGGTGTTGCTATTGTCATGTTTTTATAATTGTAATAATAATAATAATAATAATAATAATAATAATAATAATAATAATAATAATAATAATAATAATAATAATAATAATAATAATAATAATAATTGTTATTGTTGTTATTGTTGTTTTTATCATAATTATGCTTCCCCATATCGTATCGGAATTATCATCTAAGATCAAAAGAAGGAATTCTTATAAATTCTCAGTGCCTGAAAGGCACAAAACTCCTTATTTGATGGCTTTATTACATAAACTTAATAATAACCCATGCCCAATTTAATATTTAAGATAATCCTTTTTTTTTTTTTTTAACATGTTCCAATTTTTAAAAGATTGAGCACCACAAGTCATTGTACAATCCTAGGATATATAAACACGGTGGATAGTATAAGGTTTTCAACTGCAATTATCCCAAAAGCCCTTGGAACCTTAATGGGTACCGAAACTTAGAGAAAAAAAAAAGTATATCTCTTTGTCATATTACCTGGTGGCGTGAGTCGTGCGACGTTCCAAACACTGCCAAAATCTGTGTTGATATCAACTAAATGGTAGGCCGGATATGTCACATTATGCAAACCGGGTGATATTGCCCAAAGATGATCTGTAAAAAGACATTGTAAGTCAGTGCAACGTTTCAATGTTTTTCAAATTTTGATCACTGAAGCACTATAGTGCTGTTTATAGATACCAAAATCAGACATGATAGTTTCATAACATAACTCAAACTCCAGAAAATGCCATAGTTAATAATTGTTTTAAAAAATGGCTCATATGTAAACCTCAAGGAAAACGATGAACTTCCAAATTGTCTAAAATTAGCAATTCTTTCAGTGTCATGCCGGCAAAAGTTACTACTTGCCCTCTTGAACGCACAAGAAAGTTTGGACATGTGGACGTGCTTTATTTAAAAAAAAAAATGTTTTTTTTTTATTCACTACAAAAATCCAGCTTAAAATGACGAAAATATTAGCGTCTACTATATTTATGATGAAACACGTAGGGGTAAAAAGTAAAAACACAGTAGCATACAGAAATCAGAATTCATGATAATATAAAGATCGTAACCTCAAACGTGTAACGGGTCATCAGATTTTAGTGAGCCGCCATTAAAATAAAAAAAAAAAACCCATAGAAAAGCTACTCTGAATCACACTATTTTACGTTGGCATATTTTTAAATCCCAAAGTTGTTTGGCAGATTTACAAAACGACATTTTAAAACCCTATATAAACCTTATTTAGCATGCGAGGCAAACCATTGAGCTTGGTAGACATTTTAATTAGCCGTACAAATCTGTGTTTGTTTTTAATGCGAAACGAACACAATTTATGTTTTGATTTTTAAATCCCTTGGTGGTTGGAATAAGTTGAACTGTCGAAACTAGATCTAGGAGACCAGCCTTATTCTCAATTAGAATATTAGATCTAGATCTAGATCTATCGAGATATCTTGATTCTAGGTATAGATGGATAGGTGAAGGCACATAATTTTTTATGAATCATGTAAGTGAAAGGGAGAGATATCTAGGCCATTAATTTTTAAGTTTTACAAGCCTCTAAATACACACACGCACCCCAGCTTCGGCAATTTGACACGTTTGTAGAACGGGGTTTTTCGCTTGCTTATTTAAAAAAAAAGTTTCCTTTTTTACACAGTTTTAGAAAACATGTTTGAATATTATTTCTTATCAGCATTACAAATTTATACAGCTCAAGAAAAAAATGCGCCTTGCTTTACTATTTTTTTCTTCCAAATATGGTCTATCTTTGAATCGGATCTATCGTCATATCTATTGATCACATTCGCAAAACGTGTACATTGGTGTCACCTTGACCACCGCCATGCTGTTTCAAAAATATGCAACCAAGATAGGATTGTAATCCAGGGCTTGCAATCAGACGATATTTTTGTTCGCTATCACTTTGATTTGACCACCCATTACATCTGTTTGAAGATAAATTACGATTGTAAAAAAAAAAAGAAGAAAAAAATCTAAAAAAAAAAAATTTACCAATAAACAACCAGAAACATAACCAAAAACCCAAAAAACAAACACACAAACAAACAAAAAAAAAACAACTTACTGGAATTTTGTCTGTTGACGCAGAAGGACATAAATGTGAATTCGCTGACATCAAGGTCAACGTAAGTCATATTCGGCCCGTAGTATCTGCATCATAAATGAAACACGTATCAAACATAGCATTAAAAAAATTCGAAGCGCATTTAGATAACGACATATATGTAATCAGGTGTAATCTATGCCACATTTACGTTCAAGTTTTTCGCAATTATCCTTTGAAAGGCAGCAATTAAATGAATCTCTTTATTTTATTTTTTTCTATACATAATCTCTTCGGGCGACATGAGCTTTTGAAATAGTGTGCACAGCCAGAAATTGCAATCTCAGAGGTAAAGACTGAGAAGGATGTTGTATCTACCTCTACAGTCTACAGTCAGACGTTTCTATAGGATCAGACACCGCGGACACGATGGCACAGATCATGTTTCGATCGCTGTATCTCTGTCTTGTCAGCCCGACACTCTATCGATCGAGCTTTATCACATTTCAAGTAAGAGATGTTCTGTCCCATTTCGTTGCCATAAATAGCATTTGTCTGACACTGGGTGTGGATTCACAGTCATATCTCTTTATAATTTGAAAATAATAACATAGATGTAGCAAATTCCCTTGGGTGTGGATTGATGTCAAATAATAATGTCCGAGATTTTATCATTCGTATTTGCTTGAACGGCAAAAAAATAAAGATTGTACAAAAAATATGTGGAGAAACACTGTGGCAGGCATTATCATAAAAAAATCTCAAATGGTCTAGATCTTCTTTTTTTGCAAATGGAAAAGTATTGCTTCATGATATTCAATTTTCTTTTTCTATTCTGGATTAGATAATCTCGATATTATTAACTTCTGATGGGAACGCTTTAAATCATTTTTCTTTTTTTATAACAGAAGCATACCAAAAGATTAATAATACATTAAGATGCAAAACCAAATATGCTTACTTTTGAAACTGAAACTAAAATATAAAATTTAATGTTTCCAACACTTTCAAAATGGCGGAAGTTATACAAAAACCTAACATAGCATGCGATACTATTTCAAAATTGTACTCTGTTTATTCTCAATTTACCAGTATATCATGACTGCAAAGTTTAAATCCTTTATATTCATAAGAAAGAATTTTTTTTAGTAAAAGCTGAAAAAACATTTTTAATCTACAAAACGTGAAATCAAAGAATTTTGAGTTTGGTTTTTTGTTACCTACACTAACTCAGAACTGCATCTACGTACCGTGTACAAGAAATTCGGAATTCTTAATTGCCAGTTTATTGGAAAACAGAAAATGAAAGCAAAAGTAAATAAAAACAAACAAACGAACAAAAAAAAAAAAAAAAAAAAAAACAAAAACAAAAAAAAAAAACAACAAAAGAAAACGATAACAACAACAACAACAACAACAAAACAACTATACCGCATGTTGGTAGAGTTATGATAAAAGTTATAACAGTAGGTCTAATAATAATAATAAAAATAATAATAATAATAATAATAATAATAATAATAATAATAATAATAATAATAATAATAATAATAATAATAATAATAATAATAATAATAATAATGAGAAGAAGAAGAAGAAGAAGAAGAAGAAGAAGAAGAAGAAGAAGAAGAAGAAGAAGAAGAAGAATAAAGATAATAAGAATAATAATAGTAATAAAGTGACTTACCCTTGAGGCAAAAGGAATTTGTAGATTCTAGCAGACAGCTGGTCAGGGTCATTCTCGTTGCCTAATAAGACATACAGTGTTTGCGAGTCAGTGTCGAATTCTGCCCATTGAAAGTTTATGTATGTGTCCTCTGATTGGTTGGACATGAATAGCATTTGCCACATTCCCGTGGTAAAAAGTCGACCAACTACAAAGTTGAATTTTCCTGTCGATAAAATTATATTTAGACATGATGAGTTTTTCATTTCAGGAGATAAATGTAACCAGCATGACCTGAGAACCATCGTAGTACACCTACAGGCATACTTCAAGTCGCGAGCTTCAGCCACAAGCCTGGAGTTCTTTTTTCTATTGTCAAATCCATGTTCGAAACAAAATGATAACGCTAGTTTAGATATGGTATAATTTTATATGATTAAAAAAAAATCACCTTAGGTTCACGTTCAGGACATATTATTTTTGACATCTCTTGACCCTTGAATCCGTCTTCTCTCAATGAAGGTCAATGTCCCAGCGTCTGCACATTTTCAGGTCCTTGCCACAACTTGTAAGCTTCCGCTAACCCACTCAGCCTATTGGATTCGTGTGTCATCATATTTTTTTTCATTTTTTTCTCGGTTCGTCAATTTTCCAACGTCATTATGATTGTTATAGTATTGTTCTCACCAGTCCAACTTCTTTCATGTGTCTACCTTGACTAAAATTTGAAGTTCTATATCTGGATATTTTGAGTTTAGATGTCACAACTTTGTTGCAAGATAATTAAAGTTTCATCCCTCATGATAAAACTATTAACAGGTCACAATGACCTCTGATTTTAGGCACATGGTCAGTAGTCACCGTCACTAGATCTGGTTTCTTCGTTTCATCAAATAAGATATAGATCTTGGTAAATCTTAGTTTCTAGTGAAGCGATATCACTTAAATGGAGAAGACTAATGCGTCCTACAAGTACACCATTTTCAGCACATAACGCAGTGATACTCATTGTTGCATAATTGTAAAAGATGCAACCCCTCTCCCCTCACTTTATTTTTTCCAACTTCCATCATCCATCCTTCCTTTTCTGTCACATTTTCCACCATCTGCTTTATTGAAGTCATGAAATTTAGAACCACTATCAAATATGTACAACAAGGTAGCATTTAGTTAGTGAGACTAAAAGAGCCAGTAAACTACACACACATTCACACAATCACACATATATATATTTATATATATAAATGTATGTACATTCAACAATGACACATTCTTATTTCTTTCGGGACGTGATGGTACTATTGCTTGTATGATTGATTGCTTGATTTAGAGCGTCTACAATAAGATGGAGACACACCTTTGCTTCAAACCAAATAAGATTCCGTCGAAGAGGGCGGAACCAAAAAAACTCAACCACTGACAATGCAGGGATCAAACCTGCAAAATAATATCCCTGTTGATATCAAGGCCGACATTCTAATCCTTTGGAGGATAAAATGGTGGTAATTCCACATCATTTTGATCGATATCTTATATGACAGAATCATGATGTATCAGCCCTTAATAATACTAAACTATATTTACCAAACGGAAAAAGAACCCTGAATATTGTGAAGAAACTTGTATGAAGGGAACATCTATGAACAGGTAGATCAAGATTTTATCAAACTCGCGCTCAAAATAAAGGAAAGATAAATATAAATCAATTACTAAAATATTATCCTCATCACCTTCTTTTTTTTAACCAATCTCGTAAATTTGATTACTAAACCATAATTATGCTATATATTATTATAATTAAGTCATACTTGTTCTATTTAATGTGAAATTGAAAATCAAAATAAAAATTCAATGTGCAGATTGCTTTGAAATGATTGCTCCAAGAATAATGAATCAGCAAGACTTACTTTCTTCTTTCTTTCTTTCTTTTTTTTTTTTTTTTTAATGAGGGCGAAGAATCGGAGGACAGGACACACTCATACCTTGCTGTCCAGGAGATGGGTCTATGCTGAATGTTATGAACGAACTCTCTTTGTCCAACAACACAGCGCTGAAGCTCGACAATTCGGCAGTTTTATTATAGCTCTCAACTCTGTAGTGGTTCAAAGTTTTTCCAGTGGCTGTTTTTATTTCAATTATCCTATGGTTAAAAAAAAATGGTGGCGCATTTAAAGAATAGTTTAAGGCTGTGATATAATTGAGCAGCAAAAGAATCTAATGTGGAATTTTAAGTTTATAAACATATAATAAGATTTGCTAGCAATATTGTTAAAAAGTTTATCTTCTTTCACAGAAACATACACTCTTTCTTTTTTTCGCTTTGCTCGCTGTATCTATCTCTACACACACACACACACACACACACACACATACTCTCTCTCTCTCTCTCTCTCTCTCTCTCTCTCTCTCTCTCTCTCTCTAAATCTCTTTTTCTATTCAATTGTTTTCTTGATCCGTCTATCCATCTGTCTGGTTGTGCATTTGTCAATCTACCTGCCTTGCTTTTGCCTGTTTTTCTTATTGTCTCTCTATCTGTAACTTAATGTCTGTCTCTCGCAATGGATTACTTTATGTCCTTTCATTTTAAATTGTCTTTTATTTTCGTCAAAACTTAGAAATGTTTTTAGGAAGGTACCGGGGTAGGTTGCATCACAGTCTCACTTGTGTGAGACTGATTGGACTAGTTTAGCCAAGACGCCAGCGGCGAAGTTCCAATGTACAGTGTTTAAGAAATTGGGTCTACATATATATATATATATATATATATATATATATATATATATATATATATAAAACTCACCCTCCTGGAAATGACTCCCTGCTGCCTAAAGAATTGATGGGCATGACAGTGACCCCACGGGCGGGGTCAGTGCTAAACACTCCGTCTGGATCACGAGAATAGACACTGAGTTGGGAATCAATGTAACTATTTCATAGCTATTATCAAGTCTTTTAATATTTACGTTCATGGCAGTTGTGGAGGTGGTAGTAAAGATGATGATGATGATAATGATAAAGCCTTTGTTAATGACTTAAATGGTAATAATGATTTATTTCATCGTGATAATGATAATTATCATACGTGTTGATTAGAAGAAGCATAGATATGATTTTATTATGATGGTTAAGGCTGAATAGATATTATTTAGCTCTTTGATTGAAGACCCAAGTCCTGTGGTCAAGGATTTGACACTTTTGTTTTAAATTTTAAATTCAAGCAAGCATTAACATAAATAATAAGAGAAATCAGCTTATTCTGTTGTTTCTTAGTCTATTTAAAAATCTCTTCAAAAAGCTTGTTACAAGGTTATAAATTCCAGTACAAAAAAGTACGTAAAGATGCACTGCCTTGCGGGAATTCGTGGCTGCTCATTTTATTTCAACATAGTTGATAGTGAAAGTTTAAAAGGACTTTTAATAGATTTGGATTTTTACACAATAAATAAAGTATTCTTTTTTTCCCATTGTTTAGTTCCGCACCCGATAAAACTACGGAACGTACAAATATTATTATTATTATTATTGTTATTATTATTATTATTATTATTATTATTATTATTATTATTATTATTATTATTATTATTACAATTATAAAAACATGACAATAGCAACACCAGCAACAACAACGGAAGTAGTAGTAGTAGTAGTAGTAGTAGTAGTAGTAGTAGTAGTAGTAGTAGTAGTAGTAGTAGTAGTAGTAGTAGTAGTAGTAGTAGTATTGTTATTGTTGTTGCTGTTATTATTATTATTATTATTATTATTATTATTATTATTATTATTATTATTATTATTATTATTATTATTATTATTATTATTATCTTGGACGTTTTAAAATACATTATTCTCTTCTAAAAATCATTCTATATAGGCAAAACAAGCCTGTTTAATATATTGAAAACAAATATAACTAGGCGGATTGGTAGGGCAGCAACGACGAATTGAGTGAGTCTTACAGAGTCACTTTTTGTCAATGTACCGCAACGACTACCTCTAAAAATACAGCGCTTGTGCTCGAATGATTACTCCACTGGAACCCACCTGGAACAAAACCAGCGGTTTCGTGAGAGGTACTGCCGTTGGTCATTTGAATGGGATCAAACGATGAATCAACTCTAAAGTCAAGCTTCCCAATTTCCACCTTTTCGCCAGTATCAGGGTCAACGCTGAAGTAAGAAGAGTTAAATGGATTATCCAAATAATTCGCTATGCCGTATATAGACGGAGCTGACTGTACTGGCCCATTTTGTACTGCAGAGGCACCGCTTGGAACTTGGTTTGCGAATGATGAAACAAAATCCATTGCTCTACGCAGATTTTCTTCTCCAGCTCTGGACCAATCAGTTTGCTCTTCACTGTTCTTGTGAGACTCATCAACTTTGTCTAAGAGTTGCAGATCTCTATTGTTCTTCATGATGTCCATACTATGTTTAGTAGCTTTGATTTTGACATCGGCACATTGATAGAATGTCGTCTCTCCTGGCTTGTGAGCAAAATATCGAGCTCGGATCACACAGTGGTCGCAGTCTTGGTTAGGGAGGATCTGTCATTTCCAATTTCATGAGGATAACGAAATTCCAAAGGAACCAGTTTATTATTATGAAACTCTTATTGAATAGGTGAGAGTCGAAAGGGTCAGATCTAAACCTACTCTCGCAAGAGAATAAAACAGAGAATTTAAACATGAAAGATAAAGTTATATAAAGGAAACGCGTACATACGTATCAACCATGAATTATCAAAAAATGACACCACCATATCATAAGACAAAGATATCACTAAAAGCATGGCAAACTATCAGAGTTTCAGCCATATTGCATTTGAATTTAGCAAATGTGCTTTGCATTATCGATGCAAGCGCAATATTGTGTTTACAAAATAATACAAAATGATCGTGGAAAGGAAACTGTATGGCTTGTGTAAAGGATCACAGAAGGCCTATTTAGACACCAGTCCAATACAATGTGAAATGCTTCAATGGTAAATTGTTAGATATTCATATTATGAAAAGATAAAATCTTAAACCTGAATCTTCCTTTATCTTACAAAAGAAAAAAAATCACTCTAAAATGTGGTTGACATGGAGGTTTAAAATTAAATTCTATTTTCCTGTTAGCTCTCTGCGTTTATACTACCACAACAGCCGTGTAGTTCCTCTGGTTGTCCTGGTCGCACTCGTTCGGATCTGGAACAATGATGAGCATTGTAAAATGGCCTAGCTTGTACCCTGCAGCCGTGCTGATGTTTGCAGCAATCGCGATATCCATGTAGCCTAAAAACATAGAAACAAACGGAAAGTGAAGACAGGGCCTATCGCTTGCTAAGTTTTTAAAGTTTAACCCTTCGACTTTTCTTTATCCCGCTGCCGAAATAAAGAGTAACACGTTAATCATTCGAAATTCCAATTTGAGGCGCCTAAGATTCAAAGAATATAATATTCTTTCAATAAAATAAGAACAAGAAACTCCAAAAAAGCATCATATCCCAGTTAACTTAGCTTTCATTATTTGTATGCTGATTCAAGGTCGCCGAAAAACTATTTTATTGTCAACAGGTTTATGTTCTCTTTTTAGACCCCTACCATAATTCTTTATTTCTTTTTAGCCACATACAAGTGTCGAATTGTATCCTAAATATTTTTGTATTTGCACAAATAAAAGGAGACAAAAATTGAATGTGCACTGTGGCTATTTAAGAGCTTTTATCTTGATGATAAAAAATACCTTTATAATTTTAAATGCAACTTTACACAGAGATCGAAAGAAAAAAAAAGAAGAATAACCTCGCAAATTCAATATAATTTTCCTTTTCGCTTCGCTGTTATTGCACAGGTTGTAAGGACATAAAAAAGATAATATGAGATAAATAGAATAAATTTATCAAACATGAAAATCAATTGATTATAAAATGAAAAAACAAAAACAACAATCAAACTTGTATCTTTCTCATTATTCTGCTCATCATCAACATCATCCCCATCACTGCCGGCATATTCGTCTGTTTCACAGATAAAAAATAAAAACAAACATATAATTTAAAAAATTCACTCCCAGGAATCGAGGCCACCGCCCAAATTCGTATACCTGGAAAACCGAGATTGTAATGATTGTAGTTCTGCTGCCATTTAATGAATACAGGCCGGCCGCCGTCGAGGACTATCTCCGAGGGAACCTGGGGCGGTTGTCCTCCACATTCAGCGCCATGTCGGAAACACGTATGGCTGCCGCCCTGTAAGATCACGGCGTTGCATTCAACAAATTGTATTTAACGTAAACGAGAAAACTCATTATAAAGACAAGATTTGACTGGTAAGTTTTAAATGAGCCGAATTTGAGAATGTGTTTTTGATTTTGTTCTGAATTACATGAATTAAAAATATTTTTTTCCGACTCTTAAACCAGGACCACAGAGAGATAGATAGAGAGAGAGAGGGAGACAGAGAGAGAAAGAAAGAGAGAGAGAGAGAGAGAGAGAGAGAGAGAGAGAGAGAGAGAGAGAGAGAGGGAGAGAGAGACAGAGTGAGAGAGAGAAAGAGAAAGACAAAGAGCGAGACAGACAGAGAGAGATAAAGAGAGAAAGAGAGAGAGAGAGAGAGAGAGAGAGAGAGAGAGAGAGAGAGAGAGAGAGAGAGAGAGAGAGAGAGAGAGAGAGAGAGAGAGAGAGAGAGAGAGAGAGAGATTGATTGTTTATTTGTTGGGTTTCTCACCTTTCACAAACATAACATAAAATTAAACAATTTAGATTAACATTTTACATAATTACATCTCAAAATAATTAACACAGAACTTACACAATTTGCTCTTCTAAAACACTCTCAGAATCTTTCTTTACGAAATTATCTCTAAGTTTAATTGAATGATACAAACATTTCGCAACATGGAATTGGTAATTTCCGTTTGACATAAGAAGGCTTGAATTGAACGTACATCTATTTTTTAGAAATTTATCAGGTAGGTATGTCAAGCGCAAATTCTTGTACACCTTGCAAACTAATGATATATGTGTTCATCTTCAATATCCTTTTTACATAGAGGGCATAATTGTATATTTATATTGTTGGTATGACATAGTATATTCCAGTAATATAAACCAGTACCAGAGAGAGATAGAGAGAGAGAGGGAGACAGAGAGAGAGAGAAAGAGAGAGACAGAGAGAGAGACAGAGAGAGACGGAGAGAGAGAGAGAGAGAGAGAGAGAGAGAGAGAGAGAGAGAGAGAGAGAGAGAGAGAGAGAGAGGAGAGAGAGAAGCATAGACAGACGATAATACTGGGATATATAGAAGAGAAAGATAGACAAAGAGACGGACACACATTCTCTGGCTGGTTGGGCACTTTAAAATTTTACTTGACATACCTTAGAAATGTCCAGATCACCTCTCTGCCTAGGCGTGAGAAGACACAGATGCGTATGGCTTGGTCTTAAAACTACATACAAAACTAAACAAAGCAAGGGCAGAGATCCAGACCTGCACATTGTGAGCTTTTATATTCTAAGTTTTTATGACCAGTTCTTAAAATATTAAGGTGATGAATGAACGCAGACAATTGTCCAATTGGATGGTAACTGTTGTGTTCATTTGCCTCTGAAAAAATAACCTATTGACTGTCTAAAAGTTAACTGATGTTAAATAATTTAAACTTATTTCATAAATTGTGTAGTTATAAGATGTTTCGGCTGTAGTGTTTACACTGCCTTTCTGAACCCGCGTATGTTTGTGTACCTAAATGATCCGCCGAGCCTAGCTATTAAGACATGACTTATCTCTCAATTCTGTTACAACCTTGTTTGGAAATCAAAATACCGTACTGGAAAAAGGTTATACAACTTTTGCTGTTGAACCACAGTGTAATTGTCCACTGCCAGTTCCATCTCTTACTGCATTTAAATTGTCACAAGTTCACTTTTCTCGTTGGAAATTTTTAAATTACACTGCATGCGAGACCAAGTTTATATCAACATTTCTTATATTTTTTTTTATAATAACATGCACATACGAGGGCTCTTTCAGAAATAACCGAAAAATGCCCATTGCTCAGCAACCAGTGGAGCTTTTTTAATTCTGTAAACGACATGATATTCCTTATTTCCTTACGGATATTCCCAGAAATTATGAAGTGCATCATTTTGCACAATGAATGTCTAGACGGCCCACCTTGAAACTTGGTCAAAGGAGGAAATCAGAGCTGTCATACGTTTTTTGAACGCCAAAAGTCTGAATCCTACCGAAATTCATAAAGAACTTCAGAGTGTATATGGTGAGCATGTTATAAGCCGTACACAAGTCTATCACTGGTGTAATTTGTTTGAAGCCGGCCATTCCGACTTGACAGACAGGGAAGGGAGAGGGCGTTCGATAACTGCGACGTCAGAAGACAATGTGAAGCGAGTTGATGAGCTTATTCGTCAAGACAGGAGGTTGAAACTTCATGAAATCGCAAGCAGTCTTGAAATTTCGGAAACTTCTGCCCATAGAATTGTATTTGATGAACTTGGCTACAGAAAAGTCAGCGCAAGATGGGTTCCCAAGCAATTGACAGACAATCATAAAGAACAAAGATTGGAAATCTGCAAGGAACTTTTGAGAAGAAGCAAGAGCTCACGCAGGGTTCACGGGCATACTGCCAACGCCGGCGGAGACTTTTTAGGGTACGATGTGACTTTTCTTGACAGCATAGTCACCGGTGATGAGACTTGGTTGCACCATTGCACCC
This sequence comes from Elysia crispata, assembly GCA_033675545.1. Taxonomy (NCBI): domain Eukaryota; kingdom Metazoa; phylum Mollusca; class Gastropoda; family Plakobranchidae; genus Elysia; species Elysia crispata. The sequence continues at coordinate 366,751 of JAWDGP010003844.1, forward strand.
CAGAAACAAAGCAAGATTCGATGACATGGAAACATCCATCCTCACCTGTCGCGAAGAAATTCAAAGTCATGCGGTCAGCAAAGAAAATAATGGGAACTGTTTTCTGGGACAGTCGTGGTGTTCTTCTGTTCGAAACCTTACAACCTGGAGAAACAATCAATGCTGCAAGGTACTGCCAAACTCTTGACAAGCTTAGGGAGGCCATTCGCAGAAAGCGCCCAGGGCAGTTGACCAACGGGGTCATTTTGCAACACGACAACGTTACACCCCACACAGCACGAGTGACGCAAGGTTGGCTAGAGAAATATGGATGGGAGATTTTGCCACACCCACTACACAGTCCAGACCTCGCACCATCTGATTATCACCTCTTTGGGCCACTGAAACGTGAGCTGGCAGGAAAGCGCTTTGATGACGATGAAGAGCTTGTTGACCATGTGCGGAAATGGCTACAAAACCTTGACGGAAGTTTCTTCCGAGAGGGTATCTATTCCATGGTGCGGCGTTGGCAGAAGTGTGTTGACAGACTTGGCTGTTACGTAGAGAAATGAAGGACGAGTCAAGGTATGAACACGTGCAAGAATTTTGTTGATAGCATAAAAAACGCGGATTTTACAGGCATTTTTCGGTTAATTATGAAAGAGCCCTCGTATGTTTCGTTTTTTGTTTGCTTGTTTAGGTTTGTGCTAAAAAAACAAGAACAAAAGCAAATCTTTCGCAACCTGAACGATCAGCGTGAACCCATAGTCTTGGAGACCTATGTCGATCTAGAATATTTTCTTTTAAGCTCATACTATCTTTGTGGATAAGTGTAGGTGCCATAGCTAAAGACAAGAAATTTCCGCAAAACCAAAGGGCTAGTTAGTAGTCTAACACTAACAATAGCAGTGCTCTCACTATGTCTCACGCACTAACCATGTGACAAACCATGTAAAGATGCCAGTTGAAAAACAAAGATTGCAATTAAGATGCCATTAAGGAAATAATTCTTTTATTCATTTTATTGCTTTGGTTCTATCCAGTTCGATTCATTCTTATCAAGCCTGGATTGACTAGAGATTTATTAACCTTCAAACACTCTTTAACAGTCTCTTGCTGCAGTAGCTATCATCTACAGACATCTATGACCTAACGCTTTATGCTCGAGAGCCTTGGCGTACATTTACTCTTTTTGCTCTGTTAGTGTTAGGGAAATTAAGATAAAAGATCTGTCAACCGCATGTGTTGCAGGGTAGAGATTTGCATGTTTGTATGTTTAAATTTTCGTTTTGTTGGAGATGTCCTCGTTTTTTCAAGTCCTTACCTCCTTATTATTTTATGTTATTTCTTCCCCCCCCCCCACCCCCCTCATTAATTTTTCCCAGGTTAAAAAAAAAAAGGACAAAAAATTCCTTCCAAATAATGCATCATCCAAACTGACAGCTGTCAGCCCAACCCCTGAATAAAAGATCTCTTAGACAGTACTGCTATCCATGATTCCCGACATGGCAACCTCCAACTTATTTGGAACCAAGGAAACTGAAACTCGAGCTCCATTCTTATTAAGGGACTTGAAGTCTCAACTGATTTAGCACAATAATGTTTAGTTTGATGTAAAAACTGCCTTTATAGATGTGAATGGCCACACAATTCGTTCTGTGCCTAAAGTAATAGTTACTATAAAGGCGAATACTATGTCTGGCTTCTTTGACAAAATACAAAGTAGCACTCCCAATGAGAAGAAGGCAATGATGCTCGATGGTCTAGTGCGTAAATCTCAGGGCCAATATTTAAGAATTTTGCAAAGGTTGCATTGTAATTATGCACAAGGTATTTGATCTCGACCAAACTTACTTGGCATTAAAAGAGGCTTCACAAATTCAGTTCACCATAAACAACAATCTCAGAATTTCAGTCTTAAGGTTAAGTGCTCGGTAAAATTCTCGTATCAATTTAATTATCTGTAGAAAATAAAGAAAAAACACACTTGATAGAATAAAGGCTCTCACAAGCATGCCTAAAACGAAAAGTGTGGTTCCTCCATCTTGATTGGGTTTCTTTCGGTTTCTTTGCAATTGCAGTCCATGAGATTCATAGCATTCTCCATAGGAACCACATTTCTGTTGCTTGCCATTCTCTTTGTAACTAAACGAAACAATGTTACGAGAAGCCGACACAAGATCACTTATAATATAAATTAGAATAGAAAAAAACGCCAAGCAACCTTTTTTGGCCATGTGATGTGAAGAAACTAGAATATCTTGTGAAAACTGGAATAATCAAAGATAACGCAGCACGGGAAAACAGCGTGAAAAGATGTTGGATGGACTAACAAAGTGGCTCAAAGATGAGTGACAGATGCACTGAAAACGACAAGGGATAGATGCTTGGAAAGTCATGATCGCCTACGCTGAAGAACACGGCACTTGATTGATTGAGAATGGAAACCCATGCTTCAGGAAGTGATTAAAGAATTGCTAACAGTAACCGTCAGGGCAGACAGCAGTTTCAATTGAGTTGAGAAATTTCTAAGAGCGGCTTAATTTCAGAGAGTGTAATGTAGCCATCTAGGACTGAAAAGAAATATCAATGGCTTGTTTTTCTCATGAATTTTTTTTTGTTTTTGACAATATTTTTTGACATAGAATTTTGGAATGTCTCAGTTTACATGCTCATCATTTTCACTGGTGACGAATTTTATTTTTTTATTTATTTGATATGTTTTGTGGTTGTTCCTTTGCCTCAAGAGGAACTTGAAGTATGGCTGTTTAATGAAGAAATTCATTGCTGACAAGTTATAATGGCTTGTTTTATAAAACATATACATGTAATTGAAATGAGCCTTTGCTCTTGTAATAATTATCAAGTTTATTCAAGTTATGTCAGGCTTTTATTTCCCATATTGCCTTGTAACAGTTAAATTGGCACTCTCGGAAGGTTTTTCTCTTGTTTATATTGAGATATTGCCTTTTCAAATGCGACTGTAACAGTTTCATTTAGTTCAGAGGTATAAAGATCAATTTCATTTTTGGTGCTCCCACATATTTGACATAACTTTTAAGGACGAGGACAATTTTTGTTTCTCTATGATAAAAAGAAAAAATTCCATGCCTCAAATATTTGCCAAAAAATTTTTGGAACTGTACACTTAGAAGTAAGAAACTGTGCTTACAGTAAAAAAAAGAAAATTGCATAAAGGCAAATGTATGTAATTTCTTAGTTTTCTTTTCCTTTATATTATCCAACAAATTTGCCATTAGTTTCCTAGAAAACCTGTGCATGATTAATTTATAAATGTACAGTACTAGATAAGATTGAATTGTGGTTTCATCAGCCATATAAAGTAATACAGTAAAGAGATACCCTAGATCGATAGTCTGATTAAAGGACAATATTTCTTTTGTTGATTATAAAGTGGCTGGATTTAACTATGGAATATGTAACCTTTTTTCGAAATGCTCAATTCCTCTTTCACCAAAACACCTACATAAATTACTGACTTTTATAAAAAAAAATCGATTAAAGTCTTTGTATTAAAAATTTCATAATGGCTTAATAAAAAACGTTTTAATTTTAAAACAAATCTTGCACCACTGAAAAATATGTTACATTATTAAAACTACATGTGTTTGTCAATACAGTACAAAAATATCTTCAAAACTTTGATGCACATCAAAAGTTTTATTATCGCATGACTCATTTGCATTGAAAAACATAACATGTACAGTATTAGACTCGAATGAGGCTTACATACCATTCTCTAACTCACACTGGAAAAACAAAAACAAAAAACAATTCACTCATCCCTTCATTATTTATCATTGTCAAACTTGTAACCCATTCAAATTCAAAAGAAATGAAGTAAGATCCTGACATAAGACAAAACAGGATTAACAAATACAATGTACTGCAGCTGGAGTATTAGTAATAATAATACTAATAATTTTTAGAGAAAATTAATTTTTGGAATAAATAAAGAGATTTAAAAAAAAAAAATTTCCATTCTGCAAACACACTCAGTCCACGCCAACATAAATTTTAAGAGCGTCAAAATATACTTTTAACTTTAATTATGACATAAAGACATAAATCCTGACGAAGATTTTACTTAAAAAATATCAAATCCCACACCCACATATTTTATAGAATCTAATGATCATAACAGCAGGTTATAACATGAATTATTTAACAAAATAAAAGTTACACTGCATGAATTTCACGAGAAGAGTAAAGATGAAAATTAGAAATATTTTTACACTCCTCGGTGATCATATGCAAAGCAAAATTCTACCGTATTTGAATTATTTCCACTTTTATACCTTACACAATACAGCAAATGGGATAATTTCACAACAAAATAGTTAACTTGAAGACAGAAGCCTTTTCTCTTACTTCCATAATACCTTTTCTTTACATTTTGTGCTACTTCTAAGAATAAGGATAGCAGTTTATAACTCTAGCCTCTAATTGTAGGCCCTAAAGGGCATAACAGACTTAAATCACTGACGTTATGACAAGCTCTTATTAACTCGGTGCAGCCACAACAAATAAAACCTTCGTACTGAAAAGATTGAAAAAAAAAAAAATAAAAACAAACCAATTAAACCTCTTTAAACCAAAAAAAAGGATGATATTGTCACACATAAGCTAGAAACTTCTCTTTCGCAAATAAAAAACAAAAAACCTGGTTTTTGAAAAGCTTTCTTTTTTTTTTTTTTTTTAACTTGATTAAGTGTTCCTTCAAATTTCATCTAAAATTTATTCTAGAATGTTACCAAATCATAGCTGAAACTCAGATCTGAATAAACAAGGACAAGTATCTAGTGTAATGTTGACAAAAGAGTGCATGTACAGAAAGACAGGAACAACAAAAACATGCAAACCAATAAATGGTTACATGTATACTGCTCTACAAGATTTAAAAATTCTCATTTACATCAAACCTCAAGATCTTTTAGCTTTTATACATGTTGTACGTCTGAAAGGAGTAGAAAGCCTACCAGTACCATAAAGCTCAATAAAAATGTTTCAGGGTAGAAGAAAGAAAAGAACTAAATAAACAAATCAATTTGCTATTCCAATTTTATGTCATAAATCTTCCTCACAAAATGACAATTCATAGAAAAATTTTTTTTAACTTTATGCCTGCATGACGAGGGGGTACCCTAATATAAGTTGTGTACCGGAAAAAAAAAACAATATAAAAAAAATTGACAACAGCGGTTTAGACACAAAACCCAATCATAATTATCTACAAAAGAATCGCATCACATGGCATAGCGCTGTGTCCAGTTACGTGCCATTTCATTGTATTTGTTAACATCTGTCTTGTAGATCTTGGCTATCTCGGGAACGAGAGGGTCATCTGGGTTTGGATCCGTCAACAATGAGCAGATGGAAAGAAGGACCTTTGAGATTGTGAGAGCAGGTGACCACTGGCCCCGCAGAATGTCAAGGCAGATGCTGCCATTACTATTTATGTTGGGATGGTAGATTTTCGTGGAAAATGACACCTTAGGAGGTTTGAAAGGATAATCTGTGGGAAAGTGTATGGTGAGGTTGAAGCAGCCACCATGATAAGGACTATCGTCAGGTCCAATGATGGCCGCTTGCCAGTGGAAAATGTCCTCTCCCACTGGACCTGCTGAGCAATTTGTTGGAGGATCTTTGGAGAAGTCCATCAACTCCTGAAGGGTAAAAAAAGATAATATTTCTAAAACAACAATGGAATAAGATGATGATAAAATGACAGGATTGTGTGCTCATTTAAGATAAGACAAATAAATTCCTATTCAGACATCTAATCTACACTATCACATGTACACGTCAGACTTCAGTACATTTAAAATATAACCCCTCTGATCTCAACAATTTTAATAATATGGCTAGGTATTTGAAAAGACTCATGCTTATAAGTATAGAAGCTTGCATCTTAGAGTGCCAAGTGTCTAGTCTGAGCCACTTCTCCCCCTTCCACCATCCTCCTGGGTCCAGCAAGCTTTTGGACTTTCTTTAAATATATTTACATGCTTGACAATACATATTGTGTATCTAATTAACGAGCCAATTCCTATTTGGTCTGAAAACAGACCAGGTTTAACTTAGTCCATTGAGCATGACTAGTTTACTTTCTAGTGTGATTGTGAAGCTTGATAATACATGAAGTGTAACTAAACTATGAATCTTGACCATTTGTAAGATTTTCTTGAGCAACACTGGACTAAATGTAAGACAGAATGCTTAAATTAAAAAAAAAAAATTCTAATATCAAAGTCAAATCAAATATTAGAGCAGACACTTTTTCTGACATCCAATCAAATTCGAGCACACATTTAACTTTCCCTATACCTTTTTATTTAAGATTAAATAATGACTCCTTGATTTTTAAAGAAAAGCTGATTCCATATTGCCTTTTAAATAATATGCCCTGCTCAAAGTGTAAAATTTACCTTTGTAATTCTTTTCATAGCCATGCTGTTTTGTGTATTTGAAACTTCACCGCACCACAACCTGTCAATAAAAAAAAACAACAATAAAAAACTTGTAACTTTAGCATGCACAAACAAAACAAAACTTCAGGTTTACTCACATATGCAAACTAAGCATAATTATTTTTCTCCAATTTTTGAAAATCACACCATGTATAAAGTACCAAATCTTAAGCTGAGATATTAGTCTTCAAAACTTAAAATGGTCAAATAATGCACGGTTTCATACTATGTACTCAGTGCCAAATTTTTATTTGAAACTAAGAAACCCAAATTATGCAGAAAACATTGAGAGACCCAACGTTTCTTTTCACTACATACCATGTTTGTGAGTGAAATAATAATAATAATACAAAAGTTATTTAACAATAAATGAACCCTTAAAACTTTTTCCAACAGTAAGAAAATGATAAAACACACACACAAACGTTATAAACAGATTAAAGAATTCCTAACGTTAGTTTACATTGCAGTTATTGCGAAAATTAAAGAACATAATTATGTACCTTTGTTTAAGCGACGGTGAATGTAAGTTTGTGATAGACTGTGACATAATTCTTTTGTATAAGTTTTCAAAAGATTTTTCCACAGAAACTACTTGCGCTGATGGTCCTTTTTATCAGTTAATATGAACCTCTACTACTGAACATGTAAGAAGTCCGTTAGTGAACAAGAGAGAAGTATAAGTCTATGCTTAGATCCGGAATTCCTTGCTATTCACATCAAGTATTCTGAGCAACTAGTTTCTCACTGTATGTTCAAGATGGAAAGCCCACATTTGACAAAAATAAATGAGCTTATGTATTGTGCAATGTAGCTAATAATTCGTCATTCTATGATCTGAGTCAGTCTGGGTTTTAAAAATAGAAGTGGGTAAGCCATTCAGTCAAATGGTGAACCAAGGGTGAGAGTTTATGAGAAACAGCAAAAGAACAACTGAGTCTATTTTAACGTCTACTTAAGGATCGGGAATTTCCGATTATGATGTCATGAAAAATTATGCTTCAATAAATCTGTTTTTCTAACCGAATGTCCTTCAGCAAACTCGACATGCTTCATGAAAACTTACTGTCAGCATGACATAAAAATCTTTTCTGAATTGGGAAATCCCAAATTGGTGATACATGTAACTCTTTCACATGTGAGAGGGAGGGCGCTTAAGGTTGGCATGCAGACTTTTTATAGATGTACGCGGAGGAGGGGATGAATGAAAAGAAAATTATTTGTAGTTTAAAATGTCCATTCCCTATAAGATGCAGCAAAGTAAACGAGTTTAAACCACAGAAACGAGGTAATGGCACTTCGTTACTGTTGGAAACAAGCAAAACATTGAGTAACTACCGTCAGGTCGCCGAGAACAGTCTAATAAAGTGATAGTATACATAAAAAAACAACAAATTAATAAGGCAATGAGAAAGAAAACTTGCGAAGCATGGTTCATGCCAACAGAATTGACCAGATAGCCAAACACATAATAAAACAAAAGACAAAATCAACAACAACAGATGAAACTCTGGACAATAGAGATGACTGCATGGTTTGACTTTCTAAGAGAGCTGTGGTATCCTAAAAAACTGAAGCTTCCATGTAATAATTCAAAGAAAAAAAAGAGTGAGAATGAGCCATGGTCAAGAAAGATATCTTTTAAACTAAAGTATGTAATTTAATATTTAGATTTTAAACGAAAGCTGCAATTTTTGGGATACTAATATTGATGATCTAAATCTTTATCAAGACCTGAAACCTGGATCTTATTTTGATTTAGACTATAATTGATATTTTAGAGCTTATGGTCTAACTGATTAAGGTCTGCATAAAACATTCTAGAAGAATAGACTTGTTTTATGTGGCGACTAATCTGAATTAGCATAAATCTTTTTGCGGATCTCTGCCTTCTTGAGACTAGTTCTTTGGATCCTCTATCTTATAAAATGAAAGATACCTATTAAGAATATTTCAATCATAATTATATGCCTATATGTCTTCTGCCTCAAAAAAAAAACAAACAAGTACATATATCATAAAAGGTAAAGATTCACTATTTTATAGCTTATCAAAATAACAGGAACCTGATCAAAATTAGGTGTTATGGGTCAATCAATGCATATTTTAGATCAAGATCTAAGAATCCAGGTAAAGGATGATACAAATATACGGCCCACGGTGACATGACCCCATAAATACCCGCTCTATGTCCGAAACTAAAAACATGTATGAAGTGATTGATTTCATTGTGCGTTTTCTACTATCAATTGTGAATGTGTGTGAACTGACAATGCATTCAAACCTTTAATAACTGCAGCCCTTTCATACAAAGAGAAAAGTATGTAGCAACAGGCACTAACATCAACATTCCTAACAGCAGAGTTTTAGTACATTACATCATGGTAGTTTCACGTCCATTCATTATGCTTGTTCATTTTGACATATTGTCCTGCTTAACAAAGACTTGTCTTAACTGAACATTGAGCTTTCAACCAGATATGTCAATCTCAATACTTCGATTTAATTTTTAGTCTTGATTAAATGATTGAAAAAGCAAAATTCAATGATCCAGCTCACTTCTGATGTGAAGTGCTATTATAACAGCATATTGCAAATTACTATACAAACACATACTTTTTTGTAATAGGATTTAATAATATAAGAATTAAGATACATTTTGTGTGTCACACATTTCAGTTGCCATTAACCTCTGCTTGTGATAACTATTTCATTGGCATTTGTAAAGCACATCAGAATTTGGGACGGTTTTGATAATTTTAACTAGTGAGTAAAAAAAAAACAACTACCCAAGGCTGAAAAGTGTTAATATGCAATTCCCATTTAAAAAAAATAGTAAAAGCTAAGCAAACTTAACTATTACCGAATACACATCATTTTCAAAGGCATCCTAATAATCAAAATAGAAAGTATAAGTGACTATAAGTTTCTTTGTGCTATTTTAAATGTTAATTAAAGAGAGTGATCCATGCATGAAAAAGGTATATATCTAGTACACAAACGCATCCCATAAAAACAAGGAGAAAGTACAAATTCTTTTACTAGACGTTATTTTGAAGTTCTAGGGCATAAATAAACCAACTTCCACTGGAGTTTTCAAATATGTCTCAAGACACATTACAACAAAATTAAAAAACCCCAAAAAACTTACACGTTTCTCATAAAGATCTCATTAGAATATTAAGAACTATATTGAAAATTTACAAGGTGTAAGCTACTTTAAGGACATTTTAAAATTAAAAAAAAATATGGTGTGTAAATGAATTTCTAAAATAGATTTAAGATTTCATATTGATAACACCACCACAATCAGGAAGGAAAACAAATTTTCAATTATCCTCACCTTCAGAAAGTGATCATTATAAGAAATTAAATTCAGCTAAACTGAATATCAAAACGTTTTGTAAACTGTGCTATATCAATTTCTACTTAAGCCTACCCTGAAGAGTATACCGGTATGAAGAGCCATGTCTAAAATTTTTAATTTCTGTTTCAAGACATAAAAAAACATCCTAAGAATTTGTTTAACCTTACATCTTTCCTGTCATAGTTATAAATGATAAACTCCCCATAAAAAAAATCTAAGAAGAGATATATATGGGATATAAGAAAATTTAGAACTACTAATGTTGACAATAAATGTATAGACTAGACAGTAATAATGTAAAATTGAGAATTTGGCCTGCCAAATGCATCTTAATGAATTCAGATTGCAATTTTAGACTTTAATTAAACATTAGACAAAAGTTTACCAGAAATCCAAATCTAGACAGAGGACAGTTTTGATAACATCATAAAAAAAGTCTAATTCTGTGCAATCCCAAATAGCTATACACCCCTTGAATATTTGTTTAAAAGATACCATAAACGTCGCACATTTTGAAATCACAAGATGTGGTGCAAGAAACAAATAAAATTATATCAAAAGAGATAACCCCCCCCCCCCCCCCCACACAAAAAAAAAAACCAGATGAAGTGAATGATTTGAACGAGTATAACACGACTCAAGTTTTTCTTCATATACAATAAAAAAATGACATCAATTCTACGCAATCTTTTAAGTCATTACAAGACCCAATAGTTATGTAATAGATAATTACTGTGTCATCTAGAACAAACACCCTAACAAAGAAGGAAAAACTATGTGACTTCTACTGTATTGCTGGCAGGTCTATCTTTTACCTGTCAAAAAAAAAAGAAAATATAACCCTGACAATCCCCCCCCCCCCCCGGACAAAATAACCAACAATCACTCTCTTTGTGAAGAGAGAAACTATTTTGGTCATCCATTTACATTGGATAAATCTTATCATGATCATCAAATTTAAATCTTTGCAGGACATTTTCTGAGAGTAGAATTCAATGAAAATATGGATTAAGATTTCTCAACTTTGTTGGTATAAAAGAACAAACAAGTAATAATTTAGATAACCTTGGACCAGTCAAAAGTATTAAATGGGGAAACCTTCTCTGGCGGTGTGAAAAATTGCTTTGGTTAGATTTTGAAAAGCTCAGAAAGCGTATATGACTCTTTTAAAAAGTGTAAAAATAAGAAAAAAATGTATTAGGTGTACACTAATATAATTATACAAGACTTGATTTTACTTAAATGCTCCCATAAAAAAGAAAGGACTGGTCAGACGTGAATCAAATATGTTCAATATTTATAAGACCTGCCAATGGCAATATTTTCAATTATACTAATTATAATAATAAACAGGTATAAAGGCTCGGTGCACTTAACATTAAAACATGTAAGAAAAAAATCACTTCTTATAATAATCAAAAAGAAAAAAAAACATAATTAGGTAGTACTTTATAAACGTTTATGAAAATTTAGCCTGATACAATACCAAAATTCACTTTTGAAAGACAATGACACACTGATTACCCACAATAATGCAACAAGTGTTACATCACTAATAGGGCTACTAGGAAAGCTACACAGTTAATTTTGTGTTTTAGTAAGATATTTGTTTACAACATAAAAAAAAATTAAACTAAATAGCCAGAGAATTTAAATCAGGTCTCTATCACCACACTTCAGAGCTCATAAAGAGGCTGATAAAGTGAAAAAGTAAGTTTTGTGAGCTTTTAAGGAACAAGAAATCCTCAAGTTTTACTTTTTAAAGGTTGAGAATTTTTTCCTTTCTATGCAAACTCTTCTTAAAGTAAACTATAAGCTGCATGAGGGAAATTCCTCTGAATATGACACTTTGTTACAGAGAAAAAACAAGACCAATATTTAGACAAATTTTTTATTACTATTTTAAAGATTATTCAATTTTCTACAAGCTGTTTCCTTTATCTTCCTATGACACCAAAAACTGAACATATCTTTCTTTTAAATGATGTAGCCCATAAGTTTTATAAGTAAGTGCATTTAGTCCAGCAGGCCCACATTGGCTTTGACACATATCTTGAGTAGCTGGAAAAGAACAAACCCACTATATATAACATGTTATTTCAGAATTTGGTCAATGCTTCTGTTTGTGGAACTGACTTAAAACAAAGACAACAGATATGTTCTCATCACTCCTTTTCTAGCTCCCAAAGTTACAGAATGAGTTCTGCTTCCAATTAAACCTGGACCACTTGTTCAACTGTTTCATTTGTAAGTACATAACTCGTATTATCTAAATGGGAGGGGGGGTATTGTGCATTTTGACAGAGATATTTTGGAGAGCCAAACAACAAGATATGCAAGCCAGTTTTTTTTTAAATACCAACTGCCACCTTACATCATGTGTCAAGTCGGATAATATGTGTTAGTAAAGGATTAGTGTAGTGGACGTAAATTGTCTGTAAGGAGAAAAAGTTGTTTTTATTGTCTTAACCTATGTTAGAGAGTGGTCTGGTCAAATTTTTGTTCACTGTATCTAATACCTTTTGAATGTGAACTAATGGTTGTTCTAAAATACCAGTCCATCATAAAGTTTTCAACTGTTATTTTCTTATATCTTCTATGTGGTTTGTGAAAACAAAAATCTGACCATCTCTAGGTATTGTGTTCATCATGCAGCTTAGGTCAGGTATTGCCAAAAATGGTCAAACCTGCTGTGTTTGGCCCCTATTAGACCCAAATGTAAACTGGCATAAAACATTTTTTTTTTGTCAATCAATACATTTTGTTTTTGTTTTCCAGCTCCAACTTCTTTCTTTTTCAGATAAGTATTTATTATACTAAAACAATAGCTTCACATGAAAATGTTAAAAAACAATATGTCAGTATAGCCAAAAACGTGGATTTAATAAAACACATATAAAAAAGCTGAAAATTATGATAGACATATGACTCATTTTCTGTCTTCACACTCAAACTCTATTTATTATTTATATAAGTTCAATTTCTTTCATTGCTATGTCCTCCAAAACCACTCAGTGTAAACTGATAAAGTTAACTGAATTATGGTTTGCCAAGATCAGTGTCCCATGCGGTACAAAGAAATTAAAGAAAATCGTGGATTTAGGCTAAAAATGAATTTGAATTTTTGTTTTTTTATATATTTATAGCAATTATTCTCATCAATTTCTATTGCCAAATTTGTAAAGATGAATCAAATAACATTTAAATGACTGGTTTCAATGTTATCCGATTTTCAAATCAAAAGACTATTTAAAAAAAAAACCAAATTATTTTTGATAATGTAAATATATATATATATATAAAAAATTTTATTTTACATAAATGGAGTGAAAAACTAAAAAAGTTAAAAATTAAATGAAGCTTCTCTGTTGAGTCTGTTATTACTGTGAAATCTGCATTTCTACTATGTAGTTGTCTTGCCCAACTGTTCATTTGAATGGGCAATAATGCTTGAATTCAATAAATGCACTAAAGGCAGTTGAAGACTCCATACATAAGATTGCATGATGTCTTACCCACAGGAAATTAAGCTCAACATAATTAAAAATTTCATTCATACATATGAGAATGTCAAGAGTGAAATATAATGTGGTAAAATAATAACATGAAGAAGAAAAGGGTGTGATGTAAGAAAGGCAGAGCAACAATCAAAAAAAGTTTCATTTATTTCGATCTGAAATCTACTTACGACTGTTGAGATCTATGAAGTAACCAAAAGTCTATCAAATTTTCTTTGGAAAAAGATTTATGACTGTGAGTGAAGATTCTAGATTAATTGTTTTTGATGGCAGACTGATAGTGACATGACATGCTCTCCTTTTCTTCATGAGTGAGAGCAGAAACCATTGCTGCTCAAGTGCAACTGTTATGAAATTAAGTTGTTTTGTTGAGGGAGGGACTTTTTTTTAAGGAAAAAAAAAATTAATTTAAGTTAATTTATCATTTTATTATCAGAGTTGCAAAGGCAACAGAACCACACAGGTTCAAATCCTGCAAAAAATAATACCCATTATAGGGGGGAAAAAGTCACCTGTACACTTTTTTTATCTATTTTTTCTTTGCATGCTTAAAACCACGAAAAAAAAAATGTGCTGCTTTCTGTTAGTATATAGCAATGAGATGTTGGCAATTTTTTTTTAAGATACACTACAGTCCAAATATAACAGCTAGTGCTATAACGGCACCCCCTGGTATAACAGGACTTTTTCCTCGCCCCTTTTTTCTATTACTAGACGATAGTAAAAGTTTACTGATATAACGACACCCACTATCTTTGTTTCTGCTATAACAGCACTGTAGGTAGGCGGACCTGTTAACTATTCAGATAGTGACCAGGTAAAAGTTCTTAGTCCTATACTCAGCAGCCAACCAAAATGCTGCCTCACAAGTATAGAGGGTGAAGTGGGAGCTGGGAAGGAGGGGGATAGTTCTAATGAGTAGGCCCATCTGTATCAGTATCTAAAGATTATAATCATGTACTGGTACAAAGACAGGCGCTCAGGTAGTGCAGATAGTGACAGGGAAAGGGAGAGGGATGAAGGAAGAGGTATGGGAGTACTGTCAGTGATGACCACACACTTCACTCAGCTGAGTATAGGACTAAGAATTTTAACTGACTTTTGTCCCATCTCTTTCAAACTTAAAACAATTACATTCAGGTTAAATTACTCCTGAATAGTCACACTGATAAAATTTTATATCTTCTTTAAATTAACTCACTTGCGACGTTCCCATTACTGTGATGGGATAGGCCTCTTGTTAGCTGGGGTGTTTCCCCGTCACTTATGAACGATGGACTTTGACCCCCGATAACCCCTATACGCTAAAGCCACGGGAAATGTCTGGAAGGGTTGTATAACCATTTCTTCTTGTCTATGCAAAGTTTCGTACCGATAAGCCTTCAAATTTTTTGTTTGTGATGGAAAGGGATACCACTGCTCCAGAGGTCGGAAAGAGAAATCAGATCTAAAAATAATTTTTATACGGAGATATAAGTCAGACATAACAGACGTTTTTGAAGTATTTGAGCAATCAATATGAAAGTGATAGTGATCTAGAAGTGAGTGAAGATGATTACAATCCAAAAGTTAATGAAAGTAGTGATTCAGAGGAGGAAAGTTCCAAATCTAGATCTAGATCTAATTTTTAACAAAATGACAATTTGCTGTGTTCTTAGAAAAATTAAATAAAAACCATCTCTCAATATATCCTTTTGTTGTTTATTTCATTCAAATTAGCATACATTTATTATATGTCTCAAAATTTGATTAAGATGAATTAGATTTTTTTTCTTCACAATTTTTAAAAAAATACTCCAAAAAGCCCAGCCATGGATGATCAAATCATATCCAGACCCTCAACCACAAGTGAGTTACATTATGACTTGCTGAGTCAATGTTGTTATTAATAAAGTAATCATTTAACATCTAGATATATATCCTATAGCTACTTTAGTGTTGAATCATCTAGTTCTCACTAAGATTTGAGAAGACTGCCCTAGACACTAAAGATGCCAACTTGTAGTCATAGTTACAGTCATGAATCGAATCCAGCTACTGTTAATTGTTATATTTTTACACTAAGTCTTAGATCTCTAGTCTATCTAATGCAGAGATCTGGGAATTCAGGCATATTTTTATCCCGATTACAGGCATTACTTAGTTCCACAACGTAAATGTCTCACGACCAAGAGTAAAACATGATGATTTTCTTTTCTATTGCATTTTGATGTTCTGTAAGCGCATTTGAATTTGAATGCTTATACTTTTAAGCAAATTTATAACTTGAATGGCCATTGCCAGCATGTGAGATTTTTTTTCACTTTATCCCTTCATAGGACTTGAAGTTGAAATTAGAAAGTAAAGTAAAGTAGTTAATCTAGAATCTAGTTCTAGATCTAGATTAGATTCTAGTTATTAAAACCATAATTATATAGATCTATATATATTTCCTTAGAAAGTGGATTTGCTAGATCTCTAGTTTCTAGATCTAGATCTAGATCTAGAATCTAGACATCTAGAATCTAGTGATAGTAAAAATTTACCGAAATTTAGATTCAATATTGAAGTCTATCTTCTCTGGCTGAATAAAAATAAATTAAGCCTCATTTATATATGCCTTATCCAAGAGTATCTTAAATCTAGATCTAAGTCTAATTGTTCCTAATCAATAACCATGAATGAGGTTAAATTTTAACCAACTTCCTTTCCTCGAAATCAAGTTCCTTTCTACGTCTTGTGACCTTAAACATGGCTGCAGCGGTGAGATCTCTACAGGGAAAAGTGGCTCTAATTACAGGTATGAACCTCATTCAATCTAATTTTTGAAATCTTACCCCTACGAAATCTTGGCTCAGAGTTGATTGTGACCTCCTGAAGAGAAGTTTCAATGTTTTCTTTCACAGACAAAGTTGACACAACAAATGGCTGACCGTCAGACAAACAGGAAATCGTCTCGTTTTGGCGGAGGCTAGAGGTGGTCCTATATTTAGAAACTAAGACATCTGTGGATCTTTCCTTGAATCATTTTCCGGTTCAACCATTGAGGGTTCAAATGCACTCGGCCAAAACCTATTATTTATTTTTTTTGAATGGAGAGGGTCTAAGGGTTCATTTTAGTGTGGTAAATGGCATAGTTATTTCACTTTTACGAAGAATTATCTCTAATCTAAATTTGGCAACCATGGTCGACAGCTGTTCCAACTTTCATCTTGAGCATAACAATTATTATGGAGCCAGTATCTTTGATGGAACTAACCTACTGATTTTAAAAAAAATATCTTTAAAATAGACAACACAAAGGTACAAACACAAGAACCACCACAGCACAAGAACCAAGAATGAAAACAAAAGAACAACAGTAATGATAATGATAATAATAATAATGATAATAATAATAATAATAATAATAATAATAATAATAATAATAATAATAATAATAATAACAACAACAAAAAAGAAAATGGCAGCTTCAAATAATTTGATATCGGTATACTAGGAATATCAGCTAAAATGATAGACTCATCATTCTAATGCAATTCACACTTTGTTGTCCCTGGTTGGAGCTGTCTAATGGAATCTAGATGTGTTATAGATTTCATTGAGTAATGTAATCTTATCAATTCCATAGTCTTCAAATGCTTCTTAAAGTTCCCTAAATATAATGTCTGAGCCTGTTGCTTTGCCTGATCTCATTTTTCTTATTGCTGCCCAGATCTCATCTCTCATAATAGGTCACATTATTGTGCTTCATTAAATTGAAATCCCTTCTATGGTCTTCATAAAGCTCACTTAAGTACTCTGTCCATCTGTTTAGGATTTTATCTTTTTCCATAATGATCTCCCCTTTTTTTTTTTTTTTGACTTTCGGCATCTTGTGGATGAGTAGGTTTTCTTTTCAGAGATTTATTCAATGTTTCTGCACATTGTCTGCTCAGTATTTCAGTGGTATAGTCCAATGTTTCTGCATTGTCATTGATCCACTTTTCTTGGGCTTCATCACATTTTTTCTGATTTCTTTATGCAGTGTTTCATATTTTTCCCCTTTTTTTAATGTGTCCCCTTTTTTCCATGAGTTTAAAAAATCCTCAGTCATCCACTTTTGATTTGATTTTCTTTCAGTTCTTGGCCTTTGTTTCATTGCTGCTTCTATAACCGCTACTTTAATCTTTACACATGGATGGCCCATTTTCTCAGCTTTTCTTGAGACTTCAAAATTTATTTTGAACAGTCGCATTATATTTTACTCAAAGGGTCTGGTTAGATTTTAATAGAGCCAAGTGAAAATTGATGTGTTTAGACTTATTTTAGGTTTTCTTATGTTTCAGTTTGAATTTAGCAGCCACTGGAAGTAGATCTTTGAAAATTGCATTTCAAAATCTTTTGCTGATCAGCATGATATGATTTTTGTTTCCACCTCCTGGGCTTTTCCATGTCCATTTCCTTCTTGTTAGTTGTTGAAACCATGTGCTCCCAATAATAAGGTTGTTGATGTGATG
The DNA here is from genome assembly GCA_033675545.1 of Elysia crispata. Lineage (NCBI taxonomy): Eukaryota > Metazoa > Mollusca > Gastropoda > Plakobranchidae > Elysia > Elysia crispata. Next base: position 384,584 of record JAWDGP010003844.1, read on the forward strand.
CCACTCATTTAGTTTCCCTCATTGCACCTCATTTACTTTTTTCTTGAATTTTGTTTTGTCATAAAATCTTTGCAGAGATACCTAAAGTGTGTTACCACTGCTAAATAACTGTGGTCACCTGCTTGGCCAGCTAAGTTGAGTGTTTAGCCATTTAGTGACATCTTGTCAATTGATTAGCAGTTATCCACCACCTGCTTTCCAAAGCTTCATTGTAACTCTGATAGGGATACTCAGTCTTTTGCTTGGAGAAGGACCTTCGGCACACATTCATTTCCTCTCTCAGAGATGCCTTTGACTTGCCACCCAACTACCACCTCAAAAATACCTATTACAGTTGAAACAATTATCAGTATTACTAATTGTAATGCAGTATCATGTCGTGCAATATTGTAAGGTAATTATGCATTTGAAGGATTTAAAGTCCATGGGAAGCAAAAAGCTTTTGACTGATAGGAATACTACATTTTTTCTACGAAAAATTATGTATAGATATATATATTGTCTGATCAGAGTGGCAACAACATGTCATTTGAAACCCTTCTGTTTCAAAAAATGTAAATCAACTATTGATTTATATGTTATATATTTGATTTTTTAAATTTTTATTTAACATCTGATCGATTGTTATAGTGGCCATATTTAACTAAGTACATCCTTAACTATCAATGGAGCCAATCAGCCTTAGAACTGTTCCAAATACTGAAGTAATGAAGATAAACAAAAATTATTTAATAAAATTACCAAGAAGTGGTATCAATTAATTACATTAATGTTTTTGTTTAGATATAATAATCTCTACACATATACTTCTATTTTTAGTTATGCAATTTTTTTCTACCCCATAAATGTAAATCCATTTTTTGCATATGATGAGTTGTAAAAAATTTACTTCAGATTTGTCCTGACAAGGAAGATTTTGTTTGAAAATGTTGTTGGGAAGTAAGCACTCAAAGCTAGTGTAATCTTTCTTTAATATTTTAACTCTAAGATATTTTAATTTTAATGGGAAAAAAAACATCAACAAAAAAGTTTACAGAATATTTTTAAAACAATTTCTGGATATTATTAATGTTGAAGTAAAGAATTAAGAAGGGTCAACATTAGATCTGAATTTATGCTCTTTGCAAGTTAAACCAATACAAGCATCACTATTTACTGAAGAAATTATTACATTATCAGATTTGAAGTCTTATGTTCATCAAAACTTAAATTGTTTGTTGATATAAATATTGATTTAATGCAATGTTTTAAAGATGACATGCATATCTTTAAGTAATCTCTGTTCTCTCATCCAACAAGAATCATTGTAACTCAATGTAGCTTTTGACATAAACTACCATGTCTCTGAGCAGGGGCCAGTTCTGGTATTGGAGCAGCCACAGCAGTGTTGTTTTCAAAACTTGGAGCCAGCCTAGCTCTCACTGGAAGACAGGAGGGAAACCTTACCAAAGTGGCAAATGAATGTGCTAAAAACACCCCAGAAAAGGTTGTACATTGCTTACCCATGTTAAATAAAAAAAATTTTCTAATACATGTACAGCAAAAGGTCAGGAAAGTTCAAAATAGTGACAGCCTGATTGAGAGTAAGGTTGAAACATTGAATTGAAATTATTTCATATTTCTTTTTTTATTATTATTCTTTGGCTGTGCTTTTTTCTGATAAGTTTATTTTTTAATTTTTTTTTGTAAAATGTAAATTTTGATGGTTAGAAGGAAAAAATTTATTAGGCTTAGATCAGCCATATGTTTTGAAGGATTTAACCCTAGTAGTGCGCACCCATTATATTTAAGCTTTGCCCTGACGATAAAGTGGGTGCTGTGATGCCATTAATGTATGGGCTGAGGTTCCGAAACAGGTGCTGCGGCGCCATTAATGTATGGGCTGAGGTTCCGAAACAGGTGCTGCGGCGCCATTATTATTAATAGTTGACTGGCATTATCTTCAAAACACCCCATCTCATATACTCTGTAGACTTTATATCTTTTCTAAGAATATGAACCAATGAAAAGGTGACAATTTCTCACTGTTTGATCTACTGGGAGGCAATCGAGAGCCCCTGAGGTGTAAAGAACAAATTGCAATTTAGGCATGTCTGTTGGAACCATGTTACGAGATCGGTAGTTGATGTTACTGATACATGGGGAGCCTGCTTCCTTCACATGTGGTTGTTACATAGAAGAGCAAATAAAAGAACTAGACAGTGGTGACTTTATCACATGCCCTTCCCTTCTCCCTTACTTGCCCCCACCCCATCCCCAATACAGAGTCCTGACAAAGACTTGGCATGACCACTGCCCCCTCCCCCCCAGATTTCCTCGAATCATGTGGATTGCAGTTAGAAGTGGTGTTAGTTATAGCGTAACGTGATTGGCCAAACCAACCTTGTTACAGGTCAATCACATCACAGCCTCATGTTACTGTAAAGCCTAGTAAAAAAGGGAGGCGTTTACTGAGATGTAAAGAAAGACATGAATTGAGAGCGTGGTGTATAGGGTATCAAGCCTTTGCCTTTGTTGTTGGTGATTTTGATATGCTGCCACAATGTCAGCTGCCACTATGTGTCCAAAAACAGGAAAGTATAGGCTGGCATTCAGATTGTTAAACGAGTTTTTAACTTGATGTCTCACAAGTTGTATGAGACAATGATTATGGAAGTGCCTGATAAGCATCGAGGGTGGACCTTGCTGCTTGGTCCGATTGTCTCCTTTATTCTCTATTGTCTCACCTACCACCCCACCCTACTCTTTGTGCTTAGTTATAATAGATTTACATTGTACCCGTATTTAGTTGTACATGTATCTATATTGTTATATACATGGAGTTTCTTTGAACAAAAGGAACACGCACTGACTCTAGAGGCTTTAGCTTAGATGGAAGACTGAACTAGACTCTTTTTCAGCTTAGTTCTCATCCTTGCCACCCCCCTCCCTCTCACACACACACACACACACACTAAATTAAGTAAGTATGTGTTTCACTTTCAGTGCAAATCCAAGATTGTAAACTGAAACTATCGTATCCAATCAACCTCTCTTTGAAAACTTATATTTTTCCAAGCCTATTTCTATAAATGGTCCTTTCATAAACTCTTAGAACCATGAAACATATTTAAAGTTGTCACATTTGAAAAAATAAATGTAACTTGTACTTTGTTTTGGCAACAAAAGTCTATCTAGACGCTTTGTTGTGAACAACACGTATAGTAGAAACACAGGTAATCCGCTCTGCCATTTGCCCAATCCAGAAGCTAACTGGCTGTGGCAAAGGTACAGTTTCGGCCCTATCTGTGGGTAACTGCGTCAGCAGGATGAGGGTTAAGAAATACCTGTAGTGAAATTGAAACTTCATTCTTGTATTTCAATAATTATCTCCTAATTTCTGTTTCTGATCTGGGTGAAAACAAGGGCAAGGTTGTTTTAGATCTTTTACTTAAAATTATCTTAATGTTAGTCCCGATGGGTCTTGATGTCTGAACATTTAATTTTAAAATCATTTTGTAAAAGTAGAGAAATTGGTTATTTTTTACCACTTAAAAAGCTGGACTTTCAATACCTCTTCTGAGAACTATGATAACTTGAACTAATTCTCACCCTTGAAAAGGTAAAAAGAATTGCATTGTTATTAGTTCTCACAACTTAATTAAAAGCTGAATTGAAGGGCATGTGACCCAATTGGACATTTGTTTTATGGAAGAGAATGGACAGGTTCCTTCAGTGGCTCTAAAATGTTAATAGACATCAGAACTTTCTCTATATAAGTTTAAGCTGTGCCTATATATCATCACCAAAAGGGGCTTTCACACATAGCAAACTAAATCAAAGCCATGGTTGAAAGAAATGAATGCCTTGTAAGGGAGGAAACAATTCCAGTTTTGAAAGATTTACAAAAAATGTTTTTTTTTGTCCATTGAAAATATGACTGGCAGAAATCAAATTCAAACCATGACTACTGTGTTTCCAGCTTATTACTTAAGATGAGGCAAAATTAGAAATAACTGAATAATGAAATTAAAAAAGAAAAAATTAAAAAATCTATAATGGAAACATTAGTTCATTTTGGTCCCTTCAGAACAGGCTAGTTGGATCTTTTTGAAATAGCAAAACAAGACCCAGTGGTCAAGGTTTATTTGAAAAAAAAAAATGAGGTCCCATAGTTATTTACAAATGTCCTACTTTCAAATCAATGATTTTTGCAGATATGGTGAGCATACTTTTCTTAACAATTGGTACTGCAATAGTGTTAGCATACCCAGATTTAGAAGCAAAGAGTAAAATATATGAATATATAAACACTGGTCACAATCTGCTGGAGAAAGTCGTCCTCATGTTACATATTTCATAGCTGTGTTTGGCATGTATTTTTTCTCTTAAGATAATTATCAATATTTTCTCCAGCCACTAATATTGTGTGCAGATCTTGGCAAAGATGAAGATGTGAAAAAGATTGTGGATCAGACAATAACACATTTTGGCAAACTCCATATTTTGGTAAGATTAATGAAAAATCCCTCCATAATGTCTTGGATCGATAACTAGCTGATTTCTGTATATTGGTTTATTGATCTCATGGGATTTACAAATTTAATAAAGCTTGTGATAAGAATGTACCCAAAGACAAAAATATCATGGTTGTACTTAATGTTTTCAGATTAAATTCATTTCTCACTAGTCAGGCTGGTAGATCAGTCAACAATTCTATCTTCATATCAATGTCTGCAATGTTGTTGGCATATCTATTGTGTATTTAATGCAGGTGAATAATGCTGGCATACTGGAGATGGGGAGCATTGAAAACACCTCGATGGATCAATTTGATCGAGTGCATAATATAAATGTCAGGTAGGCAGGAACAAATAGCATAAAAATATATCAAGTCAGTACTTTCCACTTCTCACCCAGATTACAACTATATATTTGCATATTAATATGAAACAATCTTTTTTTTTTTCATAATATGTTTTAATGCCAGTGTTGAAAATTGTGTTTGAAACCTTTAGCACTGATTTGGTTAAAACAATTTTTACAAGAAATCTTTCAACTTTGATAGACCTACAATTCAGCTCATGAGGTGTTTAAAATGAAGTTAGCATCTGTGGCCAAATCATTGGATATATGACTATGCATTCTCATCAACAAAGTTTTACAATGAAATTATTTAGCACCTCTGTTGCACCTATATCCAAATTAAATTCTTGCAAAGATTAGAGGTCAAGACCTTCAAAACCATAAGAAACAGGCTGTGTCTCTTAGGTAAAAGTTCTCATGTTATGAAATAAACTGAATGCATGTGGGATAGATATATTCCTTGCATAGTTCCTTCTATATACGCTCTCAGACTTTAATTTGGTTTTGTGTAAAATTGCTGTCCAAATTTTTTTACAGTCATTAAACATCCTTATACTTTTGTTTCCAGGTTTGATGTTATACATATTTTTACAGCGAACTGAGATTGAACTTTTTTTATGCCAATATTCAAATGAGTTATATTTTCAGGATCCATTTGAAGGAAGAAGTGTTTGGGTTGGCTAGGTATTATCAAACTTGTGCCCTCATCATTTTAGATACCTTATGTTTTTATTGTTTGTCTCTGCCGACATTCACAATGAAATGATTATCTGACATTGTTCTAATCATAAATTTTGTAAATCTTCAGAGCTATCTATCAGTTGACCATGCTGTGCACCCCCCATCTTGTTGCAACTCAGGGAAATATTGTCAATGTATCTAGTGTGAATGGTATCCGTTCTGTAAGTAATCATTCATCTACAATGTATGTATTTACATTGGAAATTTGCATTGAAAGTGAATGGCAAATACAAAATATTCAGATTGCTATGGATTTGAAGCTATGCCCCCACTGGTGACAGATGTTTTTTTTTTTACCTATTAGATTTGTGGATGAATTGTACTCTGCAGTTACTGATTGTCCCCTATGACCAGATTATTTTAGGGTTTTTAAGAAATTAATTGTAAATTCAACAGTTCAGGGCTCTATACCTATGTGCTGTTATAAAAAAAAGACATCCATAATGAGATAGAATATTTTGTAGAATTAAACATATCAATCAAAATTTTAAGGGTTTATGAAAAATTTAATTCATATTTAGATTCCATCAACATAAAACAAAATTATTTGAGGTGGTTGTAGGTCACAACATTTACTCATTGCTGTCTGCATGCCCTTGACACTTTCACCAACCTAGGATGCTATGAGGTAGTCCACTTAACCTATCTATAATTGGAAAATGATATAATTTGTTCATCATTTGTCCAATCTTTCATAAAAATAAAACTGATGATTTCACAAGGGAAATATGATACTCAAGAATATGTTTTAAAACGTTTGTTCTGAAAAAAATCTTGAACCTTTTCAGATACTAATATACTAAAAATTAGAAGGATTCAAGTTCCCTGTCACTACTAATATCTCATAGTCTATTTGAGAAAAGGGTTATAATTGGAGAACTTTTCTTCATCCACATAGAAGTAGTATTGTCTTGGCAACCATATTTTTGCAAGCAATGCTTGTGGACTGTCAAGACTCCTATTGATTACACTAATACATGTGACAGGGTGCATCAGGATGAGACATTCACATAACTTTTATAACTGAAAAAAAATACAAAAGAAATTTATAAGCTTTTAAAAACATATACTAGATCTAGGTACTGGCAATAGTCAAACAGCACATTCGGAAACATAAAGCAACTTTTTTGTCCTAACAGTTAAGTAATAATATAAAACTATAAATATGTGAGGGAAATGCAGTGTTAAGGTGCAAGAAAATATCACACATTCTTCAAAAATACATTCGTTCAAGAGAAAGCATTTTTTTCACTAATGATTGAACTGGAGAATAAGGGAGAGAATCTTATTCACTAAGGACTGAAAGTGTTTCAATTTTGTATTGTACATTTTATTTTGTTGTAATTTTAGTTTGCTGGAGTACTGGCCTACAACATGTCCAAGGCAAGCGTTGACCAGTTTACACGTTGTGTGGCTCTGGGTAAGGACTCTGATTCATGTTTCAGCCTTTTATGATTTTACTGCATTGTCATTTTGTGGCATTCTACTAATTGATGATACTTTCATTCTCATTCTTTTCTAATCTCATTCTCTCTGTCTTCCTCTTTTGTTTTATATTTTGTATCATTTTTCTCCATTTTGAAACACACTGTTTCTCTCTTTATCATTCTCCCTTTTGATATACTCACAGAATGTTTTCATAATTTTTTTCTATTTTTCTCTGCAAATACCAAAAGAGTAAATAAATCTTGAAGATAAAGATCAGGAGGTGCACCCTCAATCACTCAAGAAAAGTCTTGACTTTACCATTAGTCAGCATGCCACAAGAAATCTTTTCACCTGAATGAAACAAAACATTAATAGATTATGCAAATATGCAATATAGCTATGTTTTCAAGATAACAGTTCTATTTTACGTAGTAACAATGTTTAAAAAACCATTGCAGAACTGTGAAAAAAATAAGGGAATAGGATTTTTGTTTAGGTATTCTAGGAAAAGAGAGAAGAGAGGCAAAAAAGTTCTAGCAAACTGTCAGGTATGGGGGCGAACAATTGATTGCAAAAAAAATCTGTAACTGCAAAAGTCACCAATGAAGAGGACCCTTATACAGCACAAAATTATAAAATAAGATTGAAATGAAACAACCAGGCCTGAAGGTACCAGTAATTGCACCAAAGCTACAGACATATTAAAATTATTTCGATTAGAGATCAATCTACAGCAAAATTTTGATTGACTAACATATCAGTTTCAATTGAAAAGAAACACGAAATTATACAATTTTACAAAAATAATGTTGGAATTGAAAAACAGAATTTACTTTATGAAATTGAAGTTTGTTAAGACAACTTTATGACTGTGGACATAAACAGAACATGTCATAGAACCTTTTAAATTGAATTTTTCATAAAATACATATTACAAATGTTATTTAAGGGTTTACTTCTTTTCATAAGGACATTATGTGAACATAATTTTTATTTAGATATATCTCCACTGAGCTCATTTGTCAATCCTTCAACATCATTCAGTGTCGCAGAGCTTGTTTTGAAAATGACTTGATTGTTTATGATGTGTTTTTGGAACTATAATTTAAATGAAATACAATGTATGTGTCTGGTACCACCACTTTTGCACTTTGCTTCTATACATTGTTTTCAGTGAACTAACTACACACTGGCAAAACCTGGTCAAATTGGCATTCATCTGAGTGATAAGCAAGCAGACAGATATATCAGAGGGTTTTTTTTTTCTTAATGTTGAGAAAGTTCAATTATGTCATACCTAATCAGCATTCAGGACATGCTGGGAACCATATACCTCTTCTAAGATTAAATATTAGATTCAGTAATGTATCTGAATTTATCTCTTTATATATCTTGTCTTTCTGACAAAAAAATTTCTAATCATTATTGCGAGCAGCATTGACAATATTATCAGTTAATTAAATATTGTTTTTTTTCTTCATCAAGAACTAGCGCCAAAGCAAGTCAGGTGCAACGCAGTCAAGTAAGTAAAATTATTTTAAAAAATCAAACAAAAAGGGAAAAACATCCAAGGCAATTTACCACAGCAAAAATATTCTTTGCAACTGCTAGTGAATTTTTTCCCATAATATGATAAGCCAAATCAAGCAGCTCTTACCAAAAATAGACAAATTTTCGTGGTTTGATTGATTGTTTGCAGCAATTTAGTATAAACCTTTATATTGTGTTTTTAATTAAATAACAGTGAATATATATGCAATGTTTTCTTTATTTATAATTGCTCTTGCAAATGACTTTTAGTGTCTGCAAAAAAAAACAAAACAAAACAAAACACTTCTCAGCTCAGGAAAGATAAGACCAGGTAGATATTAACCTGTACATTCAAGTAATAAATTCTAAAATAACAGCATCAGGACTCATTTATATAACAGTTGAACAAAACTCTCTCAGAACAATTTAACAGAAAAAGTAGAATCAGTAGCTAATATTCGGAACTACACAACTGGTTTCAAATTTAAAAGGAACATGGAAGCAGATTCAAAAAGTTCAGCAGGTTCAGGAATTCAAAGTAACATTATCACAGAAACTCAAATTTGAATAATTTGGAAATAAACCATTCAGAAGCTAATGTAAGAAGGAATTGAGTTGTTAAGGTGGCACTGGAGTAGACATAGCACTGAGCATTCAGAAAAAATTTAGGCTAATGGGTTGAATGGAATTTGAAAAGATTACTCAATAGAGATGTGAACGAATTTCACCTGCCCTTGATCTATAGTATGTCCATGTGAAAGGAATAATCATTGAGAAGATGATGTCATTATTTCAGTCATAGGACCTCTTCATCACACATGCACATTTCCCTCTTTGGAAAATAGAGTAGTTTTGTAGAATTAAGTCTTGTTGTGGAACTGAAGAAAAGATAATTTCTGCTCAATATATCAGTTTTTGGCTTATACATTTGCACAAACTTGGTTTATTACCTCCCACAGCCCCGGTGTGATCACCACAGGCTTACAGCTGAGAGGGGGACTTAATCAAGAAGCTTTTGCTGCTGTGAGTAAATTTTCTTTGCCAGTTTGTAAATGTCATGTTTAACATATATAGGCACACATATATATCTAAAAGTGTAGGAGAAAAGAAAAGGAAAAAGAGGAATAGAAAATAAATTAGAGGGAGAGAAAGAAAGAAAGTGTTATGATAATATCTGTAATATCTGATCCCCATTTATTGTTACTCAGAAGATTTTTGCTCAAATATACAAACAAATGGAGAGATGAGATATATGGGCCACTCTAGTTTCAAAATATATAAGCGTAGAGCTAAGAAAAGACATAGAGAAATCTGTATTACACGTTATTGCACCTCCACATGAATTAAACAATGCAGAAATATTACTTGTGTCATAGACTGATTCAAAAAATGTTTGTAACAGGTATCAAAAATTTGATTATTCATGAAGGGATGTTATTATGTAGATCACAAACCAGCTAGAATCAATTTGACACAATATTTCTGAATGAATAGCTTTGATTTTAAAGGCAGCTCGAGAAAAACATACATTAGGCTGAAAAAGCTGCTATTGTTTTGCGTTGAGGTGATTTTACAGAATAAATCCTATAGATAATTAGTTTTTTTTATTCTAATCATGCCATTCATTACATTGTCTGAGAAAATACATAAGCTACACCAATTTTTAAAAAAAATGCCCACACCTTTTTATTTTATGGAAAAAAAAAAGATGATCTTTATGTTGTTGCTGTAAGTGTTTGCAGTTTGTCCAAATTTTCACCATTTTTAAACCTGTTTGATTTCACATTCTTTGTTGCACTGTGAGAGTAAGAAAATCATAGGAATAATCATTTCCCCCTTGAGTTTGGAGGGAAATCCTAGGAATGATGTTTCTTTCGGATGTACATAGCATATCCCCAGTCTTTGTCCGAGCACATATTGAATAAATCTGTAGAGCAAATAATGAAAATCAATAATATTTGTGCGAAATAATGCATATATACCTACAGAGCATTTAAAAAAATTTAAGAGTTTTCTGTTATTTGTACACATGATGTACTGACATAAAAGACTTTATATAGCTAAATATTAAAGTGGATCTATCCAAGTTAAGGTTTTCTTCCCAATCTACACCTCTTTTTTCAATTAAAAATAAATAAATTTTAAAGCCCATGAAACTTGCTTGATTGTCCTTGAAATATTGATGTATAAAATACAAAATTTGTTTATCTCTTCCCATTGGTATTATTTTGGCTTATCCTAAGACCTATGGGAGCTTTTTATCTTTGTCAACCTTCCTTTCTCACACACCCTTTCTTAATTTTCCTTAGTTTCTGGAGCGCAGTAAGCAGACCCATGCTTTAGGCCGTCCAGGTGAGGCAGATGAAGTAGCCCGATCAATTGCATTCCTGGCCTCAGATGATGCAAGCTACATCACTGGAGTAAGCCTACCTGTTGATGGAGGTCGACATGCCATGTGTCCTCGATAATCATGGTAGTCGACATGCCATGTGCCCTCAATAATCAATCCCATTTTGACTCATCAGTTAAAGTTTTGATCCTCACCTTCTATAAATGAGGTTGCTTTCATAATTTTTTCAAAAGGAAAAGAAAATTATTTATTCTAGACTATTATTACCTCCTAAAACTTTGTAGTGTCAAATATGTAGCCAGAATGTCAGATATATTATTTGTTCTTCATAATACATGCCCTGAACAGCCTAGTCCGCCTTTAAGTTTTGGCTCAGTTACTATAATTTAAAGAGTTTCTGACATTGTTCAGTTTGGCAAAGGTCATAACACTCAACACATCATTAAATGATTACTGTTGTAACTTCTTACCATATTTATTATGGTTATTGTCGGTGTTGAATTATTATTGTTATTATTATTATTATTATTATTATTATTATTATTATTATTATTATTATTATTATTATTATTATTATTATTATTATTATTATTATTATAATTATGATAATTTTAAAACTTTTTCTTGCTTTTATAATTTCTAATTCTATATCATTGGAAAAAGATGCAGACAGCAGTGGCATTATCTCTTAATGTTTATTTATTACCTTTGTAGCTTTTATATTCTGGGAATTATTTAAAAAATGATGTTTCTGTAGTCAAATGTGTGTATTTTGAGTTTGCTTTTTTGCAAATATTCCAAATTGTATCACATTTATTTTTGGTGCTGTATACAAGATTAATATTGTTAGACTGTTGTTTCCTATTTTTGCTTTTATATTAGTCCTTGGGTTTTTCATCATGACATGATATTTATTTTTCATGAGTCAAAACTCAAATATGTTAAGATATTTGTTATATTTTCCCAATATAATTCGAAATTCTATGATCTTATATACAGTGTCTTGGGTTTCAGTGCTTCATTTAAATAGTTGAACTAAAATGGATTGAAATTAACATGAATGTTAGTTCAGTGATTTATACATTTAATTGGTTGTTTCAAGTAGAAATTATGTTTTAAATAATTATTACAGGTTCTGGTCATGTAAAAATATGTTATGAATGCTTAAGGATTAATTGTATGCCATATTTTGAAAGATTTTCTATGTCACTAATAATTATGTTATTATGATGGTGGGTAATCTTACCAAGCCTCTGCTTTTATTTTAATCCTTGTGGAATTAAATTAACTGTCTAATCTTGAAAAGTCAATACATCAAATTATCAGAACATACTCTTCCTGAATAATCCCTAGAGGGGTATTTTTCATGGGTTGATTGTAAATTTTATCATTATTTTGTTCTTTCAGTTGTAATTTGAACCTTGAGCAACGAAATAAAGTTGATGCATAAGGCATTTGGTTCTGTCTCATTTTATTTTTTCAGCCAGAAGTGTACTTTTAAAACAGTTCTTACAAGTTTAAAAATCTATATTTGTATGAAATGGAAACTTAATTTTTTCATAAAAATTTTCCAGGATATATTCATCTGCCATATAAGAACATTGTCAAAGATGTTCACATTTATTATTGACCTAAATAAACTAAGAGTCACCGTGAGTCTAGATCACTCGAACCTTGAACTCTAATCATAAATAATCCTGCTTTGTGAGTGCTATCTCAAAAGGCACGGAGTGGATTGAAGAGCCAATTTTTAATCAATAAACCCTTCTCTAACTCTAAGCTGAGAGATTTATGAGTTAGATGAAAATAATACTTTAACCAATAATGTATATTTAACTGATCATACATATTAATAAAAAGCTAAAAATCTTTTCTAATTGTTAGGGCTAAAACAATTAATCCATTTATGTTTGAAATAAAGTTTGTGAAGAAAACTGCAATTGTCAAACATTACTGATTGCAGAAAGCTAAATTTTTCTTACACTGGTAGATAAAATAATATTGTACATTTATTTAGATGAAACCAGCTCACTGCTTTTTAATGCAACTTCTATAACCCAATATTATTCTTTTGAAATTTAAATATTAAATAACATTGCACTAGAGTTTAATCATCTCTGTTAATGGCTGAAACTTAGCACATACAGTATTTCTTCCGATCAAGATAAGCATAACTGCTTGAAATAAGAATCATGATATCAGTATTATCTGATTGGATTGTTTTTTTACGTTGATCAAATTATTTTATCATAATTGGTGTATGCATTGTATTGAATCAAATGTGACTTATGATTCTCAAAATGTTATTTAATAAAAAGAATGGATATAGAGATAAGATGTAAAGACAAATCTTTATTCTACTTTGCTTATCACTGTTGTTACCTGACATGACAACCTATCCTTAACCGATACAGATCTGAATATGGAAAGATACTGGGCTAACTATTGTTAACTGATGGTCAATGATGTGAAGTGTAAACTGTAATGATGGAATTTTAATCATCAAAAGATAGTAGAACTGACTTGAATATATTCTTACCGTAACAGATTTTCAATCTTCATTTGTCTATCCAGTATACTTAGTTTTGGGATTGGTTTCGAATACTTTCCAAATTGTCCTCCATTAAAGTAGCGTTTTAGATTGTATTCACTTCAGCTTTAATTGACTGATAGATAAATTATATATGATTGATTTAATGAAAATTTAAAATCTAAACTAGTCCTTTTGCTGTAAACAAGAATGTACTTGTGTGACTGTAATTAGAAAAAAAACCTCTTAGCACATTTTTATTTTCACCCTGATATCACTTTCTCTGCCCTTATCTAAAATCCATAGCGACACCTTTTACAGCTTTATTTATACAATTGTCCAATTACTTGTTTATGAAAATTATTGTTATTATTTTCATTATTTAAATGAAACCCTTTGTCTTTTGTTGACAACAAAAACTTTCATTCTATACTTTCTCTCTCCGTCATAAGGTTTTTGAAAATTATTGTAACATGTAGATTAGCTTTCGTAAATATGGCTCAAAGTTAACAAGCAGAAACTTGGATGATAACACTTCGTTTTGCTTGTACTCGTTTATAACTATCTATGATTCAAACCAGCCTAGAGTAGAAAATAACTGCTCACTTTCTCTGTTTCCGATTAAAGTTTATCTCCTCAACCTTCACTTACTCTTTTGCTCAAGGCATATTCTCTCTCTCTCTCTCTCTCTCTCTCTCTCTCTCTCTCTCTCTCTCTCTCTCTCTCTCTCTGTATCTGACTCTGAATCTCTCTTTCTCTGCCCCCTCATCGTCAAAGAAATGGACTTGACTAAGGAATTATTTAAATATTTCTTCTCAGCCATCCAGAGGAGGGATATTTTCTATGTTGTTTGAATCTCTTTATATTGTAGACTCTAACCCTACACAGCTGCTTGACAAACATAATTATGTTTAGACAATTTATGTCCAAACACGTCGTCTCTATTGACTTATTTATCTGCATCTGTGAACAAGACTGGTTGTTATCTGTTGACATCTATTCTCCTGCCTATCTGTTTGTAGATCACTCTTGCGCACTCAGCTCTCTCTCTCTCTCTCTCTCTCTCTCTCTCTCTCTCTCTCTCTCTCTCTCTCTCTCTGAATTTACTCTCGATTTATAAATTTACCTTTGTAAGCCGATTATCTCTCCCTCTCTCTCTCTCTCTCTCTCTCTCTCTCTCTCTCTCTTCCCTTTTCTCTTTCTCTCTCTCACTGTTGTATTTCTCTACATCCTATCTCTCAATTTGTCGCTCTCTTTCTGTCTATCCATTAGCCCTCTTAATTATAATCGGCCGACCTTTCTTCTATCTTCTTCGCTCTTTTCCCTGGAATCTTATATTTCACTCCAATTTTAAAAAACCTTGTCTCCCTATTGATTTTTACCCTCGCGGATCTATTCTTTCCACTCCTTTGGCAACATAGCTTTTGGCATATGTTTTAGCTTTTCAATGTTGTTACTTATTACGCTTATTGATTAAAAACAAATCGAAAAATCTCATTACTCTGAGCATTGATGTACAGCCACTGGGATTGTATACAGGTGATATGCATGTCTCAAACCACGCGCCCTGAGCCGACCCCAGTTCGTGCTACAAGCTGTGATAAGTTATTCATCCTGAACAAGATAGACTTTTTGTAATACATCTATTCTATTGTTGTGTAATGGTGCATTACTGATAGGCCATGAGATCAGTGGTTTCACCCAACACCCACTTACATATTACTTAATAGTTTGAAATGAAAATACCTTATTTCTATCTACTATTTGTACCCATATTAATTGTTTTATTGTTATTGGTCGTATTGCTTGTGTGCCAGTGGATGGATCTGTCCAATTTCACTCTCTTGCCTCTTCTCTCTTACTAAAAAAAAACATTTTGCCATATATGTATACTGCCATTAACCGTCATTGCATTTTGTATCAACACAATATTATTTTCTTCTCTCTCCCCCAAAATATATGACTAGGCCTATTCCTTTGTTCAATTGTTGCTATGGTTTTATCAACTTCTCAACTGTGATGATAGTTATGTTTCATAGAGGTGGAAAGAATAGCCTCATTTACCAAGCAGACATCATGATTCTCAGTCCATGTTAATTATGTCTTTTTTTTCTTCTCGCTACTCTTTTTCCGTCCATGTCCATCGACTTGCTGTTAGCATTATCAACCACACCTGTTATCACCGTTTATCATTTTACGGCAGGTTGAGTTTTTATAAAGAGGAGCTAAACAAAAAATCGTGCGTACACTTGCACAAACTGAGAGCAATTAGTAACTTCGAGGAAGATTCCTTATATTAAAATAAAACAACACCAACAACAGTGTTACAAGAAAACATACAAAAAACGAAAGCAGCTAACAAGACATGGCAAGCAAGCCGTTTCCATTGTGCGAGCATTATACTGTCACATTATCGTGTAAAAAATGACTACCTCATTAGGCGAGCGTATCGCATTGGCAAAGCTCATCATTAACTGACAGCCAAGCTGAATGGTATGACATGTTTTGTGTTATGGATGGTTTTGTATTCCTTCATTTTCGTGCAAATGTCAAATCAACCATTTTGACAAATCCTGCGCTCATCGAGATATTGTTAATAGCCTTGGAAAAGTTTCATCCGGTTTGACAACACAGTCAGTCTAAAAAGGACATAAGATAATATCTTGTGGACCTCTTAAAGAAGGCATGCCTCGTTCAAGAATTAAATTTCAAAACATCTTGTCCATCATTGCTTTCGCAAAAAATGCAACTTTCATATCATAATAGTTGTTTCTAATTTGCTCGAAAATTTCAATATTTTGGGTCAAGTTACTTGTGAAAAAAAATTAGCCGTCTTGGTAGTCTCCAATGACCTATGACTATGTGTTTAATTGATTCGTAAGCTTAGTATCGTGGTCCCATGAACCAACGTGGAGTTTGTCTTATTGATAGTCAATACAGTATACATAATTCTGCGTCCAAGTTATGCCTTTATGATGTGAATGAGACTAGCTTGCCAGCGGTAGAATTTGTGAAGTTATATATATATATATATATATATATATATATATATATATATATATATATATATATATATATATATATATATATATATATAGATAGATAGATAGATAGATAGATAGATAGATAAATAAATAGATATATAGATAGATAGATAGATAGATAGAAAGATAAAAATGTGAGCTTAATAGAAAGAAAGTTATGATCTAGCCATAAGACTAAGACGAAGACAGAGGTATAAAATTATATAACTATAACTATACATAATTATGAATGAAGAGACATACTACTTTAGCAAGCAAATAAGCATATCATTTAGCCAATGTTGGATTTTTGTGCACTTATCACTTATCCACAAAATGAGCGGTTTCTGAAAAGCTAATTTTTCTGGTCAGTTGGTCAAGCATATTTTCTCATTACTTCTCTTTCCTATCCCGGCAAGCAGGAGAAGATAAACAAAGCTCTACATCTATACAGTTTGGTCATGGGATATACGTGCAATTTCCTATGTAATTAACTCTGAAGGTGGGGAGAATTTACAGGGCTTTCACGACAGCGTTCAAAGGGAAGAAGAAATTGAGTAACGATCGAGATAGCCTTAGAAAATATAGAGGAAAGAAATCGAACAATAGTTAGACAGAAGGACAGACAAACAGATAGATAGATATATAGATAAAGGTAGATGGATAGATATATATTTGGATTGAAAGACAGTGACGAAGACTTTTAAGACGAGAAAGAAAACGAGTTAGATAAATAAAAAAGAAAAAGGGAGATTAAAAGAAAAAATTAGAAAAATTCAAGTAAACTCGAATAGATTGATGGATATATAAATCAATAGCTAGATTAAATAAAGATAGAGGATGAGATAAGAAAGAAGAAGAGAGAAAAAAAGAGAGAGATAGAGAAAGATCGATAAAGAGAGACAGAGAGAGAGAGAGAGTGAGAGAGACAGAGACACATACAGAGACAGAGAGAGAGAGGGAGGGAGAGAGAGAAAGATAGATAGATAGATAGATAGATAGATAGAGAGAGAGAGAGAGAGAGAGAGAGAGATAGACAGAGAGAGAGATAGAGAGAGAGAGAGAGAGAGAGAGAGAGAGAGAGAGAGAGAGAGAGAGAGAGAGAGAGAGAGAGAGAGAGAGAGAGAGAGAGAGAGAGAGAGAGAGAGGAAGGGAGGAAGGGTGGCAAAGATATTATTAGGCTGGGAAAGAATTACAGTTACCATCGGTGAATGGGTTAATGAAATTTAACAGCTGCAACTCAACTACTGCAAGATAATCTCATAAATATTTTGCACAACAATACTACCGCGGCAGAAAGTTTTCTGAAAAATAAAGGGAAGAAAGAATGAAAATAACGCGCCAAACTTAATGTAAGCTTGCATAAAGGTCTTAGTGAAGCTTAATGAGAGCTTTTTAGTCTATTTTGGCGGCATAATAATGCAGATAGTTTGAAAGAAACGGTTGTAAAAGCCCGAGCCTGCAGTCATATCGTTCCACAATGTCCCGAGGGAATTGTTTTGTCAGTTTTACGCTAAAGTTTATTTTTCTGTATGTGTATATACGGGACAGAGTTTTCACGCAAAAGACTTCCTGTTAGCACCGAGACCGTTTAAAATATCAATTCTACCGCTGAGAATTGATCTCAGAAGGCAGGATGACATTGCTCCTGACATTCATCACTTTATTTCTTTAACAGTGTCTTTTAGAGTTATCCAAAACCCACAAATGGTACAAAATATCTGAAGAGGCTAACCAAATCAAATGGAGTGTCTCGAGACTAAAAAGACTGAATGTTTTTTTTTACTCTAAAGGAAGTACATAATATACTCCAAAGTCTTGAACAACAATAAATGGTCGAACTATTTCGCACTTAGCAGAAACGCACAACCCAGCAGATTGCATTGAGTCAAAAATGTTTTTTTTTTTTTTCATGTGCATCGGCTAAAGTGGAAAGGTGTGCGCAAAGCCGAAGGAAGCATATTGTAAAGTTTAATGTAATTCCCACCAGATAAATACATGATTGTGTGGTATTAAATAGGATCTTGTCCATGGGAAAGAGAGAGAAATCATAAAGGAATAAAAGGGTTGCATACGAAAGGTTGTGTTTTCAGCAGAAATCTGTTTTTCGACTTTTCTGTTAAGCAAAGCAATTCGTTAGAGAATATATATGAAGTAAGATTATTCATGGGTAACGTGACTTAAAATTCTTCATAAGATTCTTTTCATTGAGCCACATATCAACCTTCAGAAAGACACTAATAATACATTATCAAGTTGGCTACACTTTCTAAATCTTATTACAGAACTAAGAAAACGTAATTTCTTTTCTAAAAATCTTCGTTTAAGTGACTGAAGGAGTGGAAGAGACGAGAAGCAAATTAAAAAAATCCGTAGAAAGTTGACTACTTCATAAAGTTAGCTTCATGCATGAAATTAAGCCTCTACAAACAACAAGAACAAGTATTTAATACTCTTGATATTACCAAATTCCCACAATATTGCAGCAGATAGCAAGGTTCAGATCTATCAATAAATAAAATTTTCGAAAGTCATTACATTCTCCTCGCCGAGCGTGTCAGAGCAAATAAAGTTTAAGTGAGGTTATTCATTGCTTTATAAAACAATAAAATAAAAGATTAGAGCGTGGAGTTTTAGAGTTCATCTAAACAGATTTAGAAAATCCCATTCGTGAACAAATAAAAATGATTCTGTCAGATAAGACTTACCAACCCCCCCCCCCCCCCAAAAAAAAAAAAAAAAAAAAAAAAGCCAACAACAAAAAACAAAAACAAAGAAAAAAAAAACAAAAAAACAAAAAAACAACAAAAGAACAAAAAACAAAAAGCAACACAACATATAAATCCTGCATTAAATTTCCCAATGGCTTTTTACTAAGCATTGACAGAATAAGACACACACACTTACCCACCCCCACCCATTGCCCTCACGTCTCTAAAAACTATATTCGTTTTATGAAGATAAGAAAATATTAAAAAAAACAACAAAGAACTGGATTTCGAGATAAGTACTAAGATATTGATAAATTGGTACCATCTCTTGAATGTTGTCGCCGTGCTCTGTTTTGAGCAAAGCTAATAGAGAAAAGCAATAGCACTCTCACGTGATGATGTGGAGGCGTAGGTGTGGCACTGCGACAAAGTGCTACACGCGGCATGATCTGGTCGCAGGGGAGCGCCAATTGTGGCAGCATCCAACTGTACGTTAGTGGCAAGCCATGACAATCATTAAATATTATCTCAGAATAAGACGATAGATTTTAGTTCTAGATCGAGTTCATATTTTTATTCGTGGGATCTTTGTTCGCTTGGTAGTTTCTCCGACCCCCGCACCCCTTGTCTTCGTGAAAACTGTCAAGAGAATGAGACGACCTTTAACATTAACAGACCTACTAAATCAATGCTGGGGAGCTTCTGGAACTGAGTAGTGATAGCACGTGTGTACGACGCGCACACTCACAATATAAAACGATCGTTTTTGCCTTGAGCATTTTTGCTTGAGTCAGCGAGCATCTTTTACTTGTCATTGACATTGATCTTGTGGGGGAAAAAAACGGAACTGAAACTAGAAGTAATAGGACAAGACCGAGAGATTACAATAAAGAAACGTGTTCCGGACTCAGCGCTTGCTCTCTTGACTAAGCCGAACAGTAAAACTGTAAATATCGATCTGGGTCCGTCCCAGACTCGGCGCTAGCACAGCAGCAGCAGTTGTGCCACAAATAGCGGCAGATGAGGCAGCAGCGTTACGATCTGGTTGTATTTCAACACGAAACTCTTCTTACGCTGATAACAACGCACGCAGACCAAAAATCTTCTTTCTTGCTCTAAATCACAAGAGGAGACCGGTGGACGAAGTTCTGTGCCACAGTAAGTCCACAAAGTGTGCGTTGTGATTCGTGTAGGTGCTATACCTTTAAATCAGATAGGGATTTTAACCGATGTTTTAAAAGAACTTTCTCTCAACGATAAGCTCACGTGTTCTCATTAATACAAGGGCTGCGTGATTTTACCTTTCATGCTAAAAATGTTCTCATCAACAGAGCAAACAACGAGATGCACCCAAATAGCAAAGTCGGAATCACCTCTTACCTTCATTTCCTAACCTCTTTAGATTTAAGACTTTAGGGCAATGTCTGCCGACAAATTATAAAACTTCTATATAAAACTTGCACACCCAAACACATTCTTCTCCTCCGTGTCCGCAAATATGACCGAGAACTCTATTAGAGATAAATTCACTCAAACTCGGTGGACTATTTAAGGGTGAAAACAATATTTTTCGTTATCTCAAGCTACACAGAGGTCTCTAAAACAAATGGTAAGTTTAAAACATGGCTTGAAACTCAAACTATGATTAGCACATTATAATTTGTTTCTTTTCTATAGACTATAATTATTTCACTTTGCAACTCGATAAAATTCAATCGTTAAAAGAAAAAGAGCAAAACATTCTTATTGCGAAAATTCACATTCGATGAATTTTTGTGATGCTTCTCGAGGTTTATAAAATTAATGGGTATATATTTTGCGCTGAATCGCCAATGTTTACAGGACTTGAAGAAAAATAAAACAGAACAAAAAGCGATATACTGAATTCTTGTGATGCTCGGTGGCTGTTGTATGCATATGGGCTATGGGACTTGGTGATGCAAGACCCAGTCCACCATGAGACGCTGATCTAAAGGTTTTCTCCTTCTTGGTATGTCCTAATAAAGTGCGGCACCTAAGTACCTTAGTCTTGAAGCGAATAACATTCAGAGTAAAAGGTATACTAGAACAAAACTATCATAATATTTACCAGTTCTCTGCGGGTAATTTCTTAAATGGAATGTGGCTATCACTAACTTAGTGCGTTTGCAAATTTGCGTTTTGGGATGGGATTTGACCTCTTAAAACATACGAAAGCCATCATTCAGATTTACTGAGCAGTAATGAATACATGTAATATGCCTTTTTTTTCTTCGCTTGCTTCTTCGATTTATTTACGCTGTTCAAAGGAAGAAGGGGAACAGATGGAGATTTCTCTGTAATCTACAACAATTGGGTTGGCCATTGGTGACGGTCTTTCTTTTTTTTTAATAATCTTCTACACGCAATTTTCTTCCATGCACATTCAGCAGACATCGTTCTCTCATTCAGCTCCAAGGAAGTGTTAATGGTTCATCCCATTTTTACAATTCCCCATGGATTCGATTTCCGTTGATTTTCATTGAGGAAAATCTCTTTCGTGATTTTTTAAAAGAGAGGCCTTTCTAATTTCAAGTCATATATCTCCCACTGAGTGCCTTTAATTTTTTCCACTTCTTTAAGTGCAGAGTCTTCAATTCCAACAAAATAACTTGCTTTTCCAGGCAGCTCAGTGGTGTTTCTTATTACCTTCTCACTCCACGCCTCTCTGAGTAAGCTTATATGGAGAAAGCCGGTCTCCTATTTCCCTCATTACACAATAAGAGTATTAAGCACTTTTATTTTTAAGGTCGCTGATTCAACATTTAGCGTACTGTCTCTCCCGATTCATTGGAAATAAATTAACCTGGAGTCCGCAGCTTCTCTTTCATATAAGAGCAAGACCATTTTTATAAGTATTGTGTATTAAAAGAAGAAACGCTAATAACAAGATATGAGTAAATAGGGTTTACCAAAACCTTTTGTATATATGAAAGTAACTCTATCACCTGATATTCAAAGAAAGAAAGGAAAAAAAAAGCAGATGATGAAATTGTAATACTGGTCTATCGCAGCAGCGAAATCGTGACGTTTTCTACGTCTCCTCTTTCTGAAACCTCTCTGTGAACGACGACCCAGATCTAGATAAAGAATCCGGATTCTGTCTCAATGGAAGAAATACATGTTGATCCCTACTAACACTAAACAGGACTTAAGCATAATATTTCTTTCCCTGAGGCTCCTTTGGTGATTTTGAGAGTGAAATACTTATGCGGAAAGCTACCGCTTCTTTATCCCCTTTTTCCATCAGACACGCCTAATAAATAATTATCACCGGAAAGCTGGTTACCCTTAAGAGTACCTGTATTACGTTCATTCATTGTCTCTCTTGTTCGCTTAAGTCGCGAAAAAGTCGTCTGATCAAGGCTAAACCTGCCCATTTACAAAACATAAATTTATCCCATTTACTGAAAACATTACTCTCGAAAAGAATATTCTCAAATATAGTATTATGTGATTTTTTTTGTTAGGCCAGTATTAAAAATACAAAAGAAGTTTGCGATGCATCTTAGCCCATGTCCATAATCAATATTAAAATATTGAAAGACTGATAGCATTAATGGATTCATATTTGAAATAAACGCCAAAAGAAAGAAAAATCTTAAAATTTGATTGGATCTAGCCACAAATTCTGATAAAGTTAGGGATTACATGTTATACGTTTCATCCATGAAATAAAATACTGTTCAACAAAAAAGTCAACTTTTGGGTTAAAAAAACTTGAAAAACAAGTGTTACTTCAACAATTTATCTACACTAGGACAAGTTCAATTAAAACAAGCCCTTTCATGAACCAAGAAAGAACTTGAGATTGTTCCGAACAAAGAGAAGAGAAGGATTTTTACGAAATAAACAATTTACCCTGAGTCTTCTCATTATACGCATCATGTTGTCGTACAAGATTGTTAAAGCTAAATTACAAGCCCAGGGTCAAAATACAGCTATACATTTCTTATTCCCGACCATTACCACCAACACCACGAGCCTCGTCGGCAGCATCAAGTTGAATTGAAAATACATTCTGCAAGCATTTCCCTGCCGATGTTTCTAATTAAAAAAAAATTCCTGCGTCTTACAGATCCTGAAAATATTTTAATAATGACCCCTTACAATGTACGCCAGGGATACTTCTCAAAGAACAATCAAAAGCTGTACTTGGTGATGGGGTTGGGCATAATGGTCTTGGAGCTAGGCGAAAAATGAGGACCATCTAACCGAGCATTTCTAGGAACATCAAATTTGGCATAAATGACCCTAAAACTTGGAGTAGTTATATTATTTTTCAACCAAAAAAGTATTGTTCGAAATTAAAGGTCAAAATGTGATTATTATTTTCTCAAAGGAAAAAGGCGAATGTGCGAACTATTTCCTGTAAGCACAGCTGGACAGATTGGGCAAGAAGGAAACTGAAAGTACTCAAAGTAGCGGCGGCAGATCTAAAACCGTCTGGAGTAGATCTAGATCTAGATCTAGATCTACATAGTGTAAGGTCTAAGTAAAGAATCTTAAAAGGTTGCTTCGACATATGGTCTAGATCTAGGGCCTAGATATTTGCAGTAGCTCTAGATTCAAATCAATAGAGAAGTAGATTTTACTTTAGGCTTACAGATTTTTTAAGACTTTCACTATTTGTAGGTTTAAATAACTGCACGGCTAAGAATTCCAGCAAGTTAGTGCACTTTTATGAACTTCATGCGAAAATTCACAGCTTTCTCATTTGCTTTTATTAATAGGAACTAAAACATATTGGCGAAATAAAGAATTAGGCGATTTCCTTTATTCCAAAACAATCGAGGTATCTAAATTCTTGGTAAAGATGGGTAGGTAAATCTGAATCATTTAAGTACAAGGATAGATATCAAGACCATTTATAAGCCTATTTAATACACACACGCACCCCAGCCGCGGCAAGTTGACACCATGGTCCCGTTCGTAGAATGGGGTTTACAACTTGTCAAAACAATATTTAATACCAGTGTTAGAAAACGCGCTTAAGTTTGATTTTGGAAAACTGCGTCAAAAGACCGACAATTTTTCGCTTCGAAAATTCTGAAAATTCATAAGTTAAAAAAATTTTTTTTAAATGTTACAAAAGTATTGACACAAATAGTTTGCACGTTATGTTCCAGATCTAATGACTTGTCAGATTTGTCGAAACTAAACTTTATTTCATTTAAACCCACTGACCAGATAGAGTCAATGTCTAATAATGCTAAAGTGCAATTTGCGCTTTAGTAAGCCCTTATTATATTTCTGTGGAGAATAAAAAAGAAAATAAAAAAAAATGAAACTTGTTCAAATTTGTTTGTTCCGTACCTATAAAATATATAAGGACCACCCTATTCATTTCCACAGCTTTCTGTATCACTGTTTTGTTTTCTCCGCTGTTCGCCCAGTCTAATAGCAGAGAAAAGCTGCACCTTTCAACTTTAGGCATGCACAGTTTATCATATCAAACAAACACGCGTGTCTTGTCTGACTGATCGGTTAAACTCCCTTTATTTTTGTTCACCTTTCCACGTGTACAAAACGTACCAGTATTAAAATAAGATAATGATTGCAAGCTACGCAATCCGTGCCGATTTTGTTGTTGGTGTCTGAGCGTGCCAGTTACCTTATCTTAGTATTGTCTACCAAATAGCCATTGGAAAACACAATGGCAAATGAAAAAAAATATTTAAAAACAAAGGAAAAAAAAATAAACTAATTACAAAGCTGCTCTAATTGTAAACGTCACAGATATGTTTATTTCTTGTCTGCATTGAAGTTGACTGACAAACTGAATCTGAAGATGGCCGGAACAATTGAAAATGTAACTAATGCATTACTAATTTAAATTTAAATAAGGCATTTTTTACTAAAATCCCTAAAAACTTAAATGAAAAGCAGAGAGCAAAACCACAACAACAACAACCCCGCCCCCCCCAAAAAAAAACCCAAAACAAAACAAAAAACACCCACAACAAACAAACAAACAAAAAACAAAAAAACAGCAACTAAAACAATAACAACAAACAAACTTAAAACAAAACAAAACAAAAGGATAGCTGCGAACATTTCGATAGTAAGCACACAAACATTTCGTAACTGTTTTATTGAACCCTTATGACCACCATTCTAACTTAATTTATAGCTAAACATTTTTTTTTATCTTCTGTTTTGAGAAT
This sequence comes from Elysia crispata, assembly GCA_033675545.1. Taxonomy (NCBI): domain Eukaryota; kingdom Metazoa; phylum Mollusca; class Gastropoda; family Plakobranchidae; genus Elysia; species Elysia crispata. Next base: position 409,927 of record JAWDGP010003844.1, read on the forward strand.
CAATATCAAACTCTCTGTGAAAATATCGGCGTATACACATGTCACAATCACTGAATGCTGACTACTAGTAAACAGGCCCCTCTTGCTTCTAAAAACACACTCATGGTTTATGACAAGGGCATTGTGTTGTAGTTTGTGGTTCGGAAAGACTGATATTGATGCACGAGGAAAGATTCTCGTCTTAAACCTGCATTTTCCCCCTCAGAATTGTCTGTAACAGACCTTCAGAAGCAAATAGAAGCTTTGAATTCATTGAAAAAAAAAAAGCATTATTATGTTTCCAGATTATGTTTCTTTCTCCAGTAAACAAGCGAGGTTCGTCAGATAGCATGGACTTTAAGAGCAGTTTTGTTTTACTGAGTCTATGAAGTGGAGGTCCGACGCATCAACGAATTATGTTTGACCTTTCTGGAAAATCATTGGACATTGTACTATTGTTAGCGCTGGGCATTGTCAAAAAAATTTAGACCACTGCTTAATGCGTGACCACACCTAGGTACCTGCCCAGTGACCAGCTTGATTTCCTTAGAGATGAGGGTCTTTTTTAAAGGACTGAAGATCAGTGTCCCAGATTTGCGTTGCGCGTCATTTACGTGTAGATCTATTTCTGGGGAACTCCGCTAGTTAACTCTCTCTCTCTCTCTCTCTCTCTCTCTCTCTCTCTCTCTCTCTCTCTCTCTCTCTCTCTCTCTCTCTCTCTCTCTCTCTCTCTCTCTCTCTTTCTCTCTCGTCGTGTATTTTGGTAGAAAGGTGATATCGAACTCATGAGAATCGAATATCAGCATTTTAATAAAGTCGAATTCGTGTGGGTTTTTTTTTTTAAATTGATCTTGTCAAAGCTACTTGCATGAAGATATAGAGTTTACAGGTCGTTGCGGGAATATCGCACGCAATGTTAAAGCAATTAATGTTCCCAAAAGTTTTTTTTTTCATATTTATTAGATTGAACAAGGATATAGACAATAAAAAAATAATTTCAAAGAGTCTGAGAAGGTGTTTTACTAAATATGCTACAATATTGGTTTCAACTAATATCAGTGGTGACAGACTAATCTCCTTACTATTATGTCCGATACAAAATGTAGGATCGAGTGAAAATCCATGCTGATTGTTTCTTGAAGTGCATTGATGCGACATATTGTAAAATCTTCCTACAATGACAATGCTTTTTGAAGCTTATATCCACACCAACATCAGTTCTGAATACACTGCATTTAACATTTCACAATTTAAAAAAATTTGCTTTCTAAAACGTTTCTTTTCCACCTTGGTTTTATGAAGTCTTTTTCAGTCAGCAGGTTATTGTTTACCGTTCTGCAGCAATGGCATGCTTTGGATATCACTTTTTTAAAAATCCAATAACCGTTTATTGAATGGCAGCTGCATCCCCTATGAACTCATTTTTTTTGTAATACATAACATACATCTTGATCCCTTTGTTCTGATACCAAAACCGTGCTTCTGAATCTTAAAGATTTTCGAAAACGTTTATCTGTTAGCGGAATTTTAATATCATAAGAAACTACTTTAGGTCCCATGCAGAGTTACTGGATCGTCAAAACATGTAACATATTTTGACAGATGGCACTATAAGAGCTATCGTATTTAAGAACTTCATTGCCTGTGCAGTTTGTTGTAGCATTAAAGTTTCCCTATCGTCATGAAGTTTTTTTTTTTCTTCGAAAAAGTGTTTGGTTTTCTGTATGAAAGATCGATGCACACAACTTAAGTTTGAACTCAAGCCTCCTCTTCAAAAGCTGGAACTCGTCCAATGTTACATTTTCCAACAAACTCTGTCTTTTGATATCTTGACTTATGTAGGAAGTTTCGCAGAATCGTAGATTTGTTTGTACATTCCAAACAAGAGAGCTGTTCTTTTTCCACTATTTTTAGAAACTTATCCAGCGAAAAGAAGAACTAAATGGTTTAAACATCTTTTAATAGTTGATACGTAGTTGTCTTTAAAATTCTCACAGTAGTAGAAATCACAATGTTTAGCGTATCTAATGTGTGCCATAGAGAATATAATAAAAATTATGTGAATGAAATCAGACTATCGCAATTTGATGCATTGTCTTGCACGTGTCTTCGACCAATACTATACGTCACCAACTTCCCCAAAGTAGACTCCGAAAGACATTAGAGTCGCCTGGTTTCGAGAGCTTTGGTAAACATTCTGTATTTGAAATCGATTACTAATACTTTGAATATTCGAACTCAAAGTCGGGATCCGCTTCGCGTCAGTTTCGCCCTCTTTCTTGCCCACTTGATGGGTCCGCCCTGCGGAGGGCTGACGCCACAGTTCGATAAAATACTAGATCTACATGTGAGAGGGGGGCCGGCAGACAGGTTTATTTCCTAGTTATAGCTTTGGTCATAGTAGAGGTCTACACTCAGATTGTACTTATCTCGGCAGTTTATCCGGTTTCAACCTCGTGTGACAATCCATAGCCTACAAATAGGCCTGGCTCCTGAGCTGACTCGCCACAGCTCGCGTTACCTCGGTTTGTACACGCTGCAAGGTTGACCAGACTCTTTTCACGTTCAGCCCCACTGAACTAAATTGGTTTCTTGAATTCAAAAAGAGGACATCGGGTTAGTAGATCCAATGTTGATTTAAGTATGGATTTAGCATCAATTTTAATTAAAAAAAAATAGCTTTGAGGTTTCTTAGGAGCACAAGTACCAACACTATTGGAGTAATACGTATCAATATAATGTTATGCTGTCTTTAAAGACTAAGCTTATTTTGAGCGATGCAATGGGACAATGAGCAAACATACAAGAGAGAGAGAGAGAGAAAGAGAGAGAGAGAGAGAGAGAGAGAGAGAGAGAGAGAGAGAGAGAGAGAGAGAGAGAGAGAGAGAGAGAGAGAGAGAGAGAGAGAGAGCCCGGGAGAACAAGATCATTCTTGATGATGAAATTATCGCCTTTCACTCACATAATCATATACATGTACATAACCCCTAAGAGGTTGGAGAGGCTTATGTCAGGGTTATCTTGTGTGTCCCATACTTTTTATCATAATGAAATCAGGGCAGTTTTTAATGACAAGTTTATCGAAAGATTTATATTATTCAGTTTCATTTACTTACAATTCCATTGACTTTCCGCTTGTTGATAATCACAATGTGCAACGATTTTTCACATGATCACCGTAAATTTAATTGTTATCTTTTAAATTTGTGTTTTCAGAAACATGCTTAATTTCGTATTCTTTCCCTCACACCCTCTCTTTCTTCTCACTGACACATTGTCTGTCTCTGTCTGCGTGCTTGTCTGTCTCTGTCTTTGTCTCTGTATCCCACACTCCATTGTTCTTTTTTAAGAATTGCACTCTCTATATAGCATTACTTTGTTTCGTTTATTCCTTTTGCTTTGGAATCCACTTATATTTTGGCATCTAACACAAATCAGACCAAATCGCTCAACAGCAAGTTAGTGTAAAGACGTGGAATGCGCCTCTGGGTGCCCGGCAAAGCCAATCTTCTGTTATACAAGTTTCCTTACGCCTGTCGCGGTTTTCCATGTATGAATGGACCTCCCGGACTCCAGGTGAAAGGTCAAACCCGAGAAAAACCTGTGCTGACCAATATCACTCATAGTAATTCGGAGTGTGTTCGAGAGCATTACCTCTTCTCTAGCGTTATGAGAAACCTTTATCAACCAAGATTTTTTTCAAGCTTTAAAGATATTTTTATACATAAGGGACTCACCTTTAACTATTTTATTACAATGAAATTTCATTCTTGCTCTCAGTAAAATCTTTTCGTAACGATTTGATAGAAAGTCTTACTTTCAATGTGGAAAACCGTAACAAGATTTTGTCAGGCTTCTAAAAATTACCTCCACTCCCCACTCCTTCCAACACACACACACACACATACAACTTCTTTATATGCAAGTGGTCTAGCTCGGTGAAATAGAGCATAATATGTATCATTAGCAAGTAAGTAACTGAAATGAACAATCGAATCCTGCAAGAATTCGCAACGTTCAGTTTTAAAAGGAATTGTATTGCAGGAAAAAGATGGAGAGCGTGAGACGCTTATGTCTGTCAAGCATTGAGACTTCTATCAAAGGCAAAATGTATTGATAACACTTGGCTTTAATTACTACTACATCCTGATAAACATGTCATGTACAGTTTCAGTGAAAGTAACATAAATCCTCAGTGTGTAATGCGAACCTGGGAGTACCTATCGTCTCTTACATGGTTGAGTTGCATATTTCCGTTCTTGACTTAAAAATATCGGATTGAATTTTTTTTTTTTTTTTGTGAGTTAAAGCTTACAAATGTGTGAAAATTACCTCGTATAGTTCTTTGTAACTTTTCTTACTGAAATTTTGAAATTCATTAATGACAAATCTAAACTGGACTTGCCAATCTTAAAAAGAATTAATTCTCTCTAGTCTTGAGTTGGGGTTACATGTACATTCAATGCTGTTTTCCCTGTTTGCTGATTATATAATAGGATGGAAATGCCAGGAACCCTTTAAATTTATATGCAGTTTTGACTATCGCAGTCTCGATCCCAATTTCGATGCTTTCACTTATTCAAATCAGGCACTACTCACTAGTTCGCGGTGCTTGAGTAAGATGATTGGCATTCTGCATCTAATACATTCCACTACCTTTTAGAATGTTATACACATAAATTTTCGTTGCATTACTATAGCATCATGCATTACTTGAAAATCTTTCAAGAGTCTGCCATTATCACCTCCCTATGGCCGACTGGAATAGCCACGTCATGAAATGTGAGGTAAGGGGAAATAAAAAAAACAACAACAAAACAAACAAAAACTGAAAATTGAATTACTATCTGCTACTTATCACAGGTAATGTCCGTTGAACAGAGTTGTCTATTCCTAGATGTTAGTGGAACTAGCAAATTCGTGAATGAGACCAACTTTGCTGAAACGGAACAAACCCGTTATTACTAAAATAGCATAATTATCCTGAAATGAAGAAATGCTCACATAACTAAACACTTCGTATAGTCGTTTCGGAAACAAAGCAAATAAAAAAAAATTAAATAAAACAACAACAAAAAACAACACAAAACATCTT
>JAWDGP010003844.1:422500-442500 GCA_033675545.1 Elysia crispata
TTAATATTGCCTGCCAACTGTCGTAGAAAGATGAAGCGAAAATTACAGGGACACGATTTATGTGAAAAGATAGAACACAAAATGATGTCAAAAGATAAAACAAAACAAAAAACAAAACTAAAACAAAATCTAAAACCGATTTCTCCTACTGTGAAGTGAAACTAGAAGTTGATACCACGAGCCTTGATCTATTGGCAAAAAAATTTCCGAATGATGATCTGCTACTACCACTACTACTACTACTACTACTACTACTACTACTGCTGCTGCTGCTGCTGCTGCTGCTGCTGCTGCTGCTACTACTACTACTACTACTACTACTTCTAGGGCTTCGATGGCTGTATGTTAAGAAGGCTACTGTAGAATTATCGCAATATGTCCCAGTTATTCTTGTGTAGGTGTGCGTGTCCACAGCTTTATTTCTTGAGAAAATTTTAATAAATCTTAGACTGGCAAGTTTTTCAGAGACATTATTTCTTTGTATTTTTCTTTCTTTACAAATCTCTTCCTTTTCAAGGCAGTCTGGTTCAAAGTTATGAGAACTAGGAGCTGGTCACCAGTTTAATGCTCTCGGCCTATCTTCCACCGGACACGCCTTATACCGACAGCCGCTGGCTACTTGCATTGTTTCCTACTGCACCTCTGGCTAGACTTGGAACACAACCGCACTGTAGGGTTTTATTTCCACAAAGACTTTAGTATAGAATTATTTTGGAGGGGCTGCCGCGGAATGGCAAAAGTCGTGGGATTGAACCTGGACTTGCCTTAACTTGCTTGCTTAGTAACCCTTTGGTTTACTTGCTTCATGCTTTTGTTTGACTTGGGGACAAATGTGATCGCTTGTAAATCTTGGCAGAGCTCCGGTTGTCCGATCTGTCCGTCTGTCTCAGTGTCTGTCTCTATTTCTGTCCGTCTGTCTGTCCCTCTCTCTATCTCTCACCCACTTTCATAATCTAAGTCTTTATCTATAGGGCACATAATAATCACTTGCTTGGTTGTAGATTTTATCATTTTTATTCTTTCTTTTTACATTCTATTACGCTTGTCAAGCCCCACTACTTCTCCCTTCCCTTAGAGGGAGAGAGATGGAGAGAGAGAAAGAGAGAGAGAGAATATATATATATATATATATATATATATATATATATATATATATATATACACATATATATAAGGCATAGAGAAACGACTCTCTTACGATTCATCGAATCTTAAGATTTTCAACAGCACAAGTTAACAACAAAGTTTTGAAGAAAAAAAAATGGTCATAAGGACACACAAAAGTGTGTAGAACAAAATTCCACGTTAAGCTATACTTACCAAAATAAAAAGCGAGCGTAGTACAGATACAACAGTGACGACGTACGATAAAACGAAAGGAAGATCGAGGGAAAAAAAAGGCACCTGTTTCAACCTTTATTTCAGCATGAATGCCACCTTCGATGTTGGCAGAAATTTCTCGCTGCTGAATAAGTGTTTCAAGAAAAACAGCAAGCTCTCCAGGTTTTCAACAAATAGATTGTGAGGTTAAGTTGCAGATGTATGAGACGCATGAAAGAAATAATTAAATCTTAACACACCAGTCATAAACGCAGACAGTAATGAAACGATCCATATACGTATCAGAATCCTGTCCCGTCTCTATTTTCTTTGCATATTTGAGATTTTGTTTGACCCTCTAACTGTCCTTCCCCTAGCTTTTCCCCCTCTGTCTCGTGATAGTCATAGCCCGTGTTGAATTTTCTTTACTTGTTCTTTCCGTATGAAATTAAGCATACTTCTCATTTTTGTTTTGCCTTTTCTCTCAGATTTTATAGAACAACCTCATGGGCCTTAATACTTGTTTGATTCAGCTCTTCTTCATTCAATGTCTGTATCATTTTTTAATTTTTTTAAAGTTGTTGAAATGTTACAAGTGTTTGATCTTATTTTTTCCACTGAGGACCCTAATTCTGAATCCGGGATGTGGTAACCTTAACTCATAATCTTTACGTATACACATCGCCAATTGTGCATCCGGATCCTGAGTCTTAGTGCTATAGTTTGAGATCAAGACGTTTTCTTTATTTTAAGATTTTGAGCTGTGTGCGTCATAGAAGATGAAGCAGAGGCCGCAATGTTACGCAAAAATAAAAAAAAGGTAAAAACGAATCCCAGAATCTGTGTACTCTTAGATGTATAGGCCTATCGTGTTAAAATTCCGTGTATGAAATTGCAAATATGTTTTTAAAAATTCTTTTAAAATTTAGAATCACCAATCACTCAAATTTTAGATATCGATCTAAAATCTGAATTGGGAGCCAGAGGATCTAGAGATCGTTTGATGTAAGTTAAATTCAAACCTACTACATCTTTCGGGAAAATAAATATAGTCGTCTGTGGATACCAAATTTTGAAGAAAAATCGTTCCCTGATATATGGAATCTATAACCTTAACCCTTGATTAACATAAATAAAGGTGTCTTCAATGTTTTTAAAATAATGTGACAAGGACTTCAGGTTTCTACGTGTCAAACTCTCAACTGCGTCCGAGTTGAATGGGAAACGGTATTAGACTATCTTCCCTTGATGCGTTTATTATACTCAATTAAGTTCCAGTTGCGCATGATCGCTGTAAGGAAAAAAAAAATAAAATTCTGTCCAAGTTACACATTTCCTTCATTCATTCTCATGAACAGGTTCGGCTATCGCAGGTCCATTTGAGACTTTTTAAAATGATTCCGGTACTAATATGTTTGCAAAGGCTTGCGTTCTTCCTTCTGGGAGCTAAAGAAAGTGAGATATCAAAGTGTAAACTTAAAAATTTTGTCTTGAGATCTTAACCGCTGTAATTGAACAGATGAACAGATCTTTTAGAAAAATCCATCTTTTTCGTACTTACTCATTATTCTGCCTCACGAGGGCCCTATGCAACAGTAAAGTCATATCAGTTACAAAAGTTCAATGCACTAAGCGAAATGTAGAGTCAGAGAAATAAGGCTATCTAGGTAGACCTTGTTTTTGCTCGCTCCAGGTTAAAAAAAAAATTCGACTCTCACAAATCACAAGAGATTATAAACAAGCACAGCCGTGGCTTGTATTTTTTTTTTTTTTTTGCTTTTCAACATATAGCAGTAATATCAATTCTAACTATATTAAAGGTGCAAAGGTGCTGATAAAGAATATAAGCCAAAATCTAATACACAACGAAATAGTCGCTGCCATCCGCAAGGCCATATAACTTTTTTTTTTTATAAAAGTCGCGTATGACAAATCCTCCTCTAAGAAAATAAAAGTTAAAAAAAGTAAACCAAGAAAAAACAAAAACAAAAAAGATAAAGGAACTTTTTTTTTTATAACACTTCATAACTTAACACATTTGCGGAACCAAACTGCTATTACTATACCCACCATAAACAGATTGTTACACCCATCAACACCCTAACCAGACTGTTACACCTATCACTACATTAATCCATCAATACCCTAACTAGACTGTTTCACCCATCACCACCCAAACCAGATTTTTACACCTATCACCATCCTAGCAGGATGAATTCACTCTATAAGCCGTGATAAGGTTATTTCAGGATTTAGTGGCATTTTGTTCTTATTTTTGTTATCGATGTCTGAAGGAAGATCATTATTGAATGTAAGTGTGAGTGTGTATGTGTGTAGCTGGTTGCAATATTGTGTGACTGGATCACTCTATCGGCTGTGTCGTGTGACACCGATATTATATTATCCGTTCAATCCTTGAGATTATTACAGGTAAGCTTTATTATTAGAGATTCAGATAAATATGTGGTCATTGCTTTTGAAGAAAACACCCATAACTTGAAATCGAGTCACGATAAGACAAGAGACAGTGCAAAACAAGCTGTAGCCGAATATCATCTGGATTCTACAAAATAGTACATCAAACTTATAGTAATGGTATTTGAAATTAATGATAATTATAGTGGTATGTGGTTTACAACTTGTTATCCGGAACATGCTTTTTCATCTCATTTTAAGATACAAATTTTCTCTTTTTATGAGGCTTCTATTTTTTTTATCATGAAATTATTAGTTTCTGTATCTATGTTCTACAAAATAGACGCATTTGGAAGCATTCCATTTTATTTTTACTTAATTTGTTTGATTGACAATTTTGAGTAACCTGTCCACTATAAAGTAATCTCTTGCCATTTTTTTTTTCGAATCAAAAGAGCTTTAGCAAATGAGATGGGTGGAAAGCAACAGGGAAGACCCTTAACTCAGGCACCATGAGTTTGGTTCTCGAGCCCTCTCTGAACGCTAATCCTGTTGGTTGGTGGTGTCGGTCTTAACAGTAGCTGCACTCCGTGCCACACAGTAATATTTTTTAAACGTTGCCTCCTTTGTTATTTTCCCGCAGTTAACTTGTTTTACAAATAATAGTGAAATTTGCAAGAATACGTGCAATGTAACATTTTCTCTCCGCGACGTTCTGAATATTTCATAATTTGACCCTTGACTCTGCTTTTTTTGCTGATAACACCGCTGATAAGGAAATTTTCGCAGCATTAAAAAACCGTATGGTCCCATCATTTGCATCAAAATTACAAGTTCAGGCATAATTTTGTAGCATAGATTTGGTCCATTTCAGAATGTCGAAATATGTTTTCATAGATTTGCGCAAATGCTAACATACTCTTTTAAATTTGGTATACTTGCAGTTCAGTTTGTGTTTTTCATAATTATAACGATGGGCTTTTTAAAATTCAGTTAAGTATTTTTTTTGCATCGAGCTTCAGAGTTGTATCACCATGTTTCTACAAGCAGAAAAGCATTCTTGTAATTGTCAAGTTACAAGCATAGGATAATCGCCGCCAACCAGTATGCGTTTTGTATTATTTTGCACATACATACAAGTTAAAATCCTTCCGTTTCCACTTTGTTCGTCTACCATAAAATATGACAATCGCTCTTGAGAGAAAAGTAAGAAAAAGGGACGAGCTGCTAAGGAAACAATTCAAAACAGAATAGTGCCCCTCCCCCTTCAGCACCATTGCTGGCATTAAATTTGAAGGAATTGCAAATTATGTAAGGAAATCTTTGAGGTGGTTTTAATCTTGTCTCCTGTAATCAGAGATTTGAAAATTTTACATAGGCGGCCATGAAAAAATTACTTTCGCTTTTCTGCCTCAGTCCATGTTCCTACTGTTCTTCGCACTTTTGAGATATAAACGCAATGACAAAAAGCTTTTGTCACTAGCATGAGCTATTTATTAAAGGTTGAGTGGATGATTTTTGTTTCGTTTATTCTTACTAAATTTCAATTCCAAAGTGGATTTATCAAGTGTTGACATACTTGTTAGCTATGCGTTAGGCGTTAGTGATACGGACACATAATTATACTTCAGATGTTTTAGGGATTAAGCTTCTTCAGTTTAGTTAACAATGTGCTATTATTTCTTCTGTTTTGATTAATCTATCCAAGATCCAGAGAGAGAGAGAGAGAGAGAGAGAGAGAGAGAGAGAGAGAGAGAGAGAGAGAGAGAGAGAGAGAGAGAGAGAGAGAGAGAGCGAGACAGTCATTACCATTTTTTTTTACTTTTAATAAAACATTTGTGTCAACTTGTGCGTTTATATATTGCAAGAGTACAGTCTCCTTTATCACTCTAGGCGCTTTGAGTATGTTAACTTAGCGGCAATTTTCTCTCCTTCCTAAAAGTTTTAAATCACTCTGTTCATGGAAAGACTCGGTTCCTCTCCATTCGTCCACATTGTGACAGATGCATTATGAAGATCAGTTCAGTAAATCGGATAATCTGCCAAATAAGTACGCGTTGACTTTAATGGTTTTGACTTCCTCAAAAAAGCGGTGACAGAAGTTCATAAGTTCAAGCGCATAAACTTATACAAATCAAAATTGAAAGACTTGGCAGTGAGGGGTTGGTTTACGGAGGCGGGAGGTAGAGATAGACAAAGATAGAGATAGAAATAAAGAGAAGAAGAAGAAGAAGAAGAAGGAAAGAGAGAGAGACAGAGAGAGAGAGAGAGAGAGAGAGAGAGAGAGAGAGAGAGAGAGAGAGAGAGAGAGATAAACACACACGACACTAGAGAAATAAAGATAGAAATAGCACTTTGTTTACATATATCATGAAACCTAATGCGGAATGCTTTGATATGATACCAAAGAACTCTAAGCAGTTCAAGGGCCGATATCAGATAAGAAAACTTAGAATAATGAATAATGCTTTGTGTCATGGTAACTCTACTTCAAAGCTCAAACAATGCGATGATACAAAAACAAGGTCCTAGGTAAAAACGTATTGCATACGATTACTCAATTTTGCAGCAATCTAAAATATTGCTTTGCTTTAATAAACTGTTTAAAATTGTTTAATACAAAACTTACGGAGTTAAGAGATTTGAAAAAAAAAGGAAAAATAAAATAGGGTTACATCGATATTTATCCTGCAGACTTTACCCGAGCAGCATCAATTGTGGTAAGTTTATACAAGCGAGACTCTTCATGAACCCACATAAGATTGTACATGAGTTGCTTTTATTATTGCCTTTGCTGTTGAGGGACGGTAAAATGTAAACTGTATAGAGCCAGTACTAAAGGTGGTCATAGCTTTTTCTTCCTGTTATAGAATGCGTCGTAGAAAACATAATAGGCGTGTCTGGCGTGGCTATCACATGGCTGCTTCAGAGATGACCGTGTATAATTATGTACTCGTATGTGTATGTGTGTGAAAAAACAACGCACTTTAATACATGCCCAAGCCAATTTGAAATAGATCTAGTTGTATTCTGCTGCGACTTGCATCAAAAGTGTGTCGCGCTGACTCCTTACTCCTTGGCCGGGACCTAACCTTGACCATGACCTACATCGCCAAGCGTACAGCGCGGCGAAAAGTAACTGTTCAACCTAAAGCAATCCAGGTGAAGTGAGCTTTCCTTTTGTCTAGTGTCCAGGCAAGCAGAACCCCACGACGGATCGCCTATTGATCGGACACTAATAAACGGCACAGCTCACGTCAAGGTTTCATTATCCGGACTAACATTAGTACTAGACTCACTAGACTGTCCCTGGAGTTACACGTTGCACTCTAGGACACAAGCACACACGCATGTACAACTCTCTCTCTCTCTCTCTCTCTCTCTCTCTCTCTCACACACACACACACACAGAGTTAAAATCCTTCCGTTTCCACTTCTCTCCCTCTCTTTTCCCTCTCTTTATCTCTTCCAATCGCAGTATTACTACTACCCCAATCTGCGCCCCCCCCCCTCTTTAGTTCTATTTTTATTCATTCTATTCGTAATAAGTTTACCATCCTGGATAGCAATCTCAATCTGAATACAGGTACGGCAGTTTGTCTGGTTTTCTGTGCTTTATTCAAATTTTCCAAGCTATGCACAGCTCCTTGAAATGAGTCCGTTTGCCAGAGGGACATTAACTTATGTATTTCTTTGCACACCATTTTCGATATACTACGACTCCTATATTGTACTTTTTTTTTTTTTTTTTTTTGAAGAAAGGAACAGAACAGATTTCCGCAAACCTGCTGGCCCAATTAATTCGTTTGGGCTATAAAACATTTAATCAGTTTCCATGATCTGAAAATAAATATTGAGTTTCAAGGACGTATTAATAAGGAACAATTAAAAAAAAAAATTCTCTTTTTGAGAAAGACTCAATTATTAAGTGGCCGCCCATCAGGATCCATGTATACCTACACACCCTCCCCCCCAAAAAAAAACAAAAACAAAAACAAAAACAAAAACAAAAAACAAAAACAAAAAACAAAACAAAACAAAAAATCAAAAACAACAACAACAACACACACACACACAGATGTCTGTCTTGACACGAAATTGATAAAATTATATCAATTTAACATCCCACGAATCATTCAGTTTTTTTCTCTCCTGAAAACTGTAGTTTCAAGCATTCTCACCTCCTTTCATTTAATTCTTTAAAAATAAATTTTGCAGGCGCAAGCTCCGGGATTGGTGCATCCACTGCACTGCTCTTCTCCAAGTTAGGGGCAGGGCTTGCCTTGGCAGGTCGAAATTCCGCGAATCTTGAGAAAATCGGCAAGAAGTGTTATGAGGCTAGTGGCATAAAGGTAAATATTTAAACAAATAATGCGAAGAGTTTTACAGGTATTTCAAGTGAGTAGTATTCGGCAGAATAGGTGAAATTAAAAACAATACAGTCAGCAGTGTAGCAATTATGTTTGACAAAATGTCTTAAGACCTTTGCTGCCAAACATCAAAAACGAAGAGAGAGAGAGAGAGGGAGAGAGAGAGAGAGAGAGAGAGAGAGAGAGAGAGAGAGAGAGAGAGAGAGAGAGAGAGAGAGAGAGAGAGAGAGAGAGAGAGAGAGAGAGAGAGAGAGAGAGAGAGAGAGAGAGAGAGAGAGAGAGAGAGAGAGAGAGAGAGAGAGAGAGAGAGAGAGAGAGAGAGAGAGAGGACGAAAGACGTAAAACATAAGGACAGATGGAGTGTACTGGGACAGAACCTGCACCTCGGTACGGCACCCATTGGAGACAAGACTAGGCACTTGGCCATAGAGCTCATCTACAAACAATAGATGATTCAGGGAGAGTGACCTACATGCTGTTTTGAATAGACTATGAAGATGAACTGCTATGAACGACCAAGTCCAATACCAAGAGAGAGAGAGAGAGAGAGAGAGAGAGAGAGAGAGAGAGAGAGAGAGAGAGAGAGAGAGAGAGAGAGAGAGAGAGAGAGAGAGAGAGAGTAAAGTGGAGAGCACAATAATGAGAATTTAGATAGCGCTGTAGATTAAGAATGAGCGAGATAGAGAGAGCCTGTTTAAGTGAAACAGAAACAGCCCTTGAGACAGAAACTGATAAAGTGACCAAGACCTTTTCTCTCCTCTACTGCTCAGCCTATTTTGCTAACTGGTGACTTGACCAAAGATGAAGACACTAAGAAAATTTTCCAGGGAGCTGTGGATGGTCATGGAGGAAAGTTGGATATTCTGGTGAGAAAATGCGTTTTATTCTTAAAGCTGCAAAATAAAAAAAAAATATAATACCTTTGATGAAATTAAAGATAATTGCCTTCAAGTGCAGTATGACTGAAGACTGTTTCAAGAACAAGCTTCTTTGTTTTCTTTTTCGGGGAGTCTTTTCATCGTATTCATAGGAAGGTTTATATATATATATATATATATATATATATATATATATATATATATATATATATATAACTGAAAATCATAGCTTGCAAAGATATTAAAACTAATAATGTTTAACATGTTTAAAAAAAAACAAACAACGAAACCATTTAGCACCCCATTATAAATCATTGGTCATGCACTTTGTTACATTTGATTGGTACTTTTATAATGCTTTTTTTTTACGTAAATAAGTTTGCAAGGTGGTGCCCCAAAGTTCATTGAAAACATGAACTCGTTTTATTCATTTCTCAAGGTGAATAATGCAGGAATTATTGCCCTTGGAGGCATCCAGAAGGCAACTCTCGAGCAATATGATCGTCTCATGAACACAAACGTGAGGTAAACCACACCACACCTTGTCACATCTCTTTTTGTCTTATTATCTCACAAACTGTGTTTTTGAGTGGAGACTCTTATAATTTGATTATTTTGAATCATATCTTATATAAATTTGTCTTCCCTCAAAATCTTTACTTTGTCCTAAAACTTTCTTAACAGCATATTCATAATTCAATTTGTTATGATTTCAGCAGCCTGATCTGCTTTGCTCTTGCATAAGACCACAATTGTTTAATTTTATGCCTACAACTAAAAGTAATAAAATGCAATTAACAACAACTGCCTTCTTCTTGAATTTAGTAATAAATACTTTACTCATTGAAAAAAAAAAAGTAACAACCCCCCCCAAAAAAAAAAAAAAAAAAAAAAAAAAATTAAATAGCAATAAAAATAACAAAATTAAAAAGTAATCAATAAAGTGCCTACATAAACAATATTAAAAAAAGTGAATGAAATTTCTCCTCATGTGATCTCTCTGATGTTAAAACACTTATGAGTTAAAGTTTTGTTTTCTTCTCTTGCATCATATTTCTGTGCATAGGTCCATGTTTCACCTGACCCAACTGGCCGTCCCTTACCTTATCGAAACGAAGGGCAATATTGTCAATGTTTCCAGTATCAACGGTCTGCGGGCAGTAAGTTTCTTCTTTTGACAATTATCTTTTTTTTTATTAAAACGTGAAGTTAAAAGCATAGAAGTTATCAAATTCTGCTTAAGCTGAAAGTCATATAAAGACAAAAGGAAATTGATTTGAGTGTGGTAAATATATGACTTACTTGACTTAGGGCCTTCCGCGTCTCAGTCGTCCGACGGGGGCGCTTCGGCAGCTTTTCGGATTCTCGTCGACAGTTCTCTCCATTGCTGTCTGTTCTGGGCGATGCATCTTAGGTGTTCGAGGTCTTCCCTAGTTGTGAGTTGTAGTGTGTTTTCTTGTAGTCTTGATAGGTCTTTGTTGAGGACGACTGGTAGTGTTGTTAAAGGGCGGCCCCGAAACTTTTTTCCGTGTGTGGCGAAATAGCTGTTCATTGATATATTAGCAGGTATTTCAATATTTCTTCTAAGTATGTGCCCGAAAAGGCGCCACCTGTTCTCAAGTATATAAATAGAAAGGGGGTGTTCCTCGCACTTGTTGTAAAGAGATGAATTTGCGATTTTAACGGGGTATTTGATGTTGAGAACTTTCCTTAGCTGTTTACGATGAAATGCATTTAATTTTTCTTCTTCAGATTTTGTCAGTGCCCAGGTGCCGCAGTTGTAGACAAGTATTGATTTTACGAGCGACCTGTATAATTATACAGAAGATGAAATATATAGAAGATGAATTTTTCCTTTGTTATCAAATTGGCATTAAAAATGCACAGAAGTTACAAAGGATGCTTGGTATTCATTTCTGCACCGAAATAAACTCGTTCATCTCCAGATTGACCAGATTAAACATGTCTTGTGATTATTGTGAATGTTAGAAGATGAAAGTGAATTGAGCAAACCAGACTGTATATTTGTTCTATCAATATAACTTTTACTTTAGGCTGGATCGTGACTGAAAATTAGATCTTTGCACTCTTAAATCTTCAGTTACAAAATGATTTTTGCTATACAGTTTACCAATATGATTTTTATTTTCTTAATACTGACTAAATCTTGTTGATCTTTTATGTTCTTTAAACCCAATGGGGCTTACATCACCAGCCTGTTGAGTCTGATATTCATAGGTTGTGTAAATTTTACCTTTAAATTCTTTCCATAAAGCATAACACTGAAATGTTTTACCAACACATAGAGGAAAAAAAAGAAGACAAGAAAAACTGTTATCGTCTGCATTCCTTGCACTGGTTCTGTGGTGTCTTTTGTTCGACTTGAATTTATAGTGTATTGTATTGTTATAGAAACAAATTCACTATTGTCATAAAATATTATTTCGTTCATTAATTACCATAGCATCGCCTTTCTCAAACAGAATTAATTTCTTGCTGTCTAGACTTCTATGAACTTTGAAATATGACAAAATAAAACCTTCTGTGCCCCATGTTTCCACAGTTTGCTGGAGTGCTTACCTACAGTATATCCAAGCATGCTATTGATGCATTCACCAGATGTGTTGCCTTGGGTATGAATTTTATAGATCAGTCTTCGATTTGATATTTTTATTGTTATATTGTTAATTTTGTGATACAAATCAAAGCTTTCTAATGTCTTATATTCTGTCTTATGCATTCATATGAGGGTGATGTTACCACTATTCATATTTGTTTTCTTGTAGAGACACCTTCATTTGTTCGTGAAACTGAGATGTACTTTTAGGATTGGGAATTTAAAAATATCAAGTTGCTCTAAAAATATTGAATCGATAGTTATATAAATTGAAGCATTTATTAGTATATATGCATATACTGTACACCTGAATGCAATTTTCATACATCAACCCAACCTACACGCTGCTATATGTTGTCTGTGTGTCTTTGTGCCTCTTCTACTCTCAGACTCTTAATCTTACTCACCCCCTCTGTCTTCCTTCCTCCCTCTCTGTCTGTCTGTCTGTCTCTGTACGTCTGTCTGTCTGTAGGTCTCTCTCTACCTCTCCCCCCCAACACACACACACACACATACTTTCTCTTTTTCTCTCCTATATGTTTATCTCTTTGTATCGATAAATATTTTTGTATATGAATATTATATACAAAGAATTAATTGAGTAATTAATTTTTATTTTTTTTTTTTTGTATTCAGATTTAGCAGACAAGCAAGTTCGCGTGAACTGTGTCAAGTAAGTTTAACTTAAAGAAAAAACGCTTTTAATGTTAGAAAATAGAACATCAATCAACAATGTTGAAAAGAAAAGATTACCAAAATTAAACGAAACAATGAGGGAAAAAAACTCCGGATTGATTTGAAAATTTACAATTTTTTTTACCAAGCTAAAAAAATCATAAATAGTCTAATGTAACTTGGATTTTAAACAATCGCCGTTGAAACAAATATTATCAAAACTCTGTTAAATTGTATAATAAATTTTTAGCAAATTTGTAATGAAACAGCTTCAGCCAATTTGGTGGCCCGTTCTTTAGTGTAGGCGATCATGACCTTCCACATATATCTATCCCGCATCGTTTAAGCACATCTGTCACTCTTTTATATTTAGCTAATAGCCTATCTATCTTTTTTCGCTGTTTTCCCTTCTTGAATTTTCCTTCGATCACTCCAATTGTTACAAGACTTTCTAGTTTTTTCCTTTTCATCATATGGCCAAAAAAGCTCAGTGGCCTGTACATATTCTACTTATGAGTTTCAGCTTCCTCTAACAGTGTTTCGTTTAATTTCTTTGCTGTCCATGACATTTGTAGCGTTCTTCATAGGAACTAAATTTTCCACTCCTCACATCCATATGCCACTACAGAGCTCTTATTATTTTGTGGATGGAGGTCTATTTTTTGTAATTATTTGTCATACCATCAGTCATTTTGTAAGACCATTCAACACCTTTTCTTGCTGTTTTCCCTTGCTGCGTTTTCCCTCAACCATTCCAGTTGACACAAGATGTTCTAGTTTCTCTCCTCTCAGCACATGTCCAAAAAAGGTTGCCTGCCATTTACATATTCTATTTATGAGTAATCTTGTTGTGTCGACTTCTGGTAACCTGATTTCGTTTGGTGCCTTTTCAGTCCATTCGTAGCATTTTCCGCAGGAATCACATTTCTGTAGCCTTCAGTTCCTGTTTTGAAATTATCCAGGCCTCGTATTAATACATCAGCATGGGTTCAATATAGCACTTTAGGGTTCTTCTTTTTGTGTGAATTTATTACTTAGAAGTCTAACTTATTTGTAAGTACAGATTTCATTCTCTGGAAACTCTTTTTTGCTTGCACTATTCTTGAAGGCAGAAATATATATATATAATGTTAGTGTCCAAGTTATCTAGCATTGACGGAATGTTTTTTTTTTTTTGTATTTGCTCAGTAAACTGCTGATCAAATGTCAATTTATTTGCGGAGTTCAGTGAAAAACATAAAAACTGTTAATTGTATTTTTTTAAGTCATGTAATTTTAGTCAAGTAGTGTTCTTCTTTCTTTACTGAAAGAAATCATTTTTAAAAATTGCTAACTTCAGTTTTATGACAAAAGGCATAGGAAGGAGACGAGTGTGTTAATCATTAAAAAAAACAACCTTTCGCTTTTTTAGCGTCTTTAGTACAGCAGAAAGTAAGTAGACAAAGCTTTAGATGTTGACTGAGAGATAGGTCGCACCACATTAATTTTTTCATTTAACAACAAAAGGCTTGAAGATGAAGCGTAGTGTGTGTGTGTGTTGTGAGTAAGTACTATATGGAAGCGGTTAATTTTTTTTTTTTTTTGGAAGGAGGGGGGGAGGGGGGGGGGGGGGGCGGGGTCGAAGGCATGTACTGAAAAGTTTTCTAGTATATCAACAGTTCTTAACGCTAACGATTGTGAATATTTTGATTATTAAGTGTGTTTGAATTTAAAGCTCTATCCAATATCTTGCTTTTTTCTCTCCATGAATCCCCTTTTCACGATTATAGATTTTTTTTTATTTTTCTAATCTGTTTGTGTGCTATGTGTGTCCCTTCATGTTGTATAGTTATAGTCAATAAAAGAATGATGCGTCAATAAGACTCGTGCCATTTGAGATGTTAAGGGTTGTGGCAACTGATCTACCGTCACCAGGAAGCTGAAATTATTGCTTGCATAAGATGTATACAATTAAATATTGTCATTGTTATTAGGTATCAGCTATTTGTTAGTATTGTTTAATACAAAACAAATTATTTTCTCACTGCTTTCTTGTCTTTGGCCTTCTACAGATCAATGTAAAAAATTGAATAGCAAAATTGTAATAGGGAACTTATGTTAAAAGATACATGCTGTTAATGTTTTTCCACAGTGCGTGTGGAATTTTTTTGTTTGCAAGAGACAAATCAGTAAAAACGCTAATAACATTTTTTTTTTATTTGCAACGATTTCATTCGTTGCTATGGAAATGGCAAATAAAGTATTTGTACTGACTGTGATTTTTTTTTTCGACAACACAAACTTAATATCTAGACGATTTCATGAGATTTCCAAGTTCTGGAAGAGAAAGTCAAGTACAAAATAATGACAAGATGACCTTTTTCTCTCTTTGCTGTGTGAAGAGAACTGCAGCTAATCTGAGTTTTAATTTGTACTGACATTCAGGAAAGTGTGACGCGCAGTCCATGGACCCTGCGGTGCTAGACGAAGTTTTTCGCTTAGTCAGCTGTAGTGAAATAAAGTTACAGTTTGTATTACATTCATGTTTTAATCGTGTGCATGTGTATTTGCGGATACATATCTAAATTAAGCCATTATTGAAAACATGTTGTGCTACTTGATATTTAAGAGATGTTTTGCTCTGAACTTATTTTATAAATTTGCTTGAGAACAAAGCGTAAGGTTGAAATAGAAGTGCATAAACATTTACACTCGCAATAAACCTCCATGATTGCGAAAGCAATTATTGCACTCGCACAAAAGCATACAAATAGAATGTTACAGTCGCGTATAAAAAAAACCCTTTGAGCGCAATCTGTGTCTCTTCAAACACATACTTCGAGAAAACAAGCAAACGTGCTTTGGGTGATTTGTGGTTCGATCTCCCTCCCCCCTCCCCCCCCCCCTCTTTCCCCCCAAAAACCTACATCAACCACCCGCTTTAATAAATCAATACATTTAAATCGAATTTTTAAAAACAGCCTGACTATTATTCTTACACTTCAGTGAAGTTTTGACAGCTCTTGACAACAACACAAACGGTTAAGCAAATCTAGACCAAGGCCTTATTGATTATGACATTGTCATGATTTTGGAAAGGTGCGAGCTATGCAATCGTTATAGTTTTCCTCACTGATGCATTATAAAGAATATATCTCCTTGTAATGGTCATCAGTCAAAACAATGAGTGTTCACAGATCAACATCTTCATCAATGGGAATAAACTCAAGCAAAGGGATCATTTTAAAATCTTGGATATTTTAAAAAGCAAGGTGCGGATTCTGCATCTCTGAAGTTGCCTTCAAGATCTGTCTTTTTGCTATTTAATTCCAACCTCTTCTTTCTGCTCTCTTCTTCAGCAATCATCTGATAACCTTTGCAAGTCTTCTTTTTTTTCTGCAGTTATTACAGTGTCATCAGCGTATCTTAAGTTGTTTATGTTGTGCCTCTTACTTTAACTCCTGGGAATCCTTATATGTTTCGCATAATTATTTCACTGCAGAGAGAGAAAAGGTCCAAGGCACGCACACATTCATGTCTGAAGCCACGCTTTATTTTTTAAATGTACTGGTTTCTCTTAATGCTGCTGTCTGTTCTCAATGCATGTTTTTGATTACTTGTAGATCTTTTCCATGTATCTTCAACTATATTAATTGTGTAATTATCTCATCATGTCACACAAGCTCAAATGCCTTGGTGTGGTGAATGAAGCAAAGGTATACCTGCTTTTGTAATTTCAGAGCTCGTTCAATTATAGTTTGAAGGATGTGGATAGCAAATATTTTACCTTTTCCTTCTTCAAAGCAACACTTTTCCTCTGCTATTTCTGGTATGATTTTGTTTTAGACTTCCATCATGATGATTCTTAAAAGGATTTTTTGGTGATGTGACTCATAAGACTGATCTTCATACAGAATTTACACTCTGTTGCCCTGGTGTCTTTGACAGTGTTATAAATATAGATGTGGAGATGTCTGATTAAATTGTTCTGACCTGTGTCATGGATTTTGTTGAGTAATGTTGTGATCTTATCAACACCATAGTCTTCCAGTCCCTCTGATATATTATCTGGGCCTGATTTCATCTTTCTTTTTTCTGTCCATGATAGATGGCTCAATAAAATTTCACTTCATTACATAGTAATCCTTACTGTGGAGCTCAAAAGTTCGCTCGTGTACTCTGCCCATCTGCCTAGGATTTTTTTTTTCAAAATGGTGTAACAGTTTTTTTTTACTTTAGGCATCCTGTGGATGAGATAACTTTAATGTAAGCAATTGAAAAGCTGTTGGCATTTGTGACTCATTCTAAGATTAGGGACTTAGGCACTAGTTATAATCTGAACCAAATTTAAAACGGAAGTAAAGTACTTATGTGGTCATAAAGATAGAATCATCAGTAGTTTGACAAATAAATTTATAACTATAATATTTGCATGCCTCTCTTTTCATATTACACACAATTGTCAAGATAAATCTATATTAGATAGGCATGATCCACAGTTAAAGTACTCACTTTCTAATATTACACTCCTATCCAACCACATAGTGGAATGAAACATATGCTCATGATCCTCTATGACTTCAAAACCCCCACATGTTTATAATCTTCATTTTGCTTGCTGTTTCTTTGAACAGTCCAGGTGTGACGCACACAGAATTGCACAAAAGAGCTGGCCTTAATGACAAGGAATATGAGGCAGTAAGTTGTTGTCAATCAGATAATCTGCATCTGCTTAAAGTTAATGTCAAACTTGGTCTCTGTTCTTCAGCATTCTGGATATATATCAAGGATCCAATTTGAAATTTGTAAAACACATATTCTTAAAGGAAAATGTTTAGATTATATGTGTCGAAGCTACTTTGAATGAAAGATTATTGCAGTTTGTTTATTTTTTTAAAAACTTTTTCATGAAACCTGTAAACATTTTAGTTTATATCAGATGAGAAGTAATATCTTTAACTCAATAATGATGATATCTGCGGTTTGAAGAAATTTTGGACTTTAATATTAATGTAAATCGCATTTGCTGTCATAAAGGAAAAGAAGATGAAGTTCAAAAGGACACCTTTATTAGAATCAATTATTTAAAAAATCCACTCCTGTTTTAAGACCAAACCATACAAAGGACATATTTTTTTGATACCTCACAGTATTTGAAACGTGCACGTTTCACTCATGCCCTTGGGCGGCATGGAGAGCCACAAGAGGTTGCAGACTGCATCGCTTTCCTAGTCTCTGATCAAGCATCATTCATCACTGGAGCATGCATCCCTGTGGATGGTGGCAGACATGCATTGTGTCCTAGTAGTCTCAGCAGAGAAGAGGGTGGTGTCTCAGCTATGTCACAGGCTGTAGATGTATGAGAGGGCATAGCCTTGGCGACTTAAAAGTTCACTGACTGTTTTTGTATGAAAGTGTCAAACTTTTACCTTGAGTAAGGCTGTGAATGTGGGAGATAGCAGCAGCTTAAAAATGTTTTAGGTTGTGAATGTGTGAGATAAATAGGAGTCTTAGGCAAGGCATGGCACAAGCTGTGAGTTATACTCAAACTATTAATAGATATTTAGTATAAAGGAAATGTAAAGACTGTGTGATCTCTATGTATGAGTAATAGAGACATGAGATATGGTGGAAGAGTAGACCTGATAAAGCGTTTCAGAAATAAAGCATTAATATTATTATTAATTGATTAACAGGAGAGATAAAATAGGATGAATTTCAGCAAAAAAAATATTTTTGGAAATCTTTTGCCAAACAACTGTTGCGTCGGCACTCATGCTGAGAACGTGTATCACAAAATATGATATTCTTTTTAGAGAAGTTGAAAATTCTATCATTTTAGATGTTCCTTTTTGTGTGTGATAAAACTTCAGTAGAAGTATTTAATCTCAGCTTGATTTTGAAATTTGTTCTTGACAGATGATATTAGATTTCATAATTGGAACATCCTATCATTGTTCTCTTTGACTTATATCTCTACAAACAAATCATCCTCATTGTTAAGATATACACCAAAAGTGTTAAATATGTATGGGTTATTACTTCCATACATATTTTTTGTCAATAATTCTTGACCTCAAGCTTTATAATAATTTAGATTGTAAAAATTATCATGATTACAATGTTAACTTGATATCCATGTCAAAGAGTTTTTAAAATGCAAAAGATTTAAAGTAGATATGTTTCTTAAATATGTAGAGTATGCTTAATAAAGAGCTATTAACGTGTTTCATATTACTAAAAATGAATAAGAGAAAAGATTCAGTTGATGATTATACTCTTTCTGTATGAAGATGAAAAAGCAAAGAATGAATGAGTTGTAAAATTCTTAGTATCACCATAATTTGCTTGCATTTTTATTTGAAACTGAAGGAAAATAAAACCATAGATCTTGAAGATTGTAACTATCTATTTCTACTAAGTTCAGGTACCTCTCAAATTCTAATACAATCAAATGATCTCATAACTAAAATATGTTTATCATTTCATGGCCACGGATTAAATGATCTTGAATTTTTAAAAATGATCATCTATAAGCGAAAGTAGTTGAGTAAGAGATCTCTATGCGTTTTTTTTCCCATAAGAATCTTAGTTTTGATCATTATTTCAAGGAATGAGGTACTTTCATGCAAGAGCATGGTAAACTTCCTAATATCTTCAATATCTTTAAAATGATCTTGTAAAAGTGTAAGCGTAATTATTGTGATTCTCAACTTTCAATGTTAACCTCAATCTACAAGCTTTTACCACCTTGTATGTGCACATGTGAATATTTTTAGGAGTGCTGTTAAGTGTCGTCTTGCATAAATCTTGAAGACATAAAATATGTTTTTGTAATAGAAATACAAAACCTCAGCAAATGCACATCATGTGTATTTTTCAACTGCTTTATGAATTATGCCAATTTTGTTGATGTTGTTTCACATTAAATGTGCATTTACTTTATTTAAGATTGTTTGTTGTATGATCAACATATGCATTGAAATTATGTAATTGTTATTTTCTTGCCACACACTTGGCAGCAGTTTGCCTCATTTTGTATTACAAGGAATTCTTGAATAGAAGCTACTAACATACATATGCATGATATGCATCTTTCATAACTATAAAAAGATGGTGATCTCTAAAGGCGAACAAACCTTGTGCCTTTTCACAATGTATATGAATTAGTACATTATGTCAGACTTTTAGTACTAAATACATTATAAGTAAGTAGTACACATTTTTCAATTTGGTGTTTATCTTTCTGAGTAAGCATTTAAAGATTTAAGGCTTAGATTAATATCTCTTGAGTGTAAAACATGTGGACCAAGAAAACAATCAATTTTTTGCCTTTGCAGTTGTGTAAATTTCAGTTCAGTTTCCATTCTTAGCTGATGACAAAAATTGCTCATAAATTAAATCTTATCATTTCTTAGAATTTGCCTACAAGATAGTTTGAAGATGTAATCAAAGATTTGAAGATAAAAATGTTTTTCATAAAGTTTGGACGTTTAGAGAAAAAGTATTTTGCAAGGAGAATTATGTTCTTGGAGATCAATATACTTAGTAGGAAATTTCCATTTTTGGGCACTCATTTTTTCAGAGTCAATTGATCAAGTTATTTTTTTTCTTCAGTATGCATTCCTAATACTAAATGTATTTAATTAGAAGTACAAAAATTATGTAACCATTCCTTGATCATACAGCTCAGTTTTATCTTTCTTATGAAAGAAATTTGTCTTATTGTCAATGTCTTTTCTTATT
>JAWDGP010003844.1:445000-497500 GCA_033675545.1 Elysia crispata
GTTTTACTAGGAATATGATTCTGAAGATTTCTTCTTCGCATTAGTATAATGTTTGTTGAAACCTCTCTTGTTTATTATTTATAACTTCTAAAAACAGGATAGTGGATAGTAAGCGACACAGTTTATTCATCATTACTTTTTAAACAATAAAACTGGAAAAAATGCACAATTCTTTGAAGTTTTTATTTTTTAAGTCATTTTAACTTTCCAGTACCCTAAGAGCAGACATCTGTAATCGTGAACATAAGTATCGCTGTCACAGTTTTGAAAATCTTTTATGAGGACAAAGGTGGAAAGAATGAAAGGTGAACTGTTAAATTGATCAATTAATTTTCAATGTAGGTTCCACGGTAGTTCTCTTTGTAATACAAAAAAAAGGGATTAAAACTTAAGAATTTCTCTCCTTTTGTGCTCAGGGGACTTATAACCATTCATTGGAAAAGCTCTGAATCCGTTGAGTTCAAATTTGAGGTTTTCTAAACTAAATGATTGAGTAGGGCTTGGTACTTTTCAAAGTAGTCTTTATCGATAGAAATTTATTTAGGGTCTTGACAAGAAGTTAGCTTCTGAGGAATTTTGGCTTTAGCTTAAAACATAAATTATGAAAAATAAAGTCTGAGAAGCAAAACAATTCTGTGTGTCTCCAGCTGAGTTAGTTCTGAGAAGGAAATACTGAAGGAGTAGCTTCAGCAAAATCGCCTAAGTTATGACTACCTCTTATATCTAGCAGAATTAATTACAGATGAAGAAGAGCAACTACACACCTTTCTTAATCACACGAACTCATACCTGCTTAGAAAGATCCTTGTGTACCAGGTACATCTTTTTTGTTTAGGCCTTGATCAAAACCGCATAATTTAATGGTCTTAGCATAAAATTGTCTCGAGAATCTGGCGAAGGCTGTAGATAAAATTTATTTTATGGCTATGGGCCTACTTGAAACAAAAATAACAAAGCAATACCGAAGCTTAAAAAGAACGAGGTTTCGCCTTGAAGATATTCCTTAAACGATGAAAGCGACTCTAATGACAACTTCAACAACATCTTGATAAACTTTTTGATCAAACTAATCTTAAGATAACTTAATAATCTGAAGACTGCTTCAATGATATTTTGTTAGCACATCAGAGCTAAGACATAACAGATTCCTCTCACAAGAAAAAAAAAAACAAGCAAATAAAAAGAATATCTCTCTGAATGCCAGTATAAACAACGGCATGTAATCCATTTAGCGCAAATTGATCTAAATTAAAAAAAAAAAGTTTGCGTTGTGATTAAAACCTGATTTGAACTATGAGGGAGAACATGATCAAAACATTAAAACATAATTGTCTATTATTTTCAGGCTTGTCATCCCAAAAATTTGCCATCCAAAAAATCTCCACAAACCAACGAAGACCCGGTATTTTTTCGAGCTGATCTTTTAATTGACACCGAAATTTAGCATAAATATGTTAAGTGGATTTATTCTTTGTTGACTGTTTCATCACGCCATCTTGTCAATATCAAACGCTAGTAGAAAGAGAAAGGGGATAAATGTGTCAAAGTTCAGATATAAAATTATACTTTTTTAAGTCTTGCAATCTTGTCTTGTTATGATCATAACAACAACAAAAACAATATCAACAAAAGCAACAGCAACAATAACACCACCAAGATTCCACCATAGCGACCGATTTTACGATACCACAGACTTGATCAACTTGGAAATTGGAATCGCCATGGGCTGTACCATATCACCAATCCTGTTCGTCATGGCTATGGAAGTCATCTTGAAAGCAGCAGAAGATAGCGCAGGCCCGGCTAATCTAGGTGGTGGTTGCTACAGCCTCCTTTGAAAGCATTCATGGATGATACCACCATAATCTGCTCAAAGGAAGACGAAACACGCCGAATGCTAGAGCGCCTTGACGTCTTAATGGCATGGTGCAGGATGAAATTCAAACCAAAGAAGTCTCGCAGTCTTTCAGTCAGGAAAGGTAAGATAGATGCGACGACGATATTCACAGTGGCCAGTCAGCAGATACCAACGGTCAGTCAAGAACCAGTTAAGAGCCTTGGGAGATGGTACGATTCATCCATGAAAGATACCAAAACAGGACTAGAAACAGTAGAACTTGCTACCGAAGGCCTGCTAGCCATCAACAGATGTGGCCTTCAGGGTAAGCTAAAAGTGTGGTGCCTACAGTTTATGCTAATTCCGAAGCTCCTCTGGCCACTCCTGGTCTATGAAATCTGCTCAACTACAGTTGAGGCAATAGAAGCTAAGATCAATAAGTTCACCAGGAGGTGGTTAGGGGTACCTCCGGGTCTCACAGATGTGGCAATGTACTGCCGTAAAGCAAAGTTGAGACTCCCACTAAAATCCATCTTGGAAGAGTATAAATGTGGCAAAGCCAGGCTGCTGTCGATGTTAGAAGACTCCGAGGACCCAATTGTGAAGACAGTGCAACCTACCATAAAGACGGGTAGGAAATGGAAAGTTGTCGAAGCCGTAGACGAAGCTAAGGAGTGCCTTAAGATTAAAGAAGTGATTGGGCAAACTCAAACTGACCGCAAAGGGCTAGGATCATCTACAGCAAAGTGGTGGTCAAAAGCAGAAGGGAAAGAGAAAAGAGACATGGTCATTAATGAGATACGGCTCAATGAAGATTCCAGAAGGGTTCAGAAAGTAGTCCAGCAACCTCAACAGGGACAATGGACTAATTGGGATAATGCCCTGCAGAAATCCCTCACATGGAATGAGATCTGGCACATGGCGCCACTTCGGATCAGCTTTCTCATCAGATCAGTGTACGATCTCCTGCCCTCAAACGCAAATCTTGTACGGTGGGGAAAGAAAGAGGACCCCACTTGTCCGCTATGCCAAGGCAGGCAGACCACAGAGCATGTCTTGAGCTCTTGCAAAATTGCCCTCTCACAGGGGCGATACACATGGAGGCATAACAGAGTCCTTCAGGAACTTGCCGCAATCATAAGCACGGCTAAAGGAGAGACTACCCTCCCTAATACCAACGCGTTGATATTCACAACAGAGGGAGGTGCTAAGTCATGGCACGGAAGGCCGGTGAGGACAACAAACCAGATAAAATGCCTTCTAGACGGCTGTGATGACTGGGATGTTTCAGCAGATCTTCCAGAATGGGACAGTCACCCCAGTATAATCAAAGAAACGAGGTTAAGGCCTGATATCGTGATCCATTCAGCTTCCACACAACAATTGATCATGGTGGAGCTAACAGTACCATACGAAAACAGAATGGAAGAGGCCCACATCTACAAAAGAGAGAAATACATGAACCTGACCAAAGAGCTAGAAAATGCCGGATACAAAGCTGTGGTGATGCCCGTTGAGGTTGGTGCCAGAGGATTCGTCGGGTCATCAGTCTACGACCTTCTTAACTAAACTTTCAATATGTGGCAACAAAGAACAAAAGCTCTAAAGTTACTGGCGGAAATAGCCGAAAACAGTTCCCGGTGGATCTGGAGCAGGAGAAATGAGAGGTTCCTTCATAAGCATTAAAAATGCTCTAACCATCGCAGGACCAGTTGGCGAAGTGGTATAGCGCCGGGATCAGCAATAAGAGATGAGGGTATGGGTTCGAATCCTGGCGCTGTGCAAAAAACAGGGAGACACCTGGGAGTCATGACCTGGGTGTGGCCCGGCCCCCTTAGAGTGTCAGAGGTTCAGGGCCGAAACACTTGCTACAAGGGGAGTTTCTTCTCTGAAGACTCCCTGTTATCTAGCTCCCCAATGAGTTTCTACCTACAAAGGTGACGAACTAATATGGACGGAATTAGGACACTGCACTTGCCACATGCTGTTATCTCCGTCCACTGGCTGAAAGTGACCAGACCTAGTTTGAAAGCGAAATTGATCTAGAAAAGGTGTTCCAGCATCTTATCAATCTTTGTTTGCTTGAATCGTTTCTTGCCCTCACTGTCTGTCGCACTCCATGAGGTTCCTCTCTCGCGTGCACAACACCCGATGCGCGAGAGTTGCCCCCACTTGCTCAGCTCGCGCTGTCACCAAGCGAGGACGGTGACATGCCGAGACCAAGAGAAGTGGTGGATATCCTGTCGCGAGCTCAAAGGCCGAGACACCAATACTCACCCCCTAGTTTTACTATTCTCAGTGAAGGCTGATTTACCCTCAGCGTATTGTACAAAATAACTTTTTCTTGTGTTACTTTGCTTGTGCAGGAGTAGCGTTTTACAATAATCCGATATGCAGTTATGTAATCAGTTGTTTTATTGATTAAGTCTACATATACACGCTTTTCCCACCCTGAGGAGATGAAAGAAATGGTACATGTATTTCTCTAAATGACAGAAGGAAATTTTTCATTTTTAAACATCTCTGGGAGATATGAATGATATCTTTCATCTTGAAAATAAATTCTTTGACGAACAATATCATATTCTCGACAGTCATCGCTACTAGCTTTGTAACTAATAAAGAAGTGGAGTTACAAACGTTGTCTCCAACGTCTGATGGAGTTAACTTTCTATCAGTCTCGCGGCGGATATTCATAAGGTAAGAAAATCTTAATGGATTTCATTTTTTTTTAAAAGCTAAGTGAACTTTAACTTTGGACACAAGGCACTCTTTTAGCTTGTATAATGAGTGCGTCCTAGAAGGTTAATTCGCACAGTTTACATATCTGTTGAAAGAAAAGAAAGTGACCATGAAATAAAGAGTAGATATTAAGAATCATGGTACAAACAACCATTTTAGAAATAAAAACATGAAGAAAATAAAATTCGTTTTAATTATTTTTCATTATCAATACAATAATAATAATAATAATAATAATAATAATAATAATAATAATAATAATAATAATAATAATAATAATAATAATAATAATAATGATAATAATAACAACAACAACAACAACAACAACAACAACAACTACTCTTACTACTACTACTACTACTACTACTACTACTACTACTACTACTACTACTACTACTACTACTACTACTACTACTACTACTACTACTACTACTACTACTACTAAATTTATTACTAGAAACAGGTAATGTAGCTTAGAGGGGTAAAAAACGAACCGGTCGGAAAATCGGTATGGGTATTAAAAAGAACTTATAGTTATTTTGTAAAATATTTAAAAAGACAAACAAGGGCCACCTCAAGAATGTTTTATTTTTCGATACTCTTAGTGAAAAAAGAATCCTCTCTCTTTGTTGAATTTTAGCGGTCGATATTTTAATATTTGGAAATGACTACAAATAGCTCTCATGAGCAATTTTTAAAACGCTGAGAGGATTCAACCAACTTTTTATAAAGTAGAAACGGGTATTTTGGAAGGCTGAAATAAAGCTGCGCTATAAAAATTACATCCAACCCCTCTCTTCCGATTCCTTTGAATTCAACTTTTTGCCGCTTGTAGATGACGCAGTTGGTGAATAAAAAGATTACTGAGTTCCTCAACAGAATGACGATGACCAATAAGAACAAATTTATTTACTGTAATATTATGAACTGAAATCAGAATTTCAAAAATTAAAAAAAAAAAGTTATGTAAATCTTACTCGCTCTTCGTTGCATGCTCATATCCGTCCATCTTGCCAAGTTAAACGCAGTGCAGGGCTTTTTGCTTGCAGCCTCACTTTGATTGCTGGCGGCAAGACGTTTTCATTATAACCAGCAAGCACTTTGGTCACTATTTCTGTTTCTTCTGTTTAACCCATGAGTTTTCTTCCTCTAGACCCTGTTTTTATAAACACGTCACGTAAGTCATCAAACTAGATTGGTTCTGTAATCATTGGGATGCGCTTGGGGCAGGAAATCAATTTTGAATCACCAATAAGAGTTTCGGTGCATAGCATTATTTGGTCTGTTTTGTCGCCCTCAAATCATCCGACAATTTAAAGACAGAACCCATAGCAGACATACTTGCCAGATCAACCGAAAGTGATCTCCTTTGATCCTCAGATAAGCTGGCCTGGCCAGATTAAATGCTTAAATGTTTACAAAATGAATTTTCATGATAGTTGTTTCATTTTATTTTTATTGAAAACCTGATTTAAGTCATCAATCTCTTGGTTACATAATGTTTTAATTCCATCCCTAAATTGACCTGTTAGTCAGTGCAAAACCTTAAAATGGCGAAATATTCAGTATCAAGAAATACTATCGTAATTAATCATAATACAACGGTATGTCTGTGCAGAGATGAGAGTAGGAGCAGCACTAAACAACTGTCGAAGTTTTGAGAAAAGTACATTCAATCGTAATTTAAAAAATAAAACCTGTGAAGATTTTATTTTGTGTTCTTAGAAAAAAAATCCACCTAGAGTCGCCTTAGGGAAAACAGATGAAGAAATCACAATCTGATCTAATAACATCATGTTTGAGGAAAGAAAACCTTGCATTATTCAACGACTGAGATCTTAATTTTTTTCCCCCGCTCCTCTCTACCATCTTATTGTGTTCAAATTGTTCATTATGCGTATTCTGACTATCCGTACCCGAATCTTGAGATATTTTTATTCTTCTTGACTCGTTTTTCTTTATTGTTACACTACAGGTTGGTGAAATACGGTAGTAAAAGCTTATTTTATATTTTGAGCGTTTCAACATTCGATCATTATTAAAGACGCAGTAAAAACTCAGTTTAAAGACAATAATATTATTATTTTACGTTTATCAAATCAGTAAAGATAGTAAAACATCAGTTATAATTGCTATGGATATTATCATCATTATCTTTATCATCATCATCATCATCATCATCGTCATCATCATTCTTCTTCTTCTTCTTCTTCTTCTTCTTCTTCTTCTTCTTCTTCTTCTTCTTCTTCTTCTTCTTCTTCTTCTTCTTCTTCTTCTTCTTCTTCTTCTTCTTCTTCTTCTTCTTCTTCTTATTATTATTATTATTATTGTTGTTGTTGTTGTTGTTGTTGTTGTTGTTGTTGTTGTTGTTGTTGTTGTTGTTGTTGTTGTTATTATTATTATTATTATTATTATTATTATTATTATCTTCATTGTCAACATTGTGTGAAATGCAATTTAAGATTATCACCGACACGAAAATTATCAATGCATCGCAGCGAGCAGAAATTTAAGTAGGAAAGGTTGGACATTGACATTCAGGAAGTACAATTACAAGAGTACTTGAAGTACTTTACTGCTCCTACAATCAATGCTGTCTTTAGGTCTTTCTTTATTTCCTGGCTGTAGAACTATGATGTCTTCTAATTTCAAAGCTCTTGGCGCTTCGTCGTCCATCTCGCCTGAGCAGGCGGTGGAAATGAGTTAATTAGCTCAGACATAGCTTGATCCCACTCCGGGCCGCAGCAAGTGCGAGAGTATTGGATTTTAAAATCCTTGTCAAATGTTTCTACGGTCGCAACAGATTCTGGACACATTGAAGTCATAATGAAGTATCAGCAACCTTCATATCCAATTTGTTTACAAATCTCGTATTCTTGTTCTTAAAAAAATAAAAGAGGGGGAAAAATGATTTTGAATGATCATTGAGAGGACTTCAAGCCGAAATAGACAATATTAATTTTTTTTTTATTCTCAGTTACATAGTGACAACGCACAATCTAAACTTTTTTGTTCTAAGAAATATGGAATCTTTGTATAATATTCATATAACTTGTCCTATATATTTAAATGATTTCCTTTCCCTTCTAATTTTTTTTAATAATCAAAAGAAAGACACAAAATGTGAAATAAAATGCTTTTGGCAAAATTAGATTTGGTAGATTGGCTGCTTTTAAGATAATAACAGAGCCTTATAGTTTGCAGGCCGATCTCACATCCTAGACCGGCTCGACTCAAACAAAACAAAAATAATTATGTAAGGCAACACGGAGTGAGCTTATCTACCCATGAACGATAACACGGTCGAAAAACGTGAGTGCGACTAGTCTACCTCACGGCCATACTGCCACACAGCTACAGTTTGAAGCAAACTCTGGAAGCCCAGATTCCTGTTCTTGAAGCCATCACCCGCGGATTGAATAAGAGTGTTTAGGGTGTGGTTTCCATAATTGTCTTCAAATATGGAACTGTCGTGACTTGAAATCACGCCAAAAAAAAAAAAAAAAAAAAATGCAAACTATTTTTATCGTGTCGTAAACAGCATGCAAATGTTGTGAAAACTATAGTTTCGCCCTCTTATCCTATATGATTGGTTTTAAGCAGACTAGTGGCAACAGTTAAATGTGTCTCAGAGACGCCTGTTAGCTCAGACGGTAGAACGCTGGCCTGTCATTATCACCTATCAGTTCGATCGCCGGCTGAGACAACTAAGGGTCGGATTCCATCTAACCAGCCGCATCTTTACTTCAACAAGAAACTAACATCTCCGTTAAGACTTCTTGTTTGAGAACTTAGATCTAGTGATACTAATCAAAAAGTTCGATGCCAAGACAGCTAGATGGCTTGGTGCACGAACCCTTTTTACTACAGTTCTTTAAAAAAATTGAGGTCACACGCATCTCTCGAGATGTCGGAGAGTTTGACCAACTAGTGCGATCTAAGGTCCTCCACCTTACTTAGCTAAATCTGAATTGCTTGACGCTTCTCTCGGTGTTACGCAGGGAAAGACGGTTCAAAGAAATCGAATGATACTAAGAATGACTAATACGACAGTCCTCTCCTTCATACTATAACGATTCTCTAATCTTCAGAATATAAGTGTAAAATTGAATGCAGGTTTAACATTCTTTTAAACGTCTTGTTTGACAGAAGCCAGGGTAGATGGGTTGTGGTGGTGGGCTGTTCATTCTTTATCATTATTTTTGTATTATTCTAAGCGTTACTTTTTCATACACGACACAAAGAAAGAAACATATATAGATAAATCTATCCTTTTTTAAAAGCTGTCTGAAGCCATATTGCCATTTTTGACCTATGGTCACTCACTGGGAATATTAAAAATATTGCTTGCAATGTATTTTTCTTTTTCAAAATATGAGCTATAAACCTTAATCTTCTCTCTGGCTGTTGAGCACTTGTAAAAGTTCTAATCTACCCAAGCTAGCCATTTCATAGAATCTACTTGAAACATCCCACGAATAGTTTTTTAATGACTGAACGAAACCATAAAGAAGGGAAAAAGGGCGCTACTATTAAGTCCTTTGCAAATTAATAATATTCTATCAGAGCTCATGTCAAAAGCATTAGCTTAATTACATCGGAAAGTAATGTCATGGTTTGATAAAACGGAGCAAAGTCGTAGACATTCCTACAGAAACTATTGCGAAAATGCAAAACAATCTATCAATCATCAGAACAATTTTCAATTTGCAGAAACCAGGAAAACGCAACATATTAATCTAGAGGGGATTTTCAAGGATACAGATATTATAACGAATGATTATATTTCTAATTCTATATGTCTGAGACCAGTTCTGTCTTATATCTACTTGATATGCACCTAACAAGACTACTATAGAGGTCAAACCAAATACATAGACTATTACTTCTATTTTTTTGTGAGAAAGATGGAGCTACGAATTTTAATGCGCTTAAAATTCATCAAAGAACAGGAGGACGCACGTAGCAAAAGTAAATAAGCAGCTTGATCATGACGTTATAGAAAGATGTTCGCCTTTAAGAAGGCGTTGAAAAACTTTTATGCGCCCTGCCAACAAGGCTATATTTCCCTCAAACAAAATTATAACAAGCTAGTTATAAAATTCATAAAGCCTCACTTTTTTAACTAAAAAATTTAAATTGATTTGTAGCTCCTTTGAGAAACATGATGATCAACCTTTTCTTTGTCTAGGCAGGCATTATTCATACGAACTTCTTTAACTAGGAAAGACAAGGAATTAAGGAAAGCTTGAAATGTCCGGAAGAAGAAAAAAAGTGGTGTCTTTGCGCTCCAAACATTGTATTGAGAGCCTCCAACAACCGTGCTTGGATATGGTTATCCTGTGCTGTATCCTCGTACGTTTTCATTCGAAAAGCTTAGTTGAAAGGAAATCTCAGCCAAAATAAGACAAAGTTATGGAGGAGTGCTTGATCGTAGTCACGCAGTAAAGAAAACAATCATCAGCTTGTAAATTTTTGGCATCTGATTGGCTGAGAGAGGACAATGGCCTTACTGCACACAAAATCAATAGAATTAGACACCCCCCCCCCTTTTTCCACACATACACACACACACACACATTCCCCCTCAATCTCAGCCTGTATTGAGCGCACTGGAGATCATGTTTGTGAAAAGAAATAATTAATGTAGTAGTAAGATTTTGAGATTTATTTTGGTATAATTTTTTGTACTATCTTTTTGAGCAATGAAAAATTCTGGTTTAAAACAACAAAACAAAACAAAATACAAAAACAAACAAACTAGTTTTCAGTTTCTTCTTGCATTTTTCTAAAAAAAAAAAATAATGAGATCATCATCAACCCGTTAGAAGTTTGACAATAGAATGTACAAACTAGAAACTCAAGCTCTCACCTCAGGAAGTCGACATTTCAACCAACCCCATCCTGCTTTTTCCACAGTTTCACACCTTTAACTTTCTCCTTTCTCATTTACGCGATGTTTCTGATGGTTTCAGTGCTCATAACTGATCAGCAAAACCAGAAAACTGATCCTCGACCAAGATTACTAATTTCCGGTCTGGCCTTTAGCCTCTACCGGTCAAGCTCACGTCTTCTTTCATTCACCAGAGGAAAGAAGAGTTATGCTATCAGGATATCATGCTTTAGAATATCTCATATTAAATAAATCTAAGCGCTGTGTGAGCGACAAAACATACTGATGGTTAGTATGAGGCAGACTGAGAGTAACTACAACAAAAACTGGGCGAAAAACAATGATTGTAAAGACTAAATAAACCTATAAGAAATTATAAATAATGTCATGGAACATTTTTGTATAATTTCTTGGGCAATTAAATGTCCACCATAACAATAAAATTAAGTCTGGAAAATTAAGTTGGTTAAATTGAAATTAATGAGACACAGATACTGACCTCACCAACCTGCCACTAGGTTACAGACCATCTCAGACTACTCGGCCGCTGGTCATTTTCTATATTTTTTTTTTTAATCTTAAGCGCTTTCTTCTCCCAAGTATTAGGGTTTCAGATAATGTGATTGAGCTTGTTAAAAGCAAACATCAAATGAAGGCATTTAAAAAAAAAAGATTGGCGTCTTGATCTAGTTTAGCTAATTGATTACATAGGTATTATAATATCTCTTGGATAATAACTCCAGTTATCGACGATTCAGATCATCTAATATCCCTCAATCTATCTATACAATCTTTCAGCCTTTCTTTTTATGTATGTATGTATGTATGTATGTATGTATGTATGTATGTATGTATGTATGTATGTATGTATGTATGTATGTATGTATGTATGTATGTATGTATGTATGTATGTATGTATGTATGTATGTATGTATGTATCCATCCATCTTTTTGGGCTCCCTTTCTCTCTCTCTCTCTGTGTGTATATATATATATATATATATATATATATACGTTCTAACCTCTTACGATACCTTTATAAGTTGTTTTTGTAAAATAGTGAGTGGTTATTCCATGACAAGAAATGCGTTTGAAAATATGAGGTCTTATTCTACTTTATCATACATATCATCTATGCAACTATTACAAGAACTGTTGCATTGAAAGCAGAAATTAACATGTTAGGACCTGGTATGTGTTTCCAATAAGGCATTACGACTAATGACTGACATTTGTACTACAAAAAGAATTACGAGCACATCACATTGGGCACACAATTATACTAAGCTTTGAAATCATGGCCGATTAGTTGCGAAATAGTATGCCATGTAATGAAGACTCAGCCATTTTTTCCAACCATCCTCATTATTTTCGCTAAAGGTTCCGCATTTATCAGACAATAGCCTTTAGCCGCTCTTTCATGTTCGGATATAATGATTTAAGTATGTAAACCTGATGTAGAGAGATGAATATAACACATTAAATGTACCGCAGGATGCGCGCCATTAGACGCTTGTTAAAATAATAATGGTAAAAAAAACAAACTCCTGCTGCTAAGTGTCGTCTACAACCAGCAGAGCACAGAGTAAATTTTTACGACCTGTACAAATAATTATAATGTGCGTGTGATTATTCGATATCTGGCAATGTTTTTACGCGCTTTTAAAAGCTGTCATTAGATAGAATTTAAAAAAAAAAAATCACACGCGTACAAACATGCTCAAGAGAGGAAATAGTTCCGAGCCTCGCCCAGATATGGGCTGAAAGAATTGACTTGTGAAACGAGTACAACATTTGATGAATCAATAAAGTCAATGGTTTCTTGGAGCACGTGATTTCAGCTAATCACAGCCTTAAGATATGTAGAGTTACGGTCCTTTTCAAAGTGATTGGATAAATCGTTATTTCTCCTCATCTTCTTAAGTTAAACATTTTGCGATTTCCATACACGTTTATTTCTTACTGAAGGTTAAAAACTTCATAAATAACAATGGACTTATACTTTGCAGCGGATATGAAAAACGTTCTATCTAGGTTAAGAGTGCTGATGGCTGTGGAGTTAGTTCGTCGGCCCTGATATCCACAAGACTTTCTCTGTGATTTTAACCCCACATCTACGGTGTAACAATTAAGATCCTCATCTTATCAGTTCTGCCCTGCCCGGCGGAAGCTTTTTTCTTGCAAAAAAAGACTAGAGATAACAGTGTTGAAGACAGGCTTTATCAAATAGCAAACAAACAAACGAATCTAAATGGCTAAGATATTATATGCGTTCCCCAGAATTTAAAAGGCGATCCTAACTTTTTTTCCTTTCATGTTAGAAGTCATAGCTTTATGTTTGAATTAAACGTATCGAAATTCTTTTCTCTGCTGCCTAATTTAGAACTTCTATTCCTCGCTCCCGAAACTATCGTCAACGACTTAAGTTTGTCTGCTGTAGTGGTGAATATTGAAAGGCAATTAGCATGTGTTAAGAAATAATCGAGCTTGGGAATTTGGCTATTTTGTAAGATCTTTTCTTTCCTCTGCCTAATGAGATTGTCTCTCATCCTCATGAGCCGATTGGAAAACCGGTCCGCTGAGAAGGGACAGTCAATTACATAAGATTCAAAGTGATTAAGTAAGGTTCTAATCATCTCCGTCCTTCTCTCTCTCTCTCTTCCTCCCTTTTTCGCTCCCCATATTTTATTCTCTCTGCCACTTTATTTTGCTGTTTCTCCCTTCCTCTTCTCTCTCTCAAAAAAGAAAGAGAGAGACAGATATACAGGCAGACAGAGACAGAAAGAGGAAGAGACAGACAGACAGACCGACAGAGATGGAAAAAGTTTGTAAAGGTAGAAATAGAAAGGTTGATAAAGCCAGAAAAGAAAAAGAACAAGAGATAAGAGCTAGTGACGGAGATAAAAAAAAGAAGAGAGAGTGACAGGGAGACGAAGAGAGAATACAGAGAGATAGATAAATAGATAGACAGATCGATAGATGAGTAAATAGATAGAGTAAATGGGTGATGTGAGAGAGTAAGATTGAAGGTGCGTGTGTTACTGTCTGTGTGAGAGAGAGAAAAAGAGAGATATAGAGAGAAGAGAGAGAGAGAGAGAGAGAGAGAAAGAGAGAGAGAGAGAGAGAGAGAGAGAGAGAGAGAGAGAGAGAGAGAGAGAGAGAGAGAGAGAGAGAGAGAGAGAGAGAGAGAGCTGAGAGGGAGAGAGAATGACAAAGAGCTTAACTCAAACCAGGGCAAAACTTTTCTCTCGTTTATTACAATACATGAATATTTCAAGTATTCCTGTCCAGTTCCGATATAACACATTAAAATGGACTGTCGCTAAATGGATGTGATTTATCAATTTCACAGTAAACTCATTTTACTACAGATGGCCGATGGCTTTTGACATTGAAACCACTAGTACAATATACCAATATCTGCATAGCTGTAAATTTGTCTATCGGTATATCTATCTATCTTTTTTCCCATGTATGCATGTATCTGTCAACCTATTTATCTTTTCTCCTATCTCTACATATCTAACGACGTCTGTCTACCTTTGCCTCTCTGTATCTTCCCGTTAGTCCTGTGTAAATATGTATCTGTCAGTCAGATTTTATGTTTGTATATCTGCCTACACATTTCTCTTTGTCTCATGGCTGTAAATCGATGAGATTCATATCGACAGATCTCTTTCTTTTCATAGGTATTTTACACCTGATAGTCACGGCATTACATCTATATTATTTACTGACACATTTTTCTGTCATGGCCCTATCTGATGAAGGTTCTGCACGAGCTTGAAAGGTAGCCGGATGAACTGTTAGTCGCCATAGTAACATCATTATGATCTTCATAACATTTGACAAGGAGATAACCGTATCAGTAGCTGTTGTCATGGTAACCCTAGATCCCGTTGTTTCTCTGGCTGGCCTGTAATCCCTAGCTGTAATTCCACATTGTCAATTTGTCCAATTCAATAAACGTCTACCTTTTGAAGAGATAATGTTTGCATGTATGTTATCTCGTTCTTTATACCTCTATTTTTCCTACTCCTTCTCTTTCCTTCCCTATTTGTTTCTCACTCTGGCAAACACTTCACATTTTTCTTCTACTTTATTTTCGGCTTTATGCAAATTCCTCCCGTGTTCTTTGCGCCAAGCATTTCAATGTACATTATTTCTCTTCTTTGTTTGTTTCACCAATAAATTTTTTAATCTTCCCAATCCCTTCTCGCTGTCTAATCTCTTTTCTCATTTACAATCCCGTCTACCAATTTTCTCCTTTTAACAACAGATTTTGCTTACCTTAAAGACTGACTTCAGAACTTTGCCGGCGTTCATAGCAGTCCAAGAGCACGTACCCGTAAATGCCCAAGGGCGATATTTGTCTCGCCACCGCGTGATTCTCTCCGGAGAGAAAGCATGTCCGAAAATCATTAACCTCTCCCATAACTGCTGGATAATTCTATGACCCTGGCGAGAGGGAGCGGTCTTGCGATTGAATCCATGATATATTCATCGACCCCCGACCAACGGCTCAGACACGGTTATTCCAACAAGATTGGGCTTACAGCTCATATTTAAGTTTCTTGGATTCAAGTTTATTGTATGTTCAACAGTGAGTGTAAATGTATGACGACCAAAAAAAATTAAAACAACATTAACGATAACGATAATCACAATGATGGCATAATCTCTAACATCATTATCATAATTAACATCATAGTTAAAAC
Organism: Elysia crispata; assembly: GCA_033675545.1. Lineage (NCBI taxonomy): Eukaryota > Metazoa > Mollusca > Gastropoda > Plakobranchidae > Elysia > Elysia crispata. The sequence goes on from JAWDGP010003844.1 coordinate 460,191, forward strand.
AACAAATTATACCTTTGTAGCAAAAAAACAAAACAAACAAAAAAAAAAAAAAAAACAACACCCCCCCAAAAAAAAAAAAAAAAAAAGAAAAGCAACAAAAAACAAACACAAAAAAACAAACAAACAAACAAAAAAAACCAACAACAAAAACCAAAACAACACAAAAAACAAAACAAAAAAAAAAAAAGAAAAATCAACACAAAAACTATGTCATCAACGATGGAGAAAAAAAATCCCAGCAAAATAAAAGCAAACCAATTTAAATAAAAGAAGCCAGCATAATAGAGATCTAGATTGAAAGCAAACACACACAAAAGAACAAACAAAACAAAACAACAAACCAAGCAACAATAAAATGCTTAAGATCAGTTCACAGACTAAGTGACTTGTTTGCATCGTGCTTTGTACTGAGAGCAGGTATGTTGTAAGACTTACGGCTAAGTGTTACATTACTCCAGGTTTCCTGTGTTAGTTGTGAAAGCAAAATAGGGCGAGACAGATAAGCAGAAAACTTAAAAAAAATAAAATTATAAGGTCAAGACACAGAGAAGAATAAGAAAAATGTTAAATTTCAGATATAGAAAAAGAAGGACCTCCGCTTAAAGAAAAAAAAGAAAGAAAAACTAAACGCCCACACAAACACAAACCTCTCAAAACCGGACCCAAAAGCAGTCTTACAAAAAGGCAGATTAATACATGAGCAAATCATTCACGACAGAACCAAAACTACCAAAAGAAAGTAAGAAAAACAAATCTTTCACGAAATTAATGTATAAACAAACCTTAAAAGAATAAAATCCAATAAACCCCCCTGAACTGGGGACATGGAGACAGTCGACACAGAGTCAGATGCAAAGAGGAACAAAACTAACCAGCGCTTGTGAGGCGAAGTCTAAAAATAAGAAGCAAACAAAAAAACTCAATCCTTAATTACAAAAACTTCAATTAAGAAAATCAAAATGAGTGAAAACAGTATTTTTAGACAGTACTTAAGCTAAGGGCCTTTGAAAATCAAACATTGATTTTTCTTAAATTCATCATTGTAATCTGAGGCTTTACTTTTCTTTCTTCCTTTTTTGGATCTAGAATCCATTGTTGAAAAACAAATTACAATTCCAGTCTCGGCACATCATCTTGTTTTTTATTTAAATCTCTGGTGATGCATTTTTTCCTATTATTAATCAAAAACGGTTCGCTTTACCGATCACGACTCGCATCTCATAGTTTTTATGGGCCACCGTAAAGTGAGAGATTGAATAATGTGAACAAATAAGGCAGGACGCTTCCAAAAACTTTACCTTTATGAAGGAGATATATTCTTTATAATGCATCAGTGAGGAAAACTATAACGATTGCATAGCTCGCACCTTTCCAAAATCATGACAATGTCATAATCAATAAGGCCTTGGTCTAGATTTGCTTAACCGTTTGTGTTGTTGTCAAGAGCTATCAAAACTTCACTGAAGTGTAAGAATAATAGTCAGGCTGCTTTTAAAAATTCGATTTAAATGTATTGATTTATTAAAGCGGGTGGTTGATGTAGGTTCTTGGGGGGAAAGGGGGGGGGGGGGGGGGGCGAGGGGTGAGGGAGATCGAAGCACAAATCACCCAAAGCACGTTTGCTTGTTTTCTCGAAGTATGTGTTTGAAGAGACACAGATTGCGCTCAAAGGATTTTTTTTTATAGGCGACTGTAACATTCTATTTGTATGCTTTTGTGCGAGTGCAATAATTGCTTTCGCAATCATGGAGGTTTATTGCGAGTGTAAATGTTTATGCACTTCTATTTCAACCTTACGCTTTGTTCTCAAGCAAATTTATAAAATAAGTTCAGAGCAAAACATCTCTTAAATATTAAGTAGCACAACATGTTTTCAATAATGGCTTAATTTAGATATGTATCCGCAAATACACATGCACACGATTAAAACATGAATGTAATACAAACTGTAACTTTATTTCACTACAGCTGACTAAGCGAAAAACTTCATCTAGCACCGCAGGGTCCATGGACTGCGCGTTAGTAAAGATAAGGTCACACTTTCCTGAATGTCAGTACAAATTAAAACTCAGATTAGCTGCAGTTCTCTTCACACAGCAAAGAGAGAAAAAGGTCATCTTGTCATTATTTTGTACTTGACTATCTCTTCCAGAACTTGGAAATCTCATGAAATCGTCTAGATATTAAGTTTGTGTTGTCGAAAAAAAATCACAGTCAGTACAAATACTTTATTTGCCATTTCCATAGCAACGAATGAAATCCACACGTTGCAAATAAAAAAAAAATGTTACTAGCGTTTTTACTGATTTGTCTCTCGCAAACAAAAAAATTCCACACGCACTGTGGAAAAACCTTAACAGCATGTTTCTTTTAACTTTAGTTCACTATTACAATTTTGCTATTTAATTTTTTACATTGATCTGTAGAAGGCCAAAGACAAGAAAGCAGTGAGAAAATAATTTGTTTTGTATTAAACAATACTAACAAATAGCTGATACCTAATAACAATGACAACATTTAATTGTATACATCTTATGCAAGCAATAATTTCAGCTTCCTGGTGACGGTAGATCAGTTGCTACAATCCTTAACATCTCAAATGGCACGAGTCTTAGTGACGCATCATTCTTTTATTGACTATAACTATACAACATGAAGGGACACACATAACACACAAACAGATTAGAAAAATAAAAAAAAATCTATAATCGTGAAAAGGGGATTCGTGGAGAGAAAAAAGCAAGATATTGGATAGAGCTTTAAATTCAAACACACTTAATAATCAAAATATTCACAATCGTTAGCGTTAAGAACTGTTGATATACTAGAAAACTTTTCAGTACATGCCTTCTACCCCCCCCCCCCCCTCCCCCTTTCCTTCCAAAAAAAAAAAAAAATTAACCGCTTCCATATAGTACTTACTCACAACACACACACACACACACACTGCGCTTCATCTTCAAGCCTTTTGTTGTTAAATGAAAAAGTAAATGTGGTGCGACCTATCTCTCAGTCAACATCTAAAGCTTTATCTACTTACTTTCTGCTGTACTAAAGACGCTAAAAAAGCGAAAGGTTGTTTTTTTTAATGATTAACACACTTGTCTCCTTCCTATGCCTTTTGTCATAAAACTGAAGTTAGCAATTTTTAAAAATGATTTCTTTCAGTAAAGAAAGAAGAACACTACTCGACTAAAATTACATGACTTAAAAAAATACAATTAACAGTTTTTATGTTTTTCACTGAACTCCGCCAAATAAATTGACATTTGATCAGCAGTTTACTGAGCAAATACAAAAAAAAAAAAAAACATTCCGTCAATGCTAGATAACTTGGACACTAACATTATATATATATATATATATATATATATATATATATATATATATATATATATATACATATGTTTAAAAAACAATACCCATCGTAATTAGGCCAAAACACTTTTTTTTCTCATCTAAGACACCATGCAGTCATGTTTGCACTTTACTTAACCCCGCATTCTATCACCAAAGTTGAAGTGTACCATTCTCAACCTCGGCCTTTGTTTAAAAAAAAAAATTGATACCCATTCCATTGTTAACAAACTCTGCTATTGTTTGTCGTTTGCCCCTTTTCCATCCACGATCCTCCTAAAGTTCTCTCGGGTTGGATTCTCATCCCAGCAGCAAAATCAAAACTGTGAAGCCAAGAGACAATAGCGATGCATTCTCCCTTCCTGTGATTATAAGCAATTTTCCTTCTCATGAATTACGATGAGCTCTTGATTTCCTTAAAATGAATGAAAGAATGCGATGTGGCTAACCAACAGCGCTGACCACCTATTTCTCCTTTCCGAAATGTTGATTTATATTTTGATCTATGCAATATGTTAAATTTAAGACAACATTGTTTTACTTTTTCCCAGTGGCTTCTGTATGCAGCAAACAATAATTGACATGACAGCGATGGAAGAAATTTAAATCAAAAAAATTCTCTTCAGATATAAGAGCGTCAATATATGACCAAGATATGAAATAAAGGAAAAGCACACAGTGAATTTGTGTTAAGAATCGAAACATGCTCTTGTGAAGTGAAAAAGCTAAAATGCTCTAAATTTACGCTTTTGATGTTAACCCCTTCCGCACTTTGAAACAACCCTCATAAATACTCATCAATCTTCAAATTATTATCTAAATCTAAATCCTGTTGTCCTTTTTTTTTTTTCGAAGTATAATGCAACTTTTGATTTTGCAAAATATTAACAAACTTCCGCCTTAAACAGTTTTTATCCAACCCCCCCCCCCCCACCCCACCTTTCCCCGTGCCCTCCTTTTTTACTTCTTGTTTTTGGACATTGATGTGGAAATGAAAACGCTTTTCTCATTCACAATGATAAAAAAAGAATGAATGAGGCACCGTAATGTTGTTGGCAAGCAGCAACCGAAGGTATTTTATCCGTCCTTCATCAGAAGCAGTGTCTGAGTGGATCAAATACTTTCTCTACTCTCTCAGTGTTGTTCTTTTGATTTTTGCTCACGCGTACCTTCACAGTAATCTCCGTGCTGCAATTATCATCAGACCTTGGATGAGATGGGGCGACCTTTTGTGACATTTGTCTCAGATGTCACAACTAACAAAGAATAGAGAGAAAAGGAAAGAAAGTGAAATGAAGAGAGAGAGAGAGAGAGAGAGAGAGAGAGAGAGAGAGAGAGAGAGAGAGAGAGAGAGAGAGAGAGAGAGAGAGAGAGAGAGAGAGAGAGAGAGGCAAAAGAAAGAGTAAGAAATAAAAGAGAGAAAGATAGGGAAGCACAAAGAAATGAAGAGAAAGAGAGAGGATAACAAATCCATAGTATTGAAACGTGCAATAAAAGCATGAAAAATAGTAATGGTATGGAGGACGGACAAGAGAATGCAATGAACAGAAGAAAAAAGCAGTGTCAAAAAGAATGACATGGTCGACTTCAAGCTGAAGTAATCGGATTTCCAGATGTTTGTTTTTAAAAAGAGTAGGACGAAGGTGAAAAGCGAGCAAGGGGCGTTTTCAATGAAAACTTTATAGCAATCTGTCAATGAACCTTTTGTTTGTTTTTTTTTTTGCTCGTGAATTATTTCGTTTATTATGGGTGTTGGATGGATGCCACAATATTACCAAATCTAGCACTAGATTCAGGAGACAGACTGAGTTTGAATTGATTCTCTTTATATAGCTAAATACATTCTGCTAGAGATACAAGTTTACAATAAATCGATCGAAACTCTTCTGGACCTTGTCTGTGTCACATCTAGTTTGACTGTAAGTGCTGCTTCGATCATACTGAACAAATTCCTATCATTACAGATACAGAAAACTGACTATGCAAAATTACGTTCTCTGTAGCTGTTAAAGGACTTTATTATTGTTGTTCGCTTACAAGTATAGAGAATATAGAAATTTCCTATACTTTTCATTCTATGTAAGCACACAAACTCAGTCTGTATCCATTTATTATTGATGAGCCCAAATGTTCGAACAGAGGATATACTGTATAAACAAGATAAATCTATCAAGACCAGTAGTCAACAAGTATATTCATCAGGGAGATACTCTTGTTTTCTTGCATCGTACTTTCAAACAAATTGATGGTTTCTCAGTTGGGACTTCAGATGCTGGCCTCAGATGATATTTTTACCCATGATGCTACCAGGTTAGGCGTAGTTAACCTGCATGGTCTACCTCTCACGTTTATTTATTCGAATCTAATCTTAAATAACCGCCTATTTTATGGGTTAGGGACGACAAAAAAATTCGGGGTGCAGCAAAGTGCGTTTACCCTCACGATATTAAAATGCATTTGATTAGGACACCTCCTACAATATCATTCACGAGGAAAGTAAGCGGGATAAAATTGTTTTGAAGATTAAAAGTGTCAATATGCTGATAACATTTTTTCCTTGTGTAATCACTCCAAGCAAATATGATCGAGATGGGGGTCCTATTATGAGCACTGATGAGAATGTGTTAGGAGACAATGCCAGATAGGCGTGCAGATTTTTTGTCCGAGTACACTTTTTAGTTTCTTATAAATACCTATTAGTGACAGTAAATCGTGATGTTCTTTTCTTTTATGCATTATTTAACTACGTAGAATATGTACTTGTGTTATTTACACCTGTTCAATTATACGCGCATAATTATAACTATCTAGCTGAGATAAAGCATCACAAGAAATGTCAATATTTCAATAACAATCATAAAAACTGAAAGAAAAGTTCGGTTATGACTTTCTGGTATCTGGTATTTGAAGACACAGTGACAAAAAGTACATTCAAGTATAAAAAAGAGGGGAGATACTCAACAAATAAAGTTTTCCTTAATCAACACCTTGTATAGATCTAAGAACCATGTATTAGTAGATTATTAATTAAGACTTGTAGATCTAGATTTAAAATTTATCCCCTGAAGAATGTGGATGTCTCGAAATTAATTCTAAATTTAAAATCTAGACATTCATCTTAGTGACTACGATTTGGTTTCGATATAGACTCTACACCTGAATCAGAAATTTAGATTAACGATATAGAAAATGGGATTATTCTTTTTCGAATATCTTACAAGAATCTATAATATCAGTATTAGTCTAAGCATCTTTTAATAATACAAGTAATCTAAATGTTTGAAATCCACACAAATAGCAACTAAAAATATTTGCATAAGCTAAATCTAGACTACATGAGATATTACTTTTCACATTCTCTTTCATGAATGCTCAATTTAGCTCTAATTTATCGACCAAGAGTCAAAGAACAACAAATATAACACAGTAGATGTATATTTCTCTCTAGACTTGTAATCTATTTTCTAGAGTATTCTTTAATCACGCTGTTAGTTATATCAAGAAATAGCTATATAAAGAAATATTATAAACCGCTGGTAGCTTTGAGGAGCCAGTGGCAGATTCCCGTTCATACTTGGAACTGGTAATAAGATTAAAAAAAAAAAAAACAGAAACGAGATCGGCAATTTACCAACTGCTTTTTGCTACTTGTTGCGAAGTATAAAAACATCTCTGAGGTAATTGTGAATTATAATGATTTATAATTTTTAGAGGATCTAAGTTGACACGCTACAAAATTGAAGTACATCAATATTGTCGAACCTCTGTTGAGAAACATAGCAGGTCGACATCACGCCTTTTCAACCTCTTTTTGTTAATGTCAGCAGATTTCATGCCGTCCAAATAGCTTTTCTGTTTAAAACGAGGACAAGAAAGGTGTGTCCGTTTTATGCCTGGCAAAGCAATACTTCATTCAAAAAATATAGGTCGAACCACAGTAAAAACAACAGCTTAACTTTGCCACGCCCATTCCTTGAAAGGTCTGGTGGAAAGAATATTGTGTTTTATGGTTCCATGAGTTTGTGCATCTCTCCTCTTTATCCATCTATCATTTTGTGCTTTAATGTAATTCATTTTAATATTTATCTATTAATTTCCCTAGCATGTATTTATCTATCTACCTATCTCACCATCTACTGTCTATCAATCAATCAATCAATCAATGAATTAATCTATCGGTCTACATATCTTGCTATCTATTTTTTTTTTATTGCCCATCATCTATCTGTCTATCTATCTGTCCATCCATCTATATGTCTATCTATCCATCTGTCTTTCCACGGAGCTTCCTACTTGTATATTTTCTCTTAATCTGTCTATGACTGGGGGTAACAGAAAGCAGTAATAATGTGAGTGCTGGAAAGACAGCTTGATCAAAAACAGCCGACTCGCGGCGGTACAATCTCGTCTTGGTGTGGCGGGAGCTCAACAAAAAATTCTGGGGTTACAGAGTTTAAAATCAAATATTATTGTATCGTATCTGCACGAATGAATATGCAGTTTCGATTCCATTTGGTGAGGCTCTTGAGGGCAAACTACCTTTATTGGCTACAGGTTCCATTAATCAATTTAATTATCCATGTATGTATCTGCTCTGCTAGCTCGAGTGTTTTGCCATTAGTGGCATCTTGTCAATTGCCTAACACTCATCGATTACCTGCTTTACTTTACTTTGTCAGCACTCGCACTAATCCGCCACTCGCCCCAGTTTATTGGGCAATAGTTGGGCAGAACAGCTCAGTATGAGCACTGCTCCTATAGAAGGCAATTGCAGTCCACTATATTGAGCAAAGATCAATCATGACAAAACACAATTCAAGAAAGAAAGTAAACGACTTGAATGAGTGGTCTGCGACAAGCAGCCCACTCTTGTCTGGTAAGGATTGTCATGTGCCACAGGTGATACCCGGTCGTCATCAAGCGTCAACGCGAAAATGAAATGAAAAACAATTTTAACATGGAATGGCTTGGCGCAGGAAAGATCAGGATCGTTCGAAATGTTCTGCTCAGGAGATACAGAGAGGAGTGGATATTATACTGGACAAAGGCATAGGGAAACGGTCAAAGAATATTGGTAGCTATCAGATCGAGTTTTATTTTTAAAGATTGCAGGAAAACCATTGGACTTTAACATCGATCAAATATTTGCACCAGCGATGAGGATATAGGAGAAAAGTTTTATGAAGATCTAGAGCAAGCAAAGATGCAATGCAGACAGCAGAACCCTCTTATCATCATGGGCGGTTTTAAGGCAAAAGTAGGTAAAGGGAGACAAGAAAACGCAGCAGGATCCCATGGACTGAGCATCACAAACGTTCAAGGAGAGCAACTAGTGGAATGGTGTCATATGAAAAACCTTTTTATCGGAAACACATGGTTTCAGAAACCAAGAAGAAGGAGATGGACATGGAGAAGCCCAGCAGAAGGAAGCAAAAATCGATTACATCCTGATCAGTAAAACATTTAGAGAGGCGCTTCTCTCAGCAAAGACCTACCCCGGGGCAGACTGTTATAATGATCATGTTCCGGTGGGTGCTAAAAATTTAAAATGAAACTTAGGAAAACCTGAAGTAAACCTAAAAATATCCAACTGACTTGGCTTTGTTAAAACCCAATAAGACCCATGAGAAAACTATCATGTGGCTGTTCAAAATAAATTTGGAGTCGTAAGAGAAGATGAGGAAGTTGACTAAAAATGGGTAAAGTTCAGAGGAGCGGTCGCAGAAGCAACAGTGGAACACGTACCAAGAGCCGAAAGGAAAACAAAATAAAAGTGGTTGGCTGAGGATATTTTGGACCTCACGCGAAAAAAGGATGTAAACAAAAAATAACACAGAAAAATACGAAACATTGCATAAGGAAATCAGTAAAAAAAAAAATGTGATGAAGCCAAGGAGAAATGAATCAATGACAAGTGCAGAATTATAGAACTGTACCAGAGAAGTACTGAGCAGACAATGAAAAGAAACATTGAAGAAATGTCTGTAAAGAAAACATGCTTATCCACAGGATGTCTTAATTCAATAAACGTTGACATCATTTTAGGAGAAGAAAAAAATTCTAGACAGATGGGTAAAGTAAATAAGTAAACTTTTTGAAGTCCACATATAGGATTACAATGCAATGAAGCACAATTTTGCAGGTCCACCTATTATGGAAGATGGGATCCGGACAGCAATAAGAAAGATGAAATTAGGCAAAGCAACAGGCCCAGACAGTATATCAGTGTAATTTTTAGAACCACTTGAAGACTGTAGAATCGATAAGATCGTAACATTACTTAGAAATCTATGACACTGGTCAGATTCCACCACAGAACTCCAAATCTATATTTATAGCAGTGCCAAAGAAACAACCTAGGCAATAGAATGTGAATTGCAAGGAACAATCAGACATATGAGTCATGTGACCAAAATTCTTTTAGAATCATCATAACACAAAATAAAATGAAACCACGAATAGCAGCGAAAGAGACCACGAATAGCAGCAAAAGAGTGTGGCTTTCTGGAGGGAAAATGCGCAACAAATACAATCTACATCCTTCGAAACACAGTTGAACGAGCTCTGGAAGTCCAAACAAATATAGGCTTCATTGACTACACCAAGGCATTTGAACAACAGTGATCGCACTATATTAATTGCAGAAAACAAAGAAGACTTGCACAAATTATTAGATATTGATGAAGAATAAAGCAGAATGAAGGAGTCGGAATTGAAAAGCAAACAGATATTGTTCGCCAGTGGAAATAATGGAGTGTCCCCAGAGCTTTATATATGGGAATTAACTCAAACAAAGGGATTATTCATTTACTTGAGTACTTTAATAGCAAGCGAAAGACGCAACAGCACTGAAGTTGCATCAAGAATATTGCAAGCGAAAACGTTTCCAGATGATGAAATCGGTACTAACAAATAAATACATCTCCATCCACACAAGAAAAAGAGCCCTGAAGTGCTATATTGAACCTATCCTAATGTATGGATGCGAGGCCTGAAATATTTCAAAACAACTGCAAAATAAACTGGGGGCATCAAATGTGGTTCCTACAGAGAATGCTACGAATCTCATGGACTGCAAAGAAATCAAACGAAACGGTGTTACGAGAAGCCGACACAACACGATCACTCATAAATAGAATACGTAAACGCCAGGCAATCTTTATTTTTTGGCCATATGCTGAGAAGAAAGACGCTGGAGCATTTTGTGATAATTGGAATGATTAAAGGAAAACCCAGCAGAGGACACAGCGTAAAAAAAAGTAGAATAGACCAACAAAGTGGCTAAATGTAGGAAGAGTGACAGATGCACAAAAATCGACGAGGGGTTGTGATGCTTGCAAGGTCATGTTAGCCTCCGCCAAAGAGCAGGACACCCTATAGATTGGTTGATCGATGTATTTGTCTATCCATGGAGTTGCGAAATACTAGAAGGTCAGTCGATAGCACGTTACACAGGCAATACTGAATCTAATTTTCAACGCATGGAATATCTGGGGTCGGGGTAGAATCTCATCTAACACGCGCCACCCTAACAGTTTTTTGGCTGTACAGGTTCGATGACATGGCCAGTCCTCTGGGACTAAAAGAAGCAGCTGCATACTCCTGCTCTATGCACCAATTGCGGCCCTATGTTGCTTATCGCTTTGAAAATAAAACAGTTTGACAACAAACAACATTTTTTCCATCTATCTATCTGTTTTTAATCTAAATATTATAAATTTATTTATTTATTTATCCATCGATCTATCTGCCTATCTGCCTACCTTTCTATCTATCTATCTATCTATCTATCTATTTCTCTATCTATCTATCTATCTATCTCTCTCTCTCTATCTATCTATCTATCTATCTATCGATGATCCATCTATCTAGGTATGTGACTACCTTTCTATCTATATATCCATGATCCATTTATTTAGCTATCTGCCTATCTTTCTATCTATTTATCGATGATCCATCTATCTAGGTATCTGATATATAACTGTATACACAATATATATTTATGATGATTACATGTAGTATACATTCAAACAGAGAAAAGTAAGGGGGGGGGGGGAGAGAGAGAGATGAAGAGTTAAAGAGATGGCTAGACACAGAGAGAGTGAGAGAGAGAGAGAGAGAGAGAGAGAGAGAGAGAGAGAGAGACAGAGAGAGAGAGAGAGAGAGAGAGAGAGATGAAGAGTTAAAGAGATGGCTAGACACAGAGAGAGTGAGAGAGAGAGAGAGAGAGAGAGAGAGAGAGAGAGAGAGATAGAGAGACAGACAGATAGAGAGAGAGAGAGAGACAGACAGACAGACAGACAGACAGACAGACAGACAGACCGACTTGGAGTATAAGAGATGAGAAACTGTTACAAGCCTTACAAGGGAGAGGTCTGAACTCCTGCAGCAGAATAATGTTGTTTCAGAAGTACGAAGAGCTGACCACATTAAGTACAATGAATTCTCTAAGGGGCATAAATTTATTCGCCAACACTAATGACCCCAAACCCCGTCTGTTTCGTGAGCAAGACTAACGGAAAAACCCACAGGCCTATAATTGGTTTAGGAGAAGTCCTGAGTCTCCATCTGGTCATTGGAACCTTCTACGGTGACCCTGATCGGCACAGACGTTGATGTTGAGCCCTAGGCAAGGACATTCTGCATTAGGTAATTTATTTACACTTTGGTGTAGATATTTTTGTTGTTATTTGAACAAGAATTTCATTAATCCCAGGGGGTCAAGTACAGAGGAAGACTCCCAATAAGAACGCTGTGCTACACTCAAAGAACCAATAATTTTGATGTTAAGAGACGGCGTGATGTACTTAAGAAAATCTTGCTCTTAACGGATTTTTTATGCTGAGTTTAATCTATCTAACATTTGTTATTCAAATATTAAGATTTTATAATACTGAAGCTCGTCGTATGAGATAGAAAAGATTATATCCAAAACATGTGATTACACGTATACCCTTTTAAAACTTATTAGTGGCAATAAACCATTTCTAAACAATCTCAAAAGCAAAATGTTTCTCGATGTTGACGCCACATATTTCTTAATCAACTTGGATCGTTCAGTTTCATTGTACTTATGAAATTTCAAAAGTGTTTTTTCTTGGCAACAAAAGAACAAAAGCTCTAAAGTTACTGTTGGAAATAACCGAAAACAGTTCCCGGTGGATCTGGAGCAGGAAAAAAATGAGAGGCTGCTTCACAAGGATTAAAAATGCTCTAACAATCGTTGTGGTATAGTGCCTGAATCAGCAATCCATCAAGAGATGAGGGTGTGGGTTTGAATCCTGGCGCTGTGTCAAAAAAAAAAAAAAAAAAGAGAGAGAACAGTGAGACACCTGGGAGTCATGACCTGGGTGTGGCTCGGCCCCCTTAGAGTGTCAGAAGTTCAGGGCCGAAACACTTGTTACAAGCGGTTTCTTCTCTGGAGACTCTCTGCTATTTACCTCCTTTAATGAGTTTCTACCTATTGGCAAACACATGAATGAGATGTCTTTACAACATGTCCTTTACTTTTGACCATAGATTAAGATTTGAAATAAAAAGGGATGGTGGGAAAATATTACAAAAGCTTACGCATTCTTAAAGAGAAAATTGATTCCTATATACGATTATTAGAGACTTTGTAAAAACTCCCCAAGAGAGGCTGCCAACGGAATAAGATTAAGAGGAGATATACACAGAACATTAGATGAAAGAACAATGGAAACAAAAAAAAAAACCGAACAGATGTAATTATTATAAAAGGGATAGTAACACTTCTCCTTCTCCTTTCACTAATATTTGTTATCATTTTCATAACAATTACAATGATGAAGAAGATGATGATAATAGTAACGCTGACAAAAATAATATGCTGTTGTTTTTTATCTTTCACTCCCTTCAAAGCTCCACTATTGCTTCTTCTTTCCACTCAGAGGCAAAGACTAAGTGTGATGTCATTGGCTCAAAGGTTTTTTTGTTTTTTTTTTTAAATCATAGCAAGCTCAGGGCTTGTTACTGTTGGTTGTGATCCGGCCACGCCTTACATGTTTTAAAAACCCGGAAAATTTGGTGTTTATTGTCACCCTGACACTGTACCGACTGTGTTATGTAGTGTCCCTATCTTTAAAAAAAGAAAAGAAGAAAAAAGAAGCAGATGAAGATGAAGATGATCAAAAAGAAAACGAATAAGAAAAAGAAAAGAAAAGAAGGGATAGGAGGAAGAGGAGGAGGAAAAAAAGAGAGAAAAGAGTAGGAAAGGTAGAGACAGAAGTGAACAAGAAAATTAATTGAATATTTTACTCCGGGGAGGAAATATGATCATAACTGTAAAACCAAAAGGTATTTTCAACTCATTAATCACAAACTTATTTAATTTCCTTCATCCATTAAATCTAAAGCAAACTTATATTACTTTCATGGTTCATAATTCCCACATAACGTAGATGCTCTAATGGACATAATATGTCATCTGTAAATTATTTTTCTTTAAAGTTACAAAGGTTGTTTTTTTTTATGAACGCGCCGCTATTTTCTCATAAATCATTCATTTTCATATGAGGCATTGTGCTATTGAAAAATAAGCTTGAAGCCTTGATTAGCTGGATGTGAGACAGAAAAAAAAAATTCTAAAAGACATATTTTCCATAGCTTTCACAGCTTAGTTTTCTTTGTCAATTAACTCATTTCTCTGAACTGTTGTTTTATTTTTACGTCCAATTCTACTGCAAATGGTAAGTTATTAATATTTGTTAACATATTTATTGAAGCTGCTTTAAGTTAACTAAAGATCTGTATCGTTTGAGGCGTTCACAAGTGAAACCACAATGTTGAACTCTCCTCGGCAGATGTAAAATTAAATTCCCTTTACCCTAATACTTACAAGAATTTTTTTTCCTTTCATATTACATTGTAAATGGAGTGTACGTTGAAGAAGACATTAATATCTAAAACTGTTCGATACATCCCATTTTTTAATTTTGAATACGCCAATGTTATGCGCCCTTGTTAAATCACATGAAGGAAAACCCTCTCAGTTTGTTTGCAGCAGTTCTTCTGTTATCAGGCGTGTCACAAAGCGGCAGGAAGACTCACGCTGACATATCCCGACATGCAAATGTGCCAGTAAACAGAAAATGACTTTGGGCTGGGACACAAGATTGGTTTTTTCAACACACACTAAGACGAGACGACCATTGTTCTAAAATGTTATGATTAAATTAACTCCAATGGTGAGCTACACAGGGATAACTGGGCTTTTTTTAATTTTGTGTTTGAATTGATCTCTGCGTGTATTGAAACTTTTACAAAAACTCTTATGATTTTTTGTGGTCACGTTATTCTCTTAGTGAAGTTTGTAGGGGTCCAAATGTGGATTAAATTTGCCTGGAAAAACCCATTTTAACTACGCTATCTTGATACACTCGCTGCAATGATTAATAAATGTCAGGAGGAGGAAGAAGAAAAAAAAAGGGGGGGGGAGGAGGAAGATGTGGAAGAGAAGGTGGAGGAGGAGGTGAAGGAAGAGAAGGAGAAAAAAGAAAATGAAAAAGAAAAAGAAGAAGCAGAAGAAGAAGAAAAAGAAGAAGAAGAAGAAGAAGAAGAAGAAGAAGAAGAAGAAGAAGAAGAAGAAGAAGAAGAAGAAGAAGAAGAAGAAGAACAACAACAACAACAACAACAACAACAACATAGCAACAGGGCCAACATCTATAACAGCAAATGAGTCTTCTGGCACATCGCATTAGTTTACGCTTTCTTCGTCAACGGCCCTTCCAAACTAAAATATTCAATAAAATTTAGTTTCTTGAAAGAGCGAAATTCATAATCATTTTACATTATATTCTGGTTTGATTCTATCTTACAAATATTCATTTTTTTTTAATATCTTTGATTCCCTGCACTTCAATTAGAAATTTAATCAAATTATCTTTGCTTGCCGCCGACCTTGTTTGTATTTCAGGTTTCCTATTTGGTCTAGCTTTTTTGAAAATTTCTTAATTTTTGTCACATCCGACTCTTAAGAAATACATGGTTTTTTTTTTTAAAGGATACCCCTGACGAAGATGGGAATTTAAAACTACCTTCTCGATCGATCTTGAACATTTCGCCTCCACAGACTGTGGCTGCTTATAACAATGTTGGATGTTTTGACAGTTTCAGCCGGGCTGTCGCAATCAATTGTTAGTTTAAAATATTGAACGTTTATTTTCGTGAAGCTAAAAACAGCTTTCTCAGCTAGAAGCTAACAAGACAATTTATTTTTCATAATGATTTTGAACGTATTCAATTCAAAAGAAACAAACTTGCGGATGGAAAAAGAGTGTTTTTCTGTACAGAGATAACGCCAACTTTGTATTCTTGATAGTCTCTTCTGACATCTTTGTTCACCTAATAAAGTTCCGTGCTGCATTCTCTTTTCGTAACTAGATGCTACGCCATTTTGACAGAATACGTCAAAACGAGAAGAAGCTGTTCCAGGGAAATATGCTCTGCATACTAAGTAGGCCAACGCTTTGAGAGTGTTTGCCAAGTTCATCTTACTTTACAAACAAATCCGGTCACAAATTAACAATGCCTAGCCTGCCCAACTGTTTTAACTCTCTGATATATCCTATTTATACTGAATCTATTTCTAGACCTTAGATATATGTACTTTAGAGTATAACTAAGAACATGTGCCAAATCCATTTAAAATATTTTAAAATAAAGAAAATATTGGATGCGCGTAAAACATGTATTCTTGAAAAAGAAAACAGTCAGGAATAACCTTTCATTAGACTGCAGCATAGTTATAATTCAAAGGAAATCATAGTTGGGGTAAGCGAAAAGTATTTGCAATCAGATACACTAAGATTTTATTTTCTAAATTGAAAAATTTGAAATATCTGAATAAAAGTGTCAGTCTTGGATCTCACATCGACCGAAACAAGTTTGCAACTTTCAGAATCTGAACATAAAAATATTCCAAAATAGGACAATTAGTTTGATTTTGATATTAATAGAAAATGACTTGTTTAACTTAATTTGCATAAAGGGTCATCAATTGTATCTACTTCTTTAAACCGCTAAATAAATGTCTTTTGTATTTTGCACTTTGAAACCTCTTGTGATGTAATATTTATATGGTCAAGCTGTGAGTAAACAAGATCTCTTAAGATTATTGTGACGACCATAATTATTGTAAGTAAATTTGACGCTAGCAGTGGTATTAGAAAAAAGTATCGAGAAATTCCGATTTTACTTTCGATCTATCTGGACACCTAAATGATGACGTGTGCAATCAAAACAAAACCGTGCCCGGATTCCGGGTCCTGCTCCTTTTGCTGAAAAATCGCTCAAAACTCAGTTCAAGATTCCGGACTTTGTCTCGAAACGCTGGTATTTTTAAAATGTTAAACTAATTCGTGTTGATCTTACTGCAATCACACACTAGATTGGAATAATGCTTTCTCTAAAAATATATAACCCAGAAACATGATCATCAGGTATGGTTTTTTTTTTTAATTGATTGTCATTGTGAAATACTAATGCGGAAGTCCTAGACTAGCATATTACCGCATATTACCTCACACCGGAAGGGTGGTTCCCTCAGTGAATGTCGGGATTTTCTGAAACTTATAATGCCAAAGTGGCACTTGTAGGGAATTTTGAGAATGTGTTTTTATCATAGTATTCCAACCTTTGTCTATGTAGAGGAAACGAATCCTTAAGTTCAGGGTAGCCCTTTTTATTATCCAAGTCTATCTTTTGTCAAATTCGATCTTGTACTTCTTAGCGGTTTTTTTTCTTCTTTTTTTTTCTTGTTTGCTGTTTGGTTATTCTTCCATTTTCATGATCCTAGGGAATTGATTGTATTGTGATTGTGGTTTCATAGCAATAATAGGCCAACGATAATTTTGAGAAAATAAATTTTAAAAAATTCAACAGCAACATGTACCCCATCTCCTCCTACTTTTCCTCCTCCTCCTCATCATCATAAACATCAACAATAAAAACAACAAAAACAATAGGAGAACAAAATCAAAATTAGAAAATCATCATAATATCAACAAAAAATCCGAGTATCAATAATATCACATAAACAATAACAGGATTGCAACAATATCAGCGACATCAAGAGCAAAGCTTTAAAACCAAATAGTTTAGGACGACCTCTCAAGCCTGATCAGTGATGGTCATGTAAAAATTTGTGATGCTCCCTTGTCCACGTGAGACAGTCCGCGATGATCTGCCAATCTCGCTCAGATTCCATGTGCTGAAGCGCATCACGTCACTACAGAGGGTGTGTTTATTCCACCAGCTGACATTTGTAAGCTGCCAATCACATTACTGTTCATCGCTAAATAAAAAGCATGTTAGTTTGGTTCATGGCACTAGGAGATTCGTCATAAACTGACATTTCACAAAACATTATCAACCATTCCGTTTCTGCTTGACAACAAGAAACATTACTTAAAACAGTACTCGCAGAGTTTGTGGCATTTTTAAGGCCAAAATCAATGCAACCGAGAGAAAAAAACAACAACAAACCAACAAGTTTACATGTTGCAGCCGTTATTAACTTTAATATGAAAGTATAAGCTACAATTTGTGGTTTTGTATGTGATGGATCGTGCAGCAACAGGATGTACGTGCTTATTGTATAATTGTTGTCTTTGAGGATCAAGAGATTCTGAAATCATACATAAATGAAATAATTATAGTCCTTTCTACTATGACGGTAATATTAAACTTCATTTACTCTCCCACGCATAGAAAAAACAATGCTTAGTCCACGCATGCAAGAGGATCATCCTAAATAAACCATTGTAGTACTATCATTTGACATGTATGAAGCTCGAAACATTAGGAGCGATAAGCCTTCCTCACTTCCTCGATATTTAGCTCTATCCGTCTAGGAAAAGTTTTCGTCTGTCCTGCACGAACAAATCTGATGGTTGTAGTGTATTCTGTCAGTCTGAAATAATGAATCTGATGACCTCTCCAAGTTAAGTAATAGCGAACGAGTTACTTGTTTTCGAAGGAAAATTACATGCAGTAAAGATCCTATAGGTTAAGATGTTTAAGATACTACACAATTACCTTCGATCGTCTCCACCCCTCAGAAAATAATAATAAAAAAATACAACAACAAAAAACAACAACCACCGAACCGTTATAGATTCATTTAATTGAATGACTCATGGTTAGTAACCAAAGCTTCGTTTGAACTCGGAGAATTATAATGGTGATGTTTGCATTGATTTTATCGTCCCTCTTATTAAAATATGACATGCGCAAATCTAATTAAAGCATGCATACTGACAAAACCGTTCAGATATTCAGCGATGCTTTAATAATAATACAAAAAAAAAAAAAAAATTAAGACCTGGTCTTTCAAAATCAAAATAAACTCCGAAGGCTGTGCGTTTAGCCAGAATTATCAGTGAAACAATTTTTTAACCAAATTTTACTTTGCCATGAGGTTGTTAATCGTTATTTAAATTAAACGTATTAAATTAATTTTTACAGAGTTACTCCAACTGAGGCTTGACATTTATACAGAAACTGATACCGCTTGAAATGTATGCATGGAACAAAGAGATAATGTTGATAAAAGTTCAATAAAAAAAAAGGTTTTCGTAAACTATCTGTTCTGAATTTTAATATTATCATTTCAGGCTTGGGGCGAATCCGTTTTCCCATGATTAAAAAAAAATCGCTTATCTTTAGACAAACAGCGGCCAATGCAACTGTCTGCATTGAAGTAATTTCAAAGAGCTAAGAGACTAAAAAAAAGTTAAGCGTCAATTTTTCATTCATTGTTTTTGTGAAAAGAAACCTTTATCGGAGACAAAAATTTCACAAATGCATGATTTCTTTGTAAATACATCGTGTATCTTAGCTTAGAACAAAATTACTACACACGGCTTACATAAATAAATCATGATGTGACATTAGGGCGAGGCGAACGCGATATAAATATTTTGATAAAATAATCAATGATCAATGCTAATATTATCAGAGCCACATAATAGAACAAAGGGTTTCATTGTTTCTTAAATTTTACTGATAGACATTGAGACATGCAATTAACATTCCTCTGGACCGCTTGTATCTATATCTATATCAAGGTGTGTATGTCTACTTCTCACTATCCATGAGTCCTTTACTGTTAAAAGACTACTGAAAGAATTTGTCTGGATAGTAACTTACGACAGTTTATTACACTTAAGGGGCCGTTACCATTGCACAAGCAAATATATCTCAAGTACCCACGCACACGAACAGCCTCAACTCCCCCTAAGACTGCACTAGTCACGACGATAATGTCGTCACGAGGCACGCCAGGTCGAACATTTGAAGAATAGAAGATTATCCAGATGAGAATCTCTCACGCAATGCCGTGATCACTTTCACTCTCTTGCTCTTGATACTGTCAAGGGCTTCTCTTATTGTATCTAACAGTTAAAGAATTTTTCCAATAACAGCAGCAGCAACAACAACAACAGCAACTACAATAACAAGAACAACAAGAGCAACAACAACAACACAGCCAAAAAAAAAAACACCAAAAAAAAACACCAACAAAAAAACAGCAATAATAATAACAACAAGAGCACCAAAACAACACGGCAACAAAAAACAAAAACAACAACAACAACAACAACAACAACAACAGCAATAAAAAGAACTAAGCGAAAGTTAATAATCGTGTAAAAAATTATAAACGATGCATATCTTCGATGCTACAATTATTATTACTAAAATTGATTAACATGACATGTAAATAGTTCATCATTTATCTTCCACCCTGGTTTCATGAAAACCAAATAATTATCCTTCCCCCTAAAATTGTAAACATGATTCCATAAAATTCCATAAATTTGTAAGAACAAGAAAATGTGTAATGCGACCAGAGTGGAAGAATTGTGTTAAATGGACTCAGAATAGAATGATCAAACTGGTTGTCGCTTAATTCTAGCAACATATTATATAGGATAACAGGGAAGAAAGATAGATAGATAGAAAGATAGACAGTTAGAAAGAGAAAGGTAGATAGATAATTAAGTAAAAAGAAAGATAAAGGATTAGAAAGAGAGATAAATGTAGATAGACAGATAAATAGATCGATAGACAAATAGATCTATATGAATAGAGAAATATTTGGATAGATAAATAGACAGATAGATAGAGATAGAGAAAGATAGATATTTGAACAGATTTTTTGATAGATAGAAATGTAAATAGATGTAAATTTACACATATTCATGCGCATTTACATTGTTTTTTGGTATCAAAACAAGGTTAACTTGTTGTTTTTTTACCCGGCGGAACATCTGTCAGAGGCTTCAAACTTGACATGAAACAAAGTCTATCTTTGTCATATACATGAGCAATAGAAATCAGTGCTTTATATTATGAAAAGTTTTCATGGAAGGAAAACAAAGAAGCAAAGATATATTGAAGGATGGATCTAAACGTTGCTGGACCCATCTTCAAAGAGTAATTAATTAAAGATGTGCGAGTCGCTCTGGGCCAACAGCTTTTAAATTACCTCCCATGGGAGGGCGCTACAGGGCGCCAAAAAGGAGTGAAACGTTGACAACAAAGCGCGTCAAAGTAATTTCCGGTTGTGACTTTCCCCGTCTGCTCCCACCTCACGGCGTCTGCTCAGTCCAGATCGGTGAGATTGGTGGTACATAACTCCCGCCAGGTGCCGGTGATGCGTTACTCCGGCTGAAAGACCGCCATTTATTATACATTGCAGATTTTATCGCCAGCATTGTGTAGAATCCAATCTAGACAAAACTCATATCATCGAAGTACAGGCAAACCAAATTAGAATAGCAAAGGCATGAAAATCAACAAACAAGATGAACGGGCAAAAAAAAAAAATCTTCTGCATGGTGCTTGCATAGAACTTTTTAAAACTCAGAACAGATCCATTAATTGAATACCGTAGTATGAAGAGGTTGGGCACACTCTGTAACTCGCATTGAGCGACCGTAAAGAACGGTCATGCTAACGTGAGGCAACTGTCAATCGGCGCGTGCGGAAACCAAGGATGGAAGTCCCTCCTATCCGTGAATAAGTGAGAAACCAGATTTTGCAGTGGGAACGCTCTGTCAGTAGGTTATCATGAGGTAACGTCTCCCATTCCAAGACAAACGGTTTCTTCGAATCCTTTTGGAAAATAAGAGTTGGTATCAACCAAAAGCACTATACTTATGATTATCTAGGCGTGAAATCCGTCGTGGATCCACATAATTTTCTGAACAGCAAAACATTTGGAGACAAAAAGTAGCAAAACGACATGTTGCAGGAGTGAAGTCTTTATTGTTAATGTTGGCTAAAGCAGGGACATTCATTTGAACTGCCACTTTATGATTGATAGAGTCAATGAAGAGACTATAAAATGTTTATTTTTTTGCTTCAACTAAAAAGAGTATATAATAAACAATTGCATACCTTTTGAATCTCAGAAAATTTCCAGTGAGAACCTGAAAAATTATGATGATGTTGGCTGACTTATCAAAAAATCCTAAGCAATGGAGAGCTCTTGAAAAGCAAATCAAATGCTTGTTTTAATGCCAAAGCGTATGACTGTGTCGCCCGTAGAAGCAAAATTGAGTGTCAGCGTCAAAACATGGTGTACTAAGAGATAACTGCAAGACAATTTTCATGAAGAGAATCCAGTATATGAACAAAAAAAAAAGACGTACCGCTTTAACATGAAAACTGATCGGGAAGATATCACAAGAGAATAAGAATGCTTTAAATGCTATAGGAAAATTTAACTTCTCACTTGGTAGGATTTCAGTCTTAGCCAGTCTGAATGCTTCTCTACCTTCTGCTCAAGGCTTTCAACATGGATCTAAATCTATAAACTAAGACAGATTAATTGATAATTACTTTCATTTCTATCGGCTTGGTTTAATTAAGTTTCATCAACCTATTTTTAGCGCGATATGCTGGTCTAAAGCCGCAGTACTCAGGCCCTTTTTATACTTGAACTTTTCGCCTACGAGGATCTATTGAATTGCCAACAATCATGGTCTTGAGTGGTGAGGTTAGCATGAAGTCTCATGATTGACCGTGGCTTCTTCCACAAAATACAGAGGGAATTTTCATATCTTGATATAGATACCCCTTCGAAAAAGAAATGCTCTTTTAATGAAATTGAGAACTTAATTCGTAGATAAGGACTAAGAAAGGCTGGACAATTAAAAAATGGTTGGCTTTTTGACTATTCTTAGAATATTCTTTGTTAAAAAAATATTTTCTTGACATAAATAAGTCAAGACTTCCCCAACACAGAATTATTCAGAGTTTTGTCCAGATTTCCAAGAAAAATAAGAGCAACACCTTTTTTAGAACCCCTAAAAAGAGTAAAATAGAGAAAAATAATGAAGGGCCACGCACTTTGTAGAAATGTCCCCATCCTATTTTGATGACAAGCGATATAGTATTTAGAACTACATCAAAGCCTATAATGGAGAATTAATGATCTGGAAACTTATGATGTTTAATGTCACGATTATCTTGAACCTAAGCACTTGGATACCACCCCCGCATCATTATAATATATAATACGAAGTCCTGGACTCTGTGCCTAAATAAGAAACTAGAGAAAAGGAACTCCTTTTGGGTATAATTCTATAGATCACACGCGTAACAACACAAAGTCCTTTTGAAGTCAGTTGTAAAACGATAAATGTAGCTGGGTCATCTTAGAACCGCAAGTTTAGACTGACACAGGAAACAACCCGGACATTCTAGAATTTTCAGCTCTGAAAGAATCGAAATTTAACCAGACTCAGGTCTGCTTTCAGTCTTAGATGACTGGCTACGGCGCACAGTCTCTTACTACACAACAAATTATAGATTTGGGATTTTGGAAAAATCTTTCCCAGCCAGATTCGACCTTTGTATGAGGATTGCCATAATTATAGTGACTTTTTCCTGCTATAGGAATAATGACGTTTTTCTTCTGTCTTTTTCTTGGTATGGTGAGACACAATTATACATTGCAGTTCTGTTTTGGGATGCAATGAAAAATGTTCAAGTTTTTTACTCTTTTTTTCCTCTTTTTTCCTAAACCAGTTAAATTTTTTACGTCAATAGTAAAAATAATAAAAGGAAAATTGTTTTGTACTCCTGTTTCTGGACAGAGAAGAGTCAAATTTTAAATGCATAATGTCAGACAAATTTCAGTAATTAGCTAGAGCAGAAATGAAAAACATTGACACAGAAAAGTACTTTATTCAGTCTGATTTTGATTTTTAAGTTCCGTGGCTCTGAGAGATGAACTTATACATTTTTGTAACATTTTCTCGTAATAAAATTTATCACCCAATAGCTAAAAATATTACATTAAAAGCATACATGTGTTGTTGTTTTTTTACCAAAATAGCAAAATATGAGCAAAAATGGATATTTATCTTTCCACCACTTAAAAACCTGGCAAATAAAAAGGTGCCGCTCCGAATTTGGAACATTTAGTTAAATAATTGAAGAAAGGTAATCTTTATAGCAGGAGTTCTGAAATTTACTGCACGTTTCTGCCCTCAAGATGATCATCGCTTGAAGATCAACACTATACTTTGCTGCCCCTCTTCTTCGGTAGCTTGATATGATTACAATGGAATTCAGTACATTGCCCATATTTGTGTAATAGACTGATGCATACAAATCTTCATATTAACTGGTAGCTGCACTTCCCAAACTGCCAGCACAATGTACGCTGTCTCAATTGCTTTGCGTTGTGAAAAGTGAGTTTTTGGCGCAAGCTGCAGCAGCATTGTGTTCAACAATCGTGTTTGTGGGGAAATGTCTGTGTTTGTCAAAGATTCCATCTAGATCTAATATTAAGCCGAGTGGGAAGCTAAATTATATAGAAAATCACAATAAGCTTTTTGTTAATTTTTCTTTCAAACTCTTTGACGAAAAAGCGTTGATTTATTCGTATTCTTTTTCCTAATTCCGGCGAGCTAATGGCCAAACTTAAAGGTATTGATTTCATAACATTCATTTTATTTTTCCGTATCGCACGCTGTTGACATACACTTGTATGCCAAGCATTAAATGACGCAAAGAAGCAAATTTACCACAGCCTTGTTCAGAGCGAAATGATAGAAAATAAGCTCTTAAAAGGGAATGTGCGCCAAGGTCAAATACAAATTGGTGCTAAGGCTATAATTACACGAAGCACGAACTGCCTGATTGACAATGGCGTTAGCGGTCACAGCTTCCAGTTAGGTGTATCATGTCCAGTGTAACATTTTACTGCAGCTTCGGAATGTGATTCATAAAATTACTGCATTCAAGTGCAGTAGATACCTCATACTAATTTCTCTCTCTCTCTCTCTCTCTCTCTCTCTCTCTCTCTCTCTCTCTCTCTCTCTCTCTCTCTCTCTCTATCTATCTATCTATCTCTCTCTTTCTCTCTCTGTAAATATATATATATATATAATTATATATAAAGTTCTTTTTTATTCACTCTTCTTTAACTTGGGTCAATGACGAATGGCAAAAAATATTGGCCTATATGATCAAGGCACCTGCTTTCTAGGAGTGTTACCTCTCATCCTTCGAACTTCTCGATTTAGTTCTACAGCAGCCTAAAAAAAAAAACTAAAGAGAAGACAAGAGGGAATACGTTTGCGTTATGCTTATGCACACTCTTTAAAATAGATGGTTCTCTTTTCTTTTCTTTTTTTTTTTTTTTTCAGTTTAAAATACACTGGGGTGCACTTGCAGGCTACAGTCACGATGATTTTTATCGAAGAACACAATACAAATTTTCAAGACCAATTTAATTTTATTTGTATAGATAGCGAAACCTACAGGGGCCCATTCTAGAAATGTTCATTCTGCTGATTCAACAACAAGCCTTGCTATCTTTTCGTCTCTCAAACCCGCCGTGACTTTTACCTTCATTTTACTGGATCCCGGTCTTTTTTAAAGTTGACATGAGAAATCGGGTTAAGTGAACTTACAGGAAAGAAAAAAAAAACTTATGACAAAAAAAAAACAACAACACCAAAAAACCAGAAGAACCGATGACAAAACTTGAAATGGGACAACGCTGAGAGACCGCAATGTGAAGAATATGAACCGAAGCGCAAATCTTGTCAAGCTAGAAGCACAATTGGACAAAGAACTAGAGCTATGCAGACTGTCCGATTGTTTTGGAACACTTTACCTGTATAATACTTAAGATGTTTGTCTCGATAGCTATTTGTTAAGCTTAGCCAAACTAACTAAGCATAACTGCCGTCTTTAACTTCTCTGTTTTCTTCTTCAGTTTGCAGCTCTCCGTCTCCCTCCCTTTCCCTCCTTTCCCCTTTCTCACAAAATCACCGTTTGTCAAAGTCCAGACAATGCATTTTGTCAATTAAAGTAGAAACTTATTTGACTGATCTAGATCTGGATGTCGACCGTTTAAATCAGCTTGTGCCATCGCCGGAGACCATTAATATTAAAGGAAAAAAAAAACTTTTTGTGAGAAAACTTGACTGATTTACTTCCCTTTGCGATGGCGCTAAAAGCAGTTTACCTCCCAACCTTTACCACTGTTGGCGGAAGCAATTTCCGGCGTCTGCTAACCCGAACCTTCTGAACTTCAACAAAATGGCATCACTCTCCGCGTAGGTCACAGTTTGCGTCTTGTTCATTGCGTTTAATACATAAAGAAAAAGAAAAAGAAGTTCCGAAGTGTTAAAAAACTGGTTGTGTAATAGGGATAGTTAGCTTATGGTGGGTAGATAAGGCACATCATCAAGCATAGCCAAACTTTAGTTCTGAGATCACAAAGTGCTGCACATTGTCCTTTTTATTACCTAATCCATCTCAAGAGTTCTGATCTAAATGCTTATACAGGCTTCGTAAAGAAAGAGGCGATACCATTACGTCATATGGCATAGACATGTCAGTTATAAGGCATTCGAACTCATTAAATCTGGTTAAGGTCAGTTGTCAGATATGTCAAGATCCAAGACGGATTTACTTTACGCTTTAATTTGTATTTCTTTTTCAAAGAGTAGTTTATTAACTCGATCTTAAAGATTCCTCAACGAACTGTCTTCGAGCTAAAGCTTAATTTTAATTTGGAATACGGTTTTATTAACAAATCGATCTAGACATTATTATTTAATATGTTGGCCGAGACTTTATTTTCTTCCTTTTTTTTTCAAACAAGGAAACCAAATTAGTTAATGAAACATGAAAAGGTGAAAACTCATTTTTGGATTCATGTCTTAACAAAGGCATTCTATATGTCATGTCACAGACGTCTGATCAGATATATTTCTTCAAACTTCTACAACTTGTGAACTTACGCGAGATATTCATTACATTACAAAGTAATCTCTTACGCCTTGAATGGGTTTTGCGTGGAGGAGATAGGCAATTTGGATTGAGACATTTCTCCATTCACAAACTTATAAGAAAACATGCAATATATGAGCACAAAATTATTTTTTCATTATGATTTAACAGTTCGAGAACTTCAAGGTAACAACATAAAAATAGTAGTGAAAAAAATGATATATTTGCTACAGGGATATTGGAACCTAGCAGCCGACTGCTCTTGAAAAACCCGACTGGAAATGATTCATTGGAAGATTTTACGTATTTCTTTTAAAGAAACCCCGCAAATTTGGCGTGCAAAGAAAAATTGAACAAAATATTTTCTATCTCTCATTGCCACTGTATACCGCCTTTGGCATGTTGCAATGGCTGTTTACTTTTCTTTTTGTTTTTAATTTCAAACAAAGGTAATTCCTTCACAGACTTCAGTTTCTTTATTTACGAGGCTTTAAAACAGAGGAATAAACTATATTGTGTGTGTAAACTGTCTGCCTTATCGCAGCACAGAAATTCTCTCAAAGCTTCTTCTTATGATTAAAGAATTTTAAGTCTTCATCTTCTTTAGCTGTAGAGTGTTTATGGAACAAATTTAATTAATAAAAATAAAAGAAATTCAATGACTTTCAAAGAGTTCACTTTAGAGTAATGTCATAATAATAATAATAATAATAATAATAATAATAATAATAATAATAATAATAATAATAATAATAATAATAATAATAATAATAATAATAATAATAATAATATGTGTTGTACTGTTTGACAGGTTTATTATTTCAGGAGTAAATGTCATACAGAAGGATTAATAATCATAAATATTGTGATAATAATAATATAGATTTTTAGATCTACGACGGTCTGATATTTAGCCATGGTTTCCCCCATATCTTTGGAAATGTTCTGGTAAAACTCCATAATGCTATTATATATCCTATTATATTATCTTAGTCCAGCAGTATCGACAGATTCCTACAAGATCGCATTGGCAAAAATGCAATTGCGTTATAAGAGAGAGGTTAATGTGATTTCGACTTTTTTTTCTATCTTAGAGCTAAATTGGGTACTTCCACTGAGCTGTGACATACTGTTAGCTGATTTATTTCAGCTTTATCGTGTTACTGTATGGAATGTATGCTGTGGGTAAATTTTCTAGTCGCAAGATTCATTGCTGTGCAGGGTATCTAACTATTTTTTTTAATAACTTATAAAACGCTGAGGAGAAAAAACAACAACAAAGAATTCACTTAACTCCACCATTCATCGTCTGCCATCCAATTATTTGTGGAAATCTTGTAGGAAGACGATGTATGGGGTATCCAAAGCTGATCGCCGATATTCTTCCCCAGAGTCCGGAAAGCAGCTCTACCCCATCAATACTTAAAGCCAACTATTTACTGGCTGCTTTACGATCCATCGCTGCCCATGGCGGGTCTAATTGCTCAGCACCTCTTGGTCTCCCCCAAACTCTATTAATTATTCAAGAGGGTCGGATGAAAACGTTTGTCACAGTTCTCTCTAATTTGTTCCCTGCTCCCTCCTCCTCGCCCCAGTACAATGTGCGTTCATTGCTGCAGCTGTAGAGAGCCTAACCCCTTTGCTTTATTTTCAGGAGTCTTTTGATAAAAAGGTTTCATTTCGATGCTGCAAATTTCTAATTTTACTTGTCAACATACCTGCATAGTCATTGTTATGTAACTACTGAGACATGAGGACACTTTAAGCTGTAGTAGTCCAGACGGCACCTACCTCCCGCCGCTCGCAATATAACCAGAGATACCAGATTACAATGAGTCCAGGGAGACTTTCTTTAACAATATTACGGTTCTCTCTCTGCGTTGGTGTGTGAGCAGCAAGTCAGACTGGTAGTTGTGCATGCGTTTAATCATACATTTTCTTCGGAATGAAGTTGCTTTTAATATGTTAGATGTGGAGGTAGTTAATATGTATAATAAAAAAAAACCCACTTATTGGCACATCACAACACACACACGCACAAAATAAAAAGAAGAAGAATTATTGAAGGAAAACGTAACGTATGATTTCTCCTATATTCTGTTTAAGAATTAGAAACAAAAAAAAAAAAAAAAAACCGTTTCGGGCCCAACATTTTATGGTACAAGGAATCAAGGCTTTGAGCCTTATCTAGAGGTGGGCATCTCTACAAATAGAAGCAATATTTGCTGAATCAAAACCTTACTACTCTTTTAACTGTTACAATTATGACACTGTCGTTCTCTTTAATTTCTTCTCACACATGAAAAACCTGGAAGAGGAAATTTGACTAGACTACGCAACAGAAGCAATCGTCTAAAGTCAATAAAGATTCAATAGGTTCACAATATGCCTGCAGAATATTTAATAAAAACCCACACTTATAAAAAGTCCGAAACTCCACAGAGAATATTTCGTGTTATATTGTTTCATCAGAGGCTAGCATTAGACCAAATAGAGCATGAATAATTTTAAATTTAGTAGATGAGCAAAAGCATATTCTTCTAAAATTGTGATTCACATTGCTTACTTTTTGTCCTAGATTTGATTAAGTTGTACAATTCTTGCTTCTCAACTGCATTCCTCTTTTCATTACAATATCAATATGCTTGTAAAAACATGCCACGTCCAAACTAACGGTTATATATGAAATCTTTGTATGTTTCTATCGTCATTATAATTGTGTTTTTGTTTCAGTTAGCTAGCTGAGCTTTTTTTGCGATCATCTATCCTTGTTTCTTAATAAACGCTTTATAGTTCAAAGATACACTTCACGGTTAGCCTTATTGTTTATACCCTTCAGTGCATATTCTTCACAAGTTACCAAAGGTCAAAAGAATTCATTTTAAATTGACATTGTGTCTGCTTTTCATTTTTGCTGCGACATGATGTTGTTTTAAAGAACGTAGCAGAATGAACAGCAAGCATTAAAAAAGAAAAACGATTTTATTCTTTGCTTGACAAAAAAAAAAGAAAATAAATATCAGGATCTTCTCAATATTCAAAATCTATTTTATCTATTAAATGTCTATTATTATATGATATGACCATAGACTGTTTTGATAAAAGTAAAATACTTCTCCGACAATAGAAAGTTCATGTTTTTGACATAGGCTACATGTATGGTAAATATCTTACATATTTATTAATACCGCAGTATAAACAACAACAACAACAACAACAAAAATGAAATCGTAAACATCGAGATGTAAACAGTGTTGTTAGCTTTCCCGATGTCTCTTGAAATGGTTCTAGCGCCGTGGCGATGAATTTCTGCTCATGATTTTATGGCAATCATGCATTCCAACACATACAATCGGATAAAAAAAACAAAATAAGCCAAAATATAAAAGTTCATAATCTTTTGACCAAATAATGTCTTTGGTCCCTAGTCAAATTACTCATTTGTTGCTTTTCTTTCTCTCCCTCCATCCCAATTCTCTCACTCTTTCTCTCTCTCTCTCTCTCTCTCTCTCTCTCTCTCTCTCTCTCTCTCCCTCTCTCTCTTTCTCTCTCCCTCTCTCGCTTTTTCTTTTCCTGTTATACCAGCAAAATGAAACAAGCATAGTCGTGGCAGCAAATATACATTATGATTATAAAACGTCAGTTGTTTGCGCCAAGCAAGATTCATTTCTTGATTTTTAACATAGTTCCATGTTTATAAGAGCAATTCAAGGTGAGACGTATGTTTGAAATTTCTTAGAGATTTTAGTGGTCATATATGCATTTTCCCCACAGTCCTCCCTTTTTTCTTCTTTTCTTCTTCCCCCACCCACACACTCCGACCGGTAACTGAAACCTGAAACTAGTTCCGAGTCTGGCAACAGAGTAGAATTAAACCTGAGAAAGGTCAGCCCTCAGCCCAAGGCTCTAGCAGCTTACTTGGCCACTGGGCAAGTTGATACTCCTGCATGCTATGTGCCGCCTCATACGTACTCAAGTAATCTCAACCTTTCTATTCTTATACATATATATGTGTATGTGTGTGTGCATATATATATATATATATATATATATATATATATATATATATATATATATATATATACAGACATATATATCCGTTGCGCATGTTCTGCCGATGTTTTCTTTTTATCTTTCTCTGTCTCTGATCGTTTGTATCAGTTCTGTCTCTGTTTGGGGTTATCATCGTGTTTCTTTCTTCAATCTTCATGTTTCTCTCTCTCTCTCCCAATGTCTGCCTGACGTCTATCTACCTGTGTGTGGTCCTCTCTTCACGTTTTTTTTTTTTCTCTTTATTCAAGATATTTATGATTTTGTGAGTTTTCAAGAAAAACTAAATTATTGATTACATGTGTTTTCCCTTCGATTAAGCACTTGTAATATTTAATTGATCAATGGAAAAATTTATGAGATGTGTAATTCATTGCCATAAAATAATGAAAGAGCGTTATAAATTTAAAATATGACAAATTTCTACAAAAATATCTGCTAGAATAGGTTTTGGCGTTGTTTAATTTTACCACATAAGTGAGAAGTAATTGTTGGTATTGGAAGAACTCAAAACACTGCAAGTGAACCACTCTTTATATGGAACCTTACCGGGCATATATATGTCATTACTTGCCTCCCAAGAAAATCAAGAAAAGTTGAAAAAGAAAGCTCGTTCCGATACAGTCTATATTTGAGCTTAAACATCGTCATTGATTCAATAATTCGTACTGAAACAGATAAATATAAATATTGCCCGAAGCTTAAATTCATCAGTAACTAAGCTGAAAATGTAGATCCAAAACTATACGTCACTACCAAGAATCCTTTCCATCCTATGCTTTAAACAATTTTTAGATGCGAACACCGCTTTCTTATAATTTATTATCAAAATTGCTGCTTAAAATTATGCTTTATGTGATGATCCTCCTTAACAATTGGCTCTTCATCTTTTTAGACATATTTCATATTTTTCTACTAAACAAAGCCCTAGGTCTACCTTTATGTCTCATAAAAGTATATTCATAGTCTGCAAACGGTCAAGAGATGATAACATGAATAACAGCTGTATTATCGAAACCTGCCTCATAGTCATATAGAGCTATCTGCGTTGACTTTAAACTTTATCTTTCTTATGTCTTCATCAGGCTCCTGTGGGAATTCTTCCTGAAAAAGATCTGCACCATACTCTGTGTCTCTCCTGTATCCTGTAAAACTCCCAGGTCACCGGGGTTTTTTTTATTTCTTTGTTTTTTTTTTAATTTTTTTTATTATTTTTTGTTGTGTGTGTTTCCTTAGCTCGCGGCATGACCGTCCCCGAGCAGCAATCAGCGAGCGACAACATCCGCCCATTCAAGCAATAACCCTTGTGTGTCTGTTCCGTCTCCTCCCTTCTTGAGTCTGTCATTTCAAGATTTCTGTTTTGCTTGTAGCGTCTGCTCGAAACTGTTTTGTTTGGTAAGGCGTTTTTTACACTGCCTTTATTGATTTTTTTACTTACATTTGAAGACAATATCCTCGAGACATTACTGATACTAAAAAAAAGGAGTGAGAAATGAAGAAATGTGAAAGAAGATGGAATATAAAAAAATGAGGTGCTGGGGCAGGACTTGAGGGTAAAAGGAGTGGGGGAAATATTGAAAAGAAAATTAGTTGAAGGATTAAACAATAACTGGATTATCGACACATCAGAAACAGAAATGCAGTGTATGTTCCTAAAGATAGGTATACACGCATAAGCAGATCGATAGACAATAATTCGTAGTATTTACACGTAGTATCTACACACCTTCATACATTCACATACATTGATTGAAAAATAAATAAAACAATATATATATATATATATATATATATATATATATATATATATATTGAGATGGATTCTTAAAAAAATTTTTAAAAACCAAATCGTTTGAAGAAATTTCTTTGAGACTGAAGTGTTTTTTGCAATTTAAGTCTTAAACATTCAACATGGTGTACTTGTTGAAGAAACCCCTACGACGGCTGGAAAGGAAAGTAAAAAAAAAAACAAAAAAAAACTTAAACTTCACCACGTTCATTTTTTTTTAATTCAAATCCTCGATGAAATCAAAATTGAGATCGTTTTGGATAATTGTGTAAAGAGACAATCTAAAAAACGATTCGGAAAGGCTAGTTCCCACCAAAGATAAAAATAGAAGATACAATGTAACAAGCCTAACACGTCATACCTACTTTGCACAAAGTTCTTTGCCTATCTTAGAACACTCCTGCTGGAATTTGACTACCTCCGCGGGATTTTTGAATATTCTAACAATCGTTTCGAGCCCTGGATTCCGTCCTTAAAAATTGATCAGTGTAAGAGGTTCTAATAAGCTGTATATTTGGCCAAAATTAGCGAACATCATTTACTGGAGATGCGTTTTACTGCAGTTAAAAGCAAAAAACAATCTGATAAATATCAATAATTACGATAAGAGAAAATGAGGGGCAATGGAAAAAATTTGCAAGCAGAAACCAGTAATGTGAAGAGGCTGTATTAAAAATGTAAAACAACTTTTTTAATTTCTGAAAGTTCCAATACATCTATAGATACAGACCTTTATCTAGATCTAGCTCTGTCCTTGCAGATCTGTCTCAACCTTGGAAAGAGGAGGAAATTTGAAAAAAGCTAAATTTAAGTGACTTGACTCTAGAGATGATTGAAAGAGTATCAGGAAGAACAAAGTATTTTTTCTAAAAGAATAATGTTTTGCTCAGTGAGTGAGCACTTCAAATCCCCCAGCTTTTGGCCTGGGGTTCTCAATAGCAGCCGTTCAGAGAACAAGGATCAGAAGTTAATAGAGTTTACATTTTGAGGAGCTTCCCCCACCTGAGGGTCTAATCTTCCTCACTTTTTTTCTTTTTAAACATTTTCCCTTACTTTTTTTGGCTTTGACCCGCATTTTTTCATCAACTCTTTTCTTTGTCTCTCTCTGTCTATCTGATTTTCTATCAATAAATTAAAAAAAAATTGTACTCTTTTTCTCACCCTTTATCACTTCTTCTGTTGTAAAGCAAAATTTAGTGTTAAAATTAAATGTAAAAATTATGTGCAAATTAGGAATCTATTTTTCGTTGCACTGATTCTTTATATAAATGCCTTTTGCGATGTGCTTAAAATGAGTTTAGGAAACGGTGCACTGAGGGTGTTGGATTAAAAAAACGAACGGCACACTGAAGATAAAAGAACAAATAAATAAATAAATATATATATATATATATATATATATATATATATATATATATATATATATATATATATATATATATCCAACAGTTTTCATCTAGATTTCTGAAAAAAATGAACCAGCCTGCGAACTGTTTCAAACTCAAACATCACATTTTTTAAATGAAACTGAAAAAATAAGGTGACATGTATTGAACTGGAAGGAAGCACTTTCGATCAGTTTACATAATGAAGACACGATAAGATGAAACAATGGAGGTAACAACAATAATTTATGATCTTTTAAAAAAGTTTCGAAGTTCAAATATTTCAGTAAGAAACACCACCAAGCTTACTCTTAAAACTGGTTTGGAAATCTTTTGCTCTAGAAATCTGGAACGCTTTCAATGTTGGTGTTTATCATTTTGTCCGTTTACTATCCATATAATTCCTTGCCTGAAGTACCGAAATAGAGAGACGGGAGGTGCCATGGAGATATTTTCATCTTGTAAATCCCAAATACCTATTTTAAAAAAAGCCTTGACCCTATGTAAGGCTCAAACTTTTTAATACGTTTACATTCCTCTATTAAGTTTAAAACATTCTGTCGCGATTGGTTTGTGAATAATCTGTTTGTTTTTCCCACCAGTTGACGCTTACCTAAGGAATCTGGCAAGGCTGCTTCCCATCTGCTGGTAAGATTTACAATCTAGGTGGTTACTTTCAAAACTAACTTATGAAACCTAAAAATTTACTCAGGGTGTGTAGATGTTGACTATGAGATGAATCAGTTGCTAGCCGTTTGAAGACCCTAAGAAACATGCAATTTCCTCACATTAGTTCAGACTCAAATTAATTTTCAGGCGTCCTAGCCTGTTAATCTTTAGCGTTATCTCATGTTTCATTCATAACAAAGAGAAAGCATTATAGCTGGGTCTGCACCATGAGGCAATGTCATTTTCAAGGTCTTTGTCAAAAGTATGTGGCTCTTTTAAGTCCTTTAGTTAGTGGGAGCCTTTAAACTCCTAATTATCTAATAGGAATTTTCTGTTTTTGCTACAAAAGCCATCAGATCACATTATTGTGGACCGTATCAAATTGTTCAATCATTAATTATTTGAGGAATAATCGCTTTATTAGCCTAAAAGCAATGCACTATTGCCCGTTTCGAATCAATATTTTCCGTGGACTCTTTATTTTCCTTTTTCATCTCTTTCTTCACATATTTCACTTGACTCCTGCACTTTTTATCTCTTTAGTTCAGCTGTCTCTATATTAAACTCTCTGTCCGTCTGTCTCTCTGTCTGTTTGTCTGTCTCTTTTTTTTTCTTCTTCATTCTTTTTACTTCTATCTTTGGCTTGCTTTGATCTTTCTTTTTTTATATCTCTCGCTTCAACTTCACTTCTGTTCACATGTGTATACTGTCCTCTCTTACCTGTTCTGGTTATCTGATAATTTCTTCAACTCTTCTCTCTCCTTCCCTTCCTCTTCCATTCTAATCCACCGATCTGTCCTATATTCACCTCTCTAGGAGAGAACTCCCTTCCCCTATTCTAACAGTGTGGTGCATCTCCCTGCTGGCTTTGATATTGGTCTTTTTCTGTCTTATGATGCAAATCTTCGATCACGTGGAAAGAGGCCATGTAAGCTTTGTTCTGCTGAATGATTATAATTGTTGCTAATGAAGGTTTTGAAAAGGGTTCTTTCTCACGCTTAACTGGTTGCGAGAACGTGAGCGCCAAGACTTTTATCCAAGCAAAAAAAAAAAAAGCAATTGAAAAAGTTGAAGGTATCAATGTATAATGATACTGAAGAAGAAAAACTGAAAAACAGGTCAGTGGTGTCGCCACGGAACAAATTTATTATTTATCTTAGATAAGTCCTCTCTGTAAAATGTTTAGGTTAATGCAAAAGTTAGTTTGTGGCGGAAATAGCTGGAAGGTCGTGCAGATATAGAAATACCTATGAAGTGCGGAACAACATTAAGAGATTATTAATCTGTACAATTTAGATCTCTCTAAATTCGTCGTTAGAAATAAAAGATCACCGTGCTCATTTCTGTTCATAAGGAAACCTCTGCAATGCTCTGGAGAATTTACTGTAAATAGATTGATTTATATCCTTTAACAAATTATAGCTACTGATCAGTATTGAATCGGCACAATCAAAGTACTCAAATTGAAGATCACAAAATCAAAGAAAGAAGAAAGAGAAAGAGAGGGAGAGAGAGAGAGAGAGAGAGAGAGAGAGAGAGAGAGAGAGAGAGAGAGAGAGAGAGAGAGAGACAGACAGACAGACAGACAGATAGACAGAGACAGAGACAGTACAGAGAGAGGGAGAGAGTGAGTGAGTGAGAGAGAGAGAGAGAGAGAGAGAGAGAGAGAGAGAGAGAGAGAGAGAGAGAGAGAGAGAGAGAGAGAGAGAGAGAGAGAGAGAGAGATAAGAGAATTTACTCGTGCTTTTTTCCTGTTTAGTTAATTCACAAGCATCATTTTTTTCATAGTTATAATTAATCGGAGTATCGTTCGTTTACTGCGCTTCCTATCTATTGGGTTTGGGCTACAGTTCGGACTACTACTATCATCAAAAGAATGATGGAGCAGAGTCCGTTGTATCGATCCAGGGCGCAGTCTCTGTCACCGTCATATGCGACATCAGTTTATACATGTCCCTCATGGACCAAGGATCGGAGCGGAATTCATGGTTTGTTACACGGTATACCTCTTCTTCTGTTTGAACTAGACATGTTCTTTTTTCAAATTGTATCAGCCTCTTTTTCTGCTGTGAATCAGCTTATCTCTCTCTCTCTATGTTTCTGAACCAACCAAAATGTTCTGTTTATCTGTATGTCTGTGCGTGAATGTGTTTTCCTCTTACACGCACTCACTCAGCATCTACGTTTTGCCTGTTTGTCTTTGTCTTTTATTTACGTTTGGCTGGTTTCTATAAATAAATGTGTTCTTTTGTTTCATTGTATGTCTAAAATTATCTCTTCGTGTTTTTATGCCTATTTGTTTGTCTCCCTCTATTCTACATACGCATCCAAACCTACTTCAGCTGAATCTATGATGGTATAGACCTAACAATTTCTTGCGATTAAAATGCGAGAAGTAGAGTTCAAGGCACACCTTGACTGCTTTAGCTTATCTTTCGCGCTTTCACATTTTGTTCTTTGGAGTTTTTCTCTAGGACTATGTGCAGAAACCTATCTGGAAATATCCTGAAATAGTAACTATGCTGCTGTGAATGAAAAAATCAGGAACTCAGGAAAGACGCGATCTACCTAAACTTCATCTCAAATAAAGCAAAGGGATTAAAATTATTGTTTTAAAAATCTATAAAAACCGTCTATGACAAACTGATTCTTTGCTTTTTATTTCTCTTGCCATCCTGATATCCATAATGATCGTTAAATATGTGGTGCCGAGGCAGAGCTTCAAATTCAACTGAATATCATACATCTTTGGAGATCAGTGCTGTAGTTTGTTC